>CM070778.1:80718155-81198155 GCA_036346955.1 Dipus sagitta | reverse complement strand
CCAGGGAAAGATAGATTCACAGCTGAACTATATTAAACTTTTAAGATAGATTGAATAGCTATATTTCTCAAGTTGTTCAACTGAATAGAAAGAAAAGAAACATGATGCAAGTATTACCCATGAAAACCAAAAATAGGCAAAAAGATGGAAAATTACAGACCAAATATCTGATAAATGTACACAAAGATTTTCTCAACAAAGTACTCCTGAATCAAATTAAAAGGTCATTAACAAGTGACTTCAACCCAGAGATGCAAGGTTGATTCAACATATGCAAATGAATAAATATAATACACCTTATAAAAAAGCATGGGGAGAGAAATCAGGCAATCATCTTGATAGACACAGAAAAGGCATTTGACAAGGTTGAATATGCCTTCATTGTAAAAGTCATGACAAAATGAGGGATTGATGGACCATACCATGAAATGATAAAAGCCATTTAAATCTCTATCCAACATTAAACTAAACCGAAAGGAATCCATCCTCTAAAATATGGAGTGAAAGATAGATGCTCAATCTCACTGTCTTATTCAAGATTTTGCTCAAAGTCTTAACTACAGCAGTAACTCAAGAGAAAAACAAAACAGTGAAAAAATAGGCAAGGAAAAATTCAAAATATCTGTATTTGAAAATATCACAAGTTTATAATTAAGAGATCCTATGAAATTGACCATAAGATGCTTATGTTTGTTAGCTATTTTTAGTAAAGTTTCAGACATAAAATCAACATCAGCATCCTTTATATATAACATGAATAAACTTGAAGAAAGAGAAATTAGGAAAATACCCCATTCATAGTAGCTTTAAAGAAAAGATACCCAGTATCACCCTAGCCATGGAAATTAATACCTCTAAAGTATGGCTTTAAGACATTAAATGAACCAAAAGTTACTGGATAATGGACACTACTTGTAGTCTCCTATAGTGATGGCACTAATACTGTGAAAATGTTATGTTGCCAGAAGTAATATATAGATACAATGAAATTCCCATCAAACTTCCAATGACATTTCATATGGAACTAGAAAATATCCAAAAAAATGCATGGAAAAAATGTTCAAACACTGATAGCCAAATTAATCCTCAGGAGTATCCACACAGCTAGAGATTTCCAAATTCTTGACATCAAAATATACTATAGATCTATAGTGATGAAGAATACATGTTTCTATTAAAAAAAGCAAATGTGCAGAATAATGGAATGGAAAAGAGGTTCTAGAACTAAAAAGATATGGCCACTTAATTTTCAAAAAGTATGTAAAATATTCAGTGGATAAAAGGTAGCCTATTCACCAATCAGTGCTGGCACCTTCAGTAGAATGAAATGAGATTCATATTTTTCACCCTTTTAAAAAAAGTGGTCCAAAGACTTGAATTTTAAACCTGAAAATGCTGAATCTGCTAGTAGAATATACTTCAAGATTTCAATGCAGGCAAGGATGTCATAAAAGGACACAGAGCACAGGAAGGAGATCAAAGAATTAACAAATGTGACTCCATGAATTTACAAAGGATTATATGCCAAGAAAAAAAATCAGGTATGGTGATGCCTCCAGAGGTATTTCTTTTGCTGAGGATATGTTTGGAAATGCCAGGCCTTCTGCCTTTCCGTATGAAATTTGAGATCATTTTTTCTATCTCTGTGAAGAACACTGTAGGGATTTTAATTGGAATTGCATTAAATATGTATATTGCCTTAGGTAGGATTGTCATCTTCACAATGTTAATTCTGCCTATCCAGGAACATGGGAGGTCTTTCCATTTTCTCAAGTCCGCCTCAATTTCTTTTTTGAGTGTTTTTTCTTATGTTTTCATTGTATAGATCTTTCACTTCCTTGGTTAACGTTATTCCAAGGTATTTTATTTTATTTTATTTTTTTTTGGTTGCAATTGAAAATGGGACTATGTCCCTTATTTCTTACTCTGTATCTTTGTCATTTGCATAAAGGAAGGCTACTGATTTTTGTGCATTGATTTTGTATCCTGCTACTTTGCTAAAGGAGTTAATGACCTTCAGGAGTTTTGGGATGGAGTCTCTCGGGTCTCTTACATATATAATCATGTCATCAGCAAATAAAGCTAACTTAACTTCTTCCTTTCCAACTTGTATCCCTTTTATTTCCTTCTCCTGTCTTATTGCTTGAGCTAGGACTTCCAGTAGTATATTGAAAAGCAGACGTGAGAGTGGACAACCCTGTCTTGTTCCTGATCTTAATGGGAATTCCTCCAATCTCTCTCCATTAAGTATTATTTGGGCCTTGGGAGCTTTGCATATTGCCATTATTAGGTTGAGATATGAACCAACAATTCCAATTCTCTCCAATGTTTTGAACATGAAGTGATGTTGAATCTTGTCAAAGGCCTTTTGTGCATCTATCGAAATGATCATGTGGTTTTTATTTTTAACCTTGTTTATGTGGTGTATTACATTGACAGATTTCTGTATGTTGAACCACCCCTGTGTTCCTGGAATGAATCCCACTTGGTCAAGGTGGATAATGCTTTTGATGTGTTGTTGGATTCAGTTTGCAAGGATTTTGTTTAGGATCTTTGCATCTAAATACATCAGGGAAATAGGCCGGTAGTTTTTTTTTTCTTGTGGCGTCTCTGCCTGGTTTTGGAATTAGGGTGATGCTAGCTTCATAAAAGGAGTTGGGTAGCTTTCCCTGTTCACCAATTGTATGGCACAGTTTGAGGAAGATTGGTTTGAGTTCTTCCATGAAGGTTTGATAGAATTCAGCTGAGAAGCCATCTGGTCCTGGACTCTTGTTTTTGGGGAGGTTTTTTTATTACCTTTTCAATCTCTATGAGTGTAATGGGTTGATTGAGGTGATTAATCTGCTCTGTGTTTAGCTTTGCTAGATGGTATGCGTCCAAGAATTTATCCTTCTCCTCCACATTATCCAGTTTTGTGGAGTAGAGGTTTTTGAAATAGCTCCTGATGATTCTCCCAATTTCTCTTAGTCTGTTGTGATCTCTCCTTTTTCACTTTGAATTTTGTCAATTTGAAGCATCTCTTTATTTGCTTGATCAAATTGACCAGGGCTTTGTCAATCTTATTTATTTTTCCAAAGAACCGGCTCTTTCTTTTGTCATGTGTCTTAATTGTTTCCTTCATTTCCAGTTCATTGATTTCTCCTCTGATTTTAATTATTTCTTTCCTTCTGGAGCTCTTTGGGTTGGATTTTTCTTGTTTCTCCAGTGCCTTTTGGTGGATGGTTAGGTCATTGATTTGGGACCTTTCTGTCTTTTTATGAAGGCATTGAGTGCTATAAATTTTCCCCTGAGAACCGCCTTCATTGTGTCCCATAAGTTTTGGTACGATGTGTTCTCATTGTCGTTCAATTCCAGAAATTTTGCAATTTCATTTTTTATTTCATCCACTATCCATTTATTGATTAAAACTGTGCTGTTCAGTTTCCAGGTGCCGTTGGGATTCTTCGTGTGTCTTTTGTTGTTGATTTCTAGCAATATAGCATTTTGATCTGATATCATGCAGGGGATGATGTCAATCTTCCTAAATATGTGGAGGCAGTCTTTGGGACCCAGTATATGGTCTATTTTAGAGAATGTTCCATGGGCTGCTGAGAAGAATGTGTAATCTGTGGATTTGGGATGGAAGGTTCTGTAGATGTCCGTTAGGTCTAAGTGATGTATGGTTTTGTTGAGTTCCTGTTGAGTTTCTCTTTATTCCCTGTTGAGCTTCTCTTTGGATGATCTGTCTATTACTGATAATGGTGTATTGAAGTCCCCAGCTATGATGATGTTTGTGGTTATTTATGTTTTATTGTCAAGTAGCTATATTACAAAGCCATAGTAATAAAAACAGCATGGTACTGCCATATACACAGGAGTATAGATCAATGGAATATACTTGAGGACCCGGACTTTGGGTCAACCAACTATAGCTACTTGATATTCGATAAAGGCCCAAGCAAAATAGGCTGGAAAAAAGACAGCATCTTCAACAAATGGTGCTGGAGAAACTGGATAAAAATATGCAGGAATCTGAAACTTGACCCACACATTTCACCATGCACTACACTGAAGTCCAAATGGATCAAAGATCTCATTATAAGACAAGAAACTCGAATACTACTGGAAGAAAATTTAGGAAGTACGTTCCATGATATAGGAATGGAAAAAGACTACCTGAACAAAACCCCAGTAGCTCACGTTCATAAAAGTCACTCAACCAATGGGATCACATGAAGCTGAAGAGTTTCCTTACAGACAAACATACGATAAGCAAAGCCAATACATTACCCACAGAATGGGAGAAAATATTTGTGGGTTATCCAATTGATAGAGGCCTAATCTCTAGAATCTACAAAGAACTCAAAAATCTAAACAGTAAGAAGTCAAACAACTCACTCACAAAATGGGACAAAGAGCTGAACAGGCAGTTCACGGCGTAAGAAATACAAATGGCAAACATACACTTAAGAAAATGTTCATCATCCCTCATCATCAGAGAAATGCAAATTAACACAACTATGAGATTCCACCTTACCCCAATAAGGATAGCAAACATCAAAAAATCAAATAAAAATAAATGCTGGCAAGGATGTGGAGAAGTAGGAACACTCATCCACTGTTGGTGGGAATGTAGGATGGTACAACCACTTTGGAAAGCAATATGGAGACTTCTGAAAAAGCTGAGTATAGAGATACCAACAGACCCAGTTATTCCCTTATTGGGCATCTACCCTAAACCTGTCAAACCACAGGCTAGAGAGATTTGCTCAACCACGTTTATAGCAGCTTAATTTGTAATAGCTAAGAGCTGGAATCTACCCAGATGTCCATCACTAGAAGAATGGATAACTAAGATGTGGTATATCTACACAATGGAATTCTATACAGCAGTAAGAAAAAATGACACAATGAAATTTGAGCAAATATAGTTGAACCTGGAACAGATCATTCTCAGTGAACTTACCCAATCATAGAAAAAAAAAAAAATCGCCACATAGTCTCACTCATCTACAGCACCTAACCTGAATCTACCCAAGATACCCTACATACCCAGCAAGCATCTCCTAGACTAGACACTAGGATGGAAGGGGAGGGAGAGGAGGGCATCAAAGGGGTGGGAAACACAAATCTAGACCCAAACAGCAATGGTACCATAATTTTCTACTTACTAAAAGACAGACCAAATGGCTGATCCTTCACCAGGCCCTTACAGGGAACACCTGAACCACAAGACACTGGAGAGGGTAAGATCAAGACTAACCTTAATCTTCTACATCTTCCCTCCCTCACTTCCCCTCTCCCTCTCTCTCTCTCTCTTATATCTAACTCTTGTATATCAGTTATCTTTTTCCTCATTTTCTTAGTGGGCACTGACCTGTAACTCCCAGAACCAGCATGGGGCTATCATCCACAATGAGCTTTTGATCAGAGAGACCTACAAGGTTTCCTAAAAGACAGACAGATTTCTGTCAGAGTACTTGATGACCCACCAAAGGCTAGTGATAAGATCCTACTGCTAAAGACACCTTATGTGATTGACATGCAAATTAGAATGGCATGCCTAGAAGTTGGAAGAGAGTCAGTCCCCAGACAGTCAGCGCTGTCTAGTGCCAGAAGGTGCTACATGGGCGACTGGGGGAAAATGACCAATATCTGTCCAAGCAACGCATGGTCTAACCTATTTAGCAGCAAATAACCTGTTGTGATGCCCACACAAGTGCAATGGTGGCACATAGCCATGGTGGGGAACCAACTGCTCTCAGTTCGGCTAACTGATCCCCTTACTGGTATGGGACTCATAGCTTGAGCTGGGAAACAAGTCAGAACCATATCCAAACATAAGCCCACTCTCCAATATCAAGCTACCATCAATTGTCGGCTACAAGAGGGCCTACACCTATTAAATTCTCTATGTAAAAAAAAGTAAGGGTTATCCATTTGTCCTGGTGCTAACTTACTCTCCGTTGGAGATTCTTCTTCTCTTTTTCAGATAGATGTAGATCCTAAGGAGAGAGCCACCCCATCAAACCTCAAAAGGGCCCTGGCTGAAACTAAGAAAAATTGGAGAAACAAGCAAGGGGGCTGTTTTCCTGATGAACCGGATACCAGCACAAGTGGTTAGGAGTTCAGCACAGAGAAAAATCAACTCCTACCAAATCAGAGACCCAGAGGCCCCCAACACCTCATCACTGAAGCAGACCAAAAATGAACCCAACATGGCTCAGGGAAATTTTGCGGAAGAGGGGGTGGAAAGAATGTCAGAGCCACATGTTGGGTCATGATATGCAGTGACATTTATCTTACCCATTACTGTGGGATATCTCCACAATTCATGACCCATATACCTCAACAAGGAGGGGCCAAGGGGAGGGGGTAGGTCATGGATGAGCCTAATAATGGTACCAAACTGACTGAATTTGCTGAATACAAAACCTACTAATAAAGAAAAAAAATCAGCAAGTCATCACAATTAAACACACACCTACAATACCAACAGATGGGCTATTGAAATAAACAGAGTTCTCAAAAGAAGGAACACAAAAGTCAGATAAGTATTTTAAGTGTTCAACACCCCTAGCCATCAGAGAAATGCAAATTACAATCAGTTTGAGATATGACCTCAACCCTGTCAGAATGGCTACATGAAGAAATCTTTCAACCAATGAGACAGTAGGGTAAAGAGGATCCCTTATTTCCTGGAGGTGGAAGTACAAACCTTTATGGCCATTATGAAATTAGTATAGAGCTTTCTCAAAAAACTAAAAAACAACACTATCATATGACCCAGCTATATCATTTTTTGGGCATGTAAACAAAGAACTTGGTATCTAACCACCAAGATCCTTCAACACTCATGTTTATTGTTACTCTATTCATGACAGTTAGGAAATAGATTGAGCCTACGTGCACACCAACAGATGAATAGTGAAATGTGCTTCATATACAGGATGGAATTTTACTCAGCTTTAAAGATCTTGAGAGGATTACATTAAGTGAGGTGATCTAACCTCAGAAAGACAAAATCTATATTTCTGTCATGTTGATAAATGTGGGGTGCAAGGTTGTGTTCTTTTGTAGGTACTTAATTAGAAAACTTGATCCAAGTCACCATATTATCATGTGATCAGGATCCCATCTGTTTCCCTGGTAACATCAGAAAGAAAAGAGTCATTTCCTCTGACCAGAGGAACAAAGACATTTAGTCCTAGGTGGATCCTGTCAATCATTTATTTGGTCAAGAGATCACCCATTAACTAGACATGCTAAAGACATGCGTTTAATCCCAGCACCTGTGAGGCAGAGGTAGGAGGATCGCTGTGAGTCCAAGGCCACCCTGAGACTATAGTGAACTCCAGGGCAGCCTGAGATAGTGTGAGACCCTACCTTGAAAAACCAAAATAAATAAATTAAATAAATAAAATAAAATATAAAATAGGGAAGGGGACTGAAGAAAGAGTTCTGAAAGGAAGAAATACAAATAGCCAATAAGCTTCTAAATTATGTGTAATGTATTTAGAAATCAGTGAAATGCAACTTGGAAGTACTTTGAGATTCAATTTCACTTCAGTCAGAATGGCAATCATCAAAAAGCTAAATGAAAGCAAACACTGGTGAAGATATTGGGAAAGTAGGGAGAGAGAAACCCTCATCCACTGTGGGCAGGAGTGGAAGCCACTTTGGAAATCAGTAAGGAGGTTACTCCAAAAGCTAAAGCTAGATCAAATGATTATTTGATTCAGCTATACCACCCCTGGGCATATACCCTAAATATGTAACGTTTTACTATAGAGATACTTGATCAGTCTAGCTAGTTGCTGCTCTATTCATAATAGCTAGGAAATGGAATTAGGATGCCTATCAAGTTATGAATAGACAATGAAGATGTGGTACATTTATACAATGGAATTCTACTCATCATTAAGAAATAAGAAAACAATGAAATTTGCATAAACATTGATGGACCTGTAAAAAAAATCATACTGAGTAAGGTTACACAGGCTCAGAAACACAAATGCTTTTTCTCTCTCATATGTGCATCCTAACATGGAAGTATTTGATTTGTTTATAAGTTGTAGTAACCATTAGTTTTTCTGGTTAAGAAGCTAGAATGAGACTTGGAGACAGGAAAATCAGGGAGAATGAGAGAAAGGAATATCTGAAAGACAAGTGGAGGCAGAGAATGCAGGGGTGGAAAGGCCTGGAGGGACTGGGATAAGGAAGGGAGAAACATATAACTAATGATTGCATGAGTCATTATCATAGAAACCTTCTTCCTGATGAGCTTCTTAAAAGACATAGCTCTCTTGGGGCTGAAGAAATGGTAGTGGTTAAGCCATTTGCCTGCAAAGCCAAAGGACCTTGGTTCGATTCCCCAGGACCAGAATAAACCAGATGTACAAGGTGGCATATGAATCTGAAGTTCATTTGCAGTGACTGGATGCCCTGGTGTGCCCATTCTCTCTCTCTCTCTAATAAATCAATAAATAAAAATTAATAAAAAAGAAACAAAAAGGTATTTCTCTCTTTTGCTGGGCATAGAGGCACATGCCTTTAATCCCAGCACTTCAGATGCAAAGGTAGAAGGATCTCTGTGAGTTTGAGGCCACCATGAGACTACATAGTGAATTCCAGGTCAGCCTGGGCTAGAGTGAAACCCTACCTTCAAAAAACAAACAAACAAATAAAAAATCCCAAAACAAAGTATAGCTCTCTTTAAGAGAAGAACTATAGTGATGAAGATGAAGATAATTTGTAAAGAAATAACCTGAAGAAGTGGAGAAAGTTGTACCAGGAAACCATGGGCTGTTGCTGGTAAATCCCAGTGCCATAATTGTGTTACACCCATAGTAAGCTGCTGCCTGAGCACATTGAAGCCCCCAAAACAATGTTGGCTATTGCTAAAGCTCTTGTTTATCAGCCAGAGCTAAATGGTAAGAACTTACTGCTGAAGACACCACAGGCTGCAGTGACAGGACACTGAGACATTATGTTGCAACTGAGGTGGACAGCAACTCCATGCTGGCAAGCTAGCTCTCATAGTGCTGAAAACTGCTATCTGAGCTGCTGTAGGATAAAACTCATGTATATCACGAACACGCAGTGGATCTTGCAAGCAGCAAAATAACCATCCAGGCAAGGTGTACTCACCATTGCAATAGTAGCACATAGGTTATGGGGGAAGAGACTGCATTCTGATTGGATATGAGTCCTGCTCAGTAGGAATGAATTCATAGGTGGTATTAAGCAATTCAGAAACCTATTTCTTGGAGGGTTATAGGTGAAAAGGCCTAAGTGAGATCATGGCAACAGATTGAGTTAGGAAAGGTGGAGGGAGGGCTAATCAAAATCTAAGAGGATATAAATAAGTCATACAGAAACCTCCTTTGCCAGACAATGGAACACACAGAAGCCATAGATAGTTACTAGAAAATTTCCAGTGCCATAGATGAGATACCTTTCAGTGATTTGTTGGCGAAGGAGGTCCCTGATGCCCCCAAAACACTACGGGCCATTGTGAGGACCTTGGTTTCCCACCATAAATTTTTTGCTGAAGTCTCCACATACTTGGTCTGCAAGGTCACTGAGAAACCCTTCTGGAACTGAGCTGCAAACCTCCTCCATGTAGACCAGCTGACAGAAAGCTGGAAAAAGCCACACTGTACACAGTTAATGGGAGAGAGAAAAATCACCAGTAAAGTTACCCAACAGTGGACACTGCAAGCCTTATATTTGGCCAGCCAGGCCAAATGAACCAATGGGTGCAATAGTGGCATGTCTGTTATGAGGAAAGCCAACAGCCCTCTAATTTGACTGGAGGCCTGGTCCATGGGAGGGAATATATCCCTGATACTGAAAACCTACAACAGCGGTAGTTACGAGTCCTAGGAGTGTAACATCTGCTGCTGTCTGGCTAAAAGTATATACTATGCTCACTAAACTGCCCAGTAAGCACTTCTCTTAATGTTCATACACATATATTAATGCTACTCTCACTTTTTTGGTTACAAAAGCTTCTCTTTTCAGATGGCAGTGACCTTGGGATGACTCATAAGGCACCATGGTGCTGAGAAGAAGTGACAGGAGTGCTCAGCACTGAAATATCTCAGTCACAACTTCCATGGCTCAGGGTCCATTGTGGAAGAGGTAGCGGAAAGAATGTAAGAACCAAAGGAAGGGTAGGACTCCCTACAAAGTGCTCCTCCAGACACGAAATAGCCTAGATATCCATGACCTCACATGCCTGACACTACCTACACAAGACCATCATAATAGGAAGAAAAGATCATTACATCAAAATAAAAGAGACTGATTAAGAGGGGTATGGGATGTGATAGAGAGTGGAGTTTCAAATGGGAAAGTGGGGGGAGGGAGGGAATTACCATGGGATATTGTTTACAATTATGGAAGTTGTCAATAAAAAAATTGTTTAATAAAAAAGAAAAGAAAAAACCTAAAAAAAAAAGAATCTAGAATTAAGCTTCATTGGTTATTTGGCTATAAAAGAGGTCACGTCCATCAAAATGTCTTATAAATGCCTATGTCTGTCTCCTTCGATCCGTGTTACTCTAGCTCTTGGCTAGCAAATATGCTTTAAAAAATGATGCTTTCCACTTTAGTATATGAATTTAATGTGATATGGTCACATTCCCATTGGGTTATAGCCTTATATCAGATATCCTCCATCCCCATTCCATTAAAGAGACTTCTCAATGAGATTATTTGTAATCACTGTGATGTCATAAATGAACCACTCAGTCTGTGTGTGGGGGCTGTGGCAATGCCTCAGAATATAACCTGTGCATGTTAGATTCTTTCAGCCCCCTCTTCTAACATATTCCCTTAACATTGGTTAGGATACATAATGGCTAAGAAGTGGAATCAACTCAGGGGCCCATCATTAGACAAAGGGATAACAAACAGAAGAGAATTCTACTCTGCAATAAGAAAAAACACCATACAATGACATTTGTAGGAAAATGGATGACCTTAGACGAGATCATACTCATTGAACACACAATCACAAAAAGACAAATGTTGCATGTTCTCACTCATCCTAACTTGGGTCAGCTTGAGTTTCTGGAATACCAATTAGGAAAATTGAGGCACAGAGAAAAGGGATGGAAGGGTTTGCGGGAGGGAAGAAGGAAGGGGAGTGTGTAAGAAATAAAAACTTAAGCCCAAAATGAACTTGTAACATAGAAACCTTTCTCCATGAAGGTAGACTAAACAATATAACCCTCAACAGGAGTTTATGGGGAGCACTCCAAAAGATGGGCCCTGGAGAGTTTGAGATGAAGCCTAATCTTAAAAATAATGGTGTTGACCTATAACTCCGAGTACCAGAAATCAGTGCTATCCATATCAAGCTGTTGACTGGAGAGAACTACAAGGTCCACCAAACAAGATATGCTTCTGACAAAGTACTTGATTAACCACCTGAGGTAAAAGGTAAGATCCTATTGCTGATGACACAGTATGCTGCCAACCAAGAACATGACGAGACACAGCTGGAATCGGGAAAACAGCTAGTTCTCAAACAGCCCGTATAGTGCTGGAAAGTGCTACATGAACTACTGGGGGAAAGTGGACAACAGCAGTGTGAGCAAGCAGGGGTCTAAGCTACTCAGAAGCAACCAACATGAAAAGTGGTGCACACCAGTGCAATGGTGGCACACAGCCTTGGAGGGTAACCAATAGCTTTCTGGTTGGCTAAGAGATCTGCTCAGTGGAAAGGAACCCATATTTTGAACCTGGAACCAGGCCTGAATCCTATGGAGACAATTTTATGTTCACCAATGTCAAGCTTCCACTAGTCTTTTCCTAAAAGAGGGGTTACATCATTAAATTCTCCCCAAATTAATAATGTTTATCCAACTTAACCTATGCTGATGTCACTCTCCATTGAAGAATCTGATTTCCTTTTTCAGAAGGTAAGGAGACCCGAGGAGATAAACCACCCCTTGCTTCTCAGCCAAGGCCCAGGTGAAACCACAGAGGAAATGGGGAGACAAACACGAGTGCTGCTTCCATGTTGAGCCTAATAATCAGTGACTAGGTGAAGGAGACAGAAGCAGGGATAGAAAGATTGTAACAGCTACAGGTTTGGATGTTGCCTCTCTCCAATAATTGACTGCTGTTCCCACAATGCATAACCCATAACCCCATGGGGAATATCAGCAACCCCACTGAGGAGGGTCCTCAACAGAATGGGGGTAGGGAGGAGGGAAAATATGAAAACAACACATGATGTATCCATACAAAATATGTTCTTGATTAATAAAAATGTCTCCCTTAGTTTTGATCTCTAAGCAGTTTTTTTTTTTAATTTTTTGCTTCCATGTGTTTTGAGTCTATGCTGTGTCCACTACTATCTTCTCAAAAAAGGTTCTCAGGCTAGCAGTGAGAGAAGTACTTTTATTTAATCACCACTTCTTCTCTAATATTTCATAGTCCCTGGAAGATGTGATAGAGTTAGCTTGTCATGTGCTAGACACTTTGTTTTCTTGTCATACCAATGGGTGTTAGGTCTCTTTAATATTTTTTTGAATTTTCTAGATATCAAAATTCTGTTAGATATATAACATATCTATCTAATATCTAATATATCTGATATCTTATATCTAATATATCTGATATGTAATATATTTAACACATATATAATATATAAAAGATTTTTTGTCATTCTGTACCTTGTCTATTGATGCTGTCAACGGTTTACTTAGCTGTCAAAGAATATTCCAAATGTCTATGTTTATTCACTTTGATCCATGCGGTTCTTACTCTTAACTAAAGAATCTGCTTTTTCCAGGTGGCAATGAATACTGGGGAAACCCTAGACCCATCAGTATAAATGAAGTCTTCAATAGAAACAATGACTTCATTTATTTTCCCCCCAAATAGATTATATTTCCTATTTTATTGTTTGAGACATGCAGCTTCCTTAGGAGTCTTAGAACTTTATCAAACTAGCTTACTCACATGTGGTATGCATCAGTTTATCTAATTCTCTTGCTGACATACAGTTATGATTATAGTCATCCCCATTTATGAATGGCAGAGGATTAACTGAGAGATGAAACATAGGAACTCACCTGTAGTGAGTGTTGAAATAGGTACGACAGCCAAGGCAGGTAGTAATACAGAAACAAATTATAATTCAAAAATCTTATATTTCAACGCAGTGGACACAGTGGAGTTTCAAAAAGCCTTTCATGGGCTGGAGAGATGGCTTAGCCATTAAGAGCTTGCCTGTGAAGCCTAAGGACCTCTATTCAAGGCTCCATTCCCCAGGACCCACGTTAGCCAGATGCACAAGGGGGCGCACGCATCTGGAGTTCGTTTGCATTGGCTGGAAGCCCTGGCGCGCCAGTTCTCTCTCTCTCTCTCTTCCTATCTCTCTCTCTCTCTGTCCGTCGTTTTCAAATAAATAAATAAATAAATAAAAACCAAAAAGCCATTCATTTCTATACCTCAGAGAACATCTAAAGAATATGTAGGAGCCAGCTACTGACTTAAAGTAACTGCTAGCATCCTGACATTCTTGTGTCTATCAATTTTATGAAAACTAGTTGGTTAAAGTATACTGGCACTTCCCAGCAACTCCTTCTTCATTTCCCTTTGTGAAGGCATTTGGAATGATGAGGGGTGGGGGTGATAGCAGAAACCTATTTTGTGATTACCAAAAGCCAAAGAAATTGATGATTAACATCAATTGAATCAGAAGCCCCGCCCCCACCCCGTTGTCATTTTAAAAGGATCACTTGCTGATGTACTTTCTATAATGGTCTTACATTGGCAGATGGGGGTGAAGATGAATGAACAGGTCTATGTCTTCCTCCAATTCTGCCAGTATGTTTCTTCCTGATAAACATCTTCTACAGAGAAAGAAAAACTCTTCTTCCTCTGACCTTCCTACATTTGGATGAAAGCTCCACAATGATGCTGGACTGTCAATGGGATGAAGGCTGAGAACAGTGATGGTGTCATGCAGATAAGTCATCCTGTTTCACAACCCACCATGGACCAGTTTTATAATAGACCTGTCCGACAGAAAGTGGAGCTCAGTGCAATCAGTTAGCATAGCATGCTCGTCAGCATGACAGTGGGTAGCATGTGCTGAACACACAAGAATCAGGAAGCACATCACAAGACTCAAAGGACTCTATGTTGTCCACAGTAGTTTGGAAATGCCAGTGGTTAAGTTTGGGTAAGTGATGATATATTTTGGTGCAAATAAATATGAGAGCCATAACACATAATCTAAGAGATGAAGATTTGATCAAATGAAGGCAAAAGAGAGCTAAGTGGTTGATTCCAGATGCCAAAACTAATATTATTGTTGACAACAACAACCTAGACTCCGTCATTCCTCTTAATAAGATACTATGGTGCCTACAACCTCTTTAAATTTTGTTTCATATTATTTACCCTTAAATGGGATACTTTCAGTGTATACATCCAACATCTTCTCTGATTACTAAATGTAACAATGCTATGATTCTGTCTTGCAAGTGAATGTTCTTGCACTCTACTGAAGGTGAACGATGAGATGGCCACATAGGTTTGGATCAGGTAGAGAAAAATATCATCCAAAATGAAAAGACATATGCATAATTGTGTGGTGTTATAGAAATATGGAACAGAGGGTACTTCAAAGACCATATATTCAATGATCATATGTGTTTTCCATGTGGTCATGTGTATGGATTAGGTAGAATTAGAAAAAACATATTTTCAATATCTGTTGGGTATGGACTAAAACTGATTGATACATCTGTATTGAACACTAACTTTTTAAATAAATATTTATTATGTTATGAATGATTAATGGGAGTTGATTTTAAAAATAAATGATATAGTGACACTTCTGAAATTCAAAGAGAAACTTTAGTTTTGGTGTGCAGATAAATATTACCAAAAATTATCTCCTCAATAGTTGTTATAGGTAACTCCAATGAACCACTTTTGAATCATTGCATCTTTTACATAGAGCAATAAATCCTGGAATATATGCTTGTTAGCAATTAACTCTTAAGTACTCAATTTTCCTTCAGATATTAACTTTCTGTAAGTGAAAAAATGCGTTTATTTATTGACTTTCTCATCACTCATATGACAGACAATAATGGCTCACTGTGATTAGGGGTCTATTTTAGTAACTTGGACTTAAGAGAAAAATAAGACTGTTTCTAGTTAGAAACTGCAAATAGTATATAAAGTTAACTTTATGAAAGAAAAGTGGCTCACAATAGTGTGTGCAACCAATCTCTTCCTCCAGCTCTCACTGAACTTGCAGAAATGTGGAGGAAGATTGACATTACTTATTCCTATATCATTTTTTGAGTGAATGTTTCCAGTACAAAATGTACTGAAAAACAGTAAGTTAGCAATGCTTTTCCAACTCTGTCATTCATTCGATTGCCTATTCCCCATGAGTTTTTTTAGCTCATCTAGAATTTAGGGTATACTGTACTTCACCACTACATCCCCAACACCATGAATAGTACCTGTGCTGTGTCCCTAAACATCTATCAGTTCTGTTCAAAACGAGAACTCTGCTAAGCTGCTACAGAGATGAGATATTTGGTCTTACCCTACAAGAACATGAATCTTAGAAGGTAACTATAGTGACTAAGAAAGCATCTACTGTATGTCAAGCATATAATACATGCTGATATTTTAATCTCATGTTACCATAGCACCATCAATGTTTGCTTCACCTGCTTTATGCTCTGTGTTTCAAGCTGTAAACCTGTGATAATGATAATACTAAAGTGTTGAGGTTGTTAAATACAATTCAAGGATTCAAACTCATGGCAATAGATGGAAATGAATTTTATCATCACTATACAGAAGAAAAAAATACATGATGACTGAGTAGTTCCATCAAAAGTCACATTCCTGAGCTGCTAAATTTGAATAATATTTGGACTTCCCTTTTCCTCTTCATTTCCTTGGTTACATTCCTGTATTGGGCTCTAGGCACTTTCTTACAATGATTATCATTGCATTTCTTCTAGATTTTCCCTTTTCTAGTTTCACCTATCATCTACTATACCTTCCACAATGCTGGATTTTGACATGATTTCCCACAGCATATCAAAGTACCTTCTTCTTTGACTGAAAACTGAGTTGTTCTCTCTTGACTTTGGATTGAATGGCATTGAGAATATCACTATAGTATCTCACAAAAGGCAGAGTTCTACAGTGTACACACAGGGTCAAAACCCTAGACAAGTAAATGAGTAGTACACTAATACTGAGGTAGATCTGGCTTTAGCACATAAGCAATTATTCAATTGTTATATGATTATCTCCAGGTTAGATAATGTCTCCAGTCCTTTGTATTTCATTTGGAGAACAGTGATCATAGCATTTAGAACATTAATTTTGTACACATAGTAAGAACTCAGTATATTATGTCATTGTCTTTATTCTTATTAGGATGAAAATATTGTCCTTCCTAATTCAACTAAACAGGTAGACATCTAACAGGCTAAAGAAGAAGAGCTGATTAAGGACTTCTTAAAAATCCTTTTTAGGATTCTTTTATAGTATGAAAGAATGCATGCTTATTTTACTTTGTTACAATAAAAATATAAGGCACCATGGAATTGAGAAAGATAAATAAAAGTAGTAATTTCTCTTTATATAGATCAAAATGAGCTTTCAATGGGTTTACTAATAAATAGGAACAATGAGAGATTCTGCTTCTAATTTGAAGGTCTAAGAGTTGCAGTCTGATTTTCTAGCCCTCCGAGAGTGTACTTCCCTCACAATGAATGGTTTTATATAAATTTTACACATGCCTATGTTAAATATAGGTTAACTGGTAGATTATTTTGGAATGTTCAAAGTGATTAATCAAAGCTTTTTCATTTAATGATGAGATATATTCAGTGGTATTTCAGAATTTTAAAGTTTGGTTAAATTAAGATAATAAGCATGAAAACTCAAACTCAGTAAAATATTTTGGGCATGGGGAAGCTAAATGGTAACATTTGGAAACACAGCGTAGCATTATTGACATTGAACTTACTTTCAGCTTCACTCAAATGGACTGTCAGTATTACATGAAGAGTAAACAAAGTTTTATTTGTTTCAACTTAAGAAGATTCATACTAGATAAGATCATACTTTCAGCATGCATTTGCTCAAATTTCACTGCAACATTACTAAGAGCCAAATTGTATGTTACATGCTAAAAATAAGCAAGTACCATAATACTATTCCAAATTTTACAGGGTCATAATCAAGATATAAATACATTATTTTTATAATGTCAGAGAAATGCACCCAGTTCAGGAACTGAAAATGAATAGATGGGATAACACATACAAGAAACTCATTGGTAGAAATTACTGTAAAGAAACTGGATGTGGTGCTGTGCACCTCTAATGCAATCACTCAAGAAGCAGAGAGAGGAGGACCACCATGAGTTCAAGAGCAGCCTGAAATACAGAGTGAGTTCCTGGGCTAGAGTAAGACCCTACCTCAGAAAACCAAAAAAGAAAATAAAATACTGTGAAGAATTAAATGGGATGTACAGAAGGAAGCATGAGGTTTGAAAGGATAGTTTAGCATATTTGAAGGCTAATGGAAAAATGAAGGCTGGAAGAAGGAAAGAGAAGGGAGGTTCATGGAGCCCCAAGAGTGATTCGGCCATCCATTGTGAAATCTTTGGGCTGAGGTTACACAGTAGAGCAGTCCTGTGTTTCAAAGCAATGAATCTGAAACAAAAAGCAGTCACTGGCTGAGAAAAGCCCCTGGGAAACATATTCCAGTGTCAGATGCCCCTTTGGGTCCCAAGACAAGCAGCTCCAAATGCCAATTATGCTACTTTTCATGACTGCCAAGAAAGTGGTTACTTTTACTTGTGTAGCTGGCTGAGTAAGTTAAACACAGGGTGGACTATTATGTTATAATTTCTCCATAAAGCAAAAATAAGCCGGTCTTGGTAGTGCATGCCTTAAATCCCAGCATTTGGGAGGCAGGGGTGAAAGGATTGCTGGGAGTTTGAGGTCAACCTGAGACTACATAGTAAATTCAAAGGAAACTAGGGTTAAATTGAGACCCTGTCTCAAAACAGAAAACACAAAATGTTCCTCCTATTTTTTTCATCAGGGAAATGCAAATTAAAACAAATATGAGATTCTACCTTAACCCAGTAAGGATAGAAAACACTAAAAAATAAATTCTGTCAAGGATGTGGAGAAATAGGAACCTGCATTCACTGTTGGTGTGAATGTAAGATGGTACAACCACTATGGAAAGCAACATGGAGAATCCTAAAAAGGTTAATTATAGAGATACCAATAGACCTAGTTATTCCCTCACTGGGCATTTACCCTAAAATCTCCGTGACTCAGTTCAGAGAGATTTGCTCAACCATGTTTATACCTGCTCAATTCATAATAACTAAGAGCTGAATTCTACCCAGATGACCAAAATTAGACAAATGGATAAGCAAGATGTGGTATATCTACACAATGAAATTCTACATAGCAGTAAGGAAAAATGACCCAATGAATTTTAAGCAAAAATTGTCAAACTTGGAATAGATCATTGTCAATGAACTCACCCAGTCACAGAAAGATAATCGTCACATGGTCTCACTCATCTATGGCTCCTAAACTGAATCTGCCCGAGATGCTGATATACCTAATAAGCATCTCGAGGACCTGACAATAGGATGGGTGGGGAAGCAGGGGAGGATAAAGGTGTGTGTGGAGGGGCACAAAACTGGACCCAAATGGAAATGGTACCATAAAATCCTATATCCTGAAAGACTGACTAAAAGGTTTAACTTTCATCAGGTCCTTAGAGGGAACATCTAAATCACAGGGCTCTGGAGAGGGTATGATGAAGACTAACCTTAATCTTCCCTTGTTTCTCTCTCTTTCTCTCTCTCTCTCTCCTCTCTCTCTCTCTCTCTCTCTCTCTATATATATATATATATATATATATATGTATATATATATATATATAGTCTCTCTTTTTGTTTAATATTTTTTGTTTATTTTAATTTATTTGAGAGCTCAAGACAGAGAGAGAAAGATGGAGAGAGAGAGAGAGAGAGAGAGAGAGAGAGAATGGGCATGCAAGGGCCTCCAGCCACTGCAAATGAACTCCAGACACATGCACCCCATTGTGCATGTGGCTAACGTGGGTCCTGGGGAATCAAGCCTCGAACTGGGGTCCTTACGCTTCACGGGCAAGCACTTAACCACTACGCCACCTCTCCAGCCCTGTCTTTCTCTTTGTTATTACCTATATTTTTCTTCCTTCTTTTCTCTTGGCACTGGCCTGTAACTCCAATTTCCAGCATACAGCTAACATCCACAATGAACTGTTGATCAGAGAGACCTACAAGGTTTTCCAAAAGAAAAAAGATTTCTGTCAGAGTACTTGATGACCCACCAAAGGTTAATGGTAAGGTGCTACTTCCAAGGACATCATATGTTGGTGGTATGGAATTTGAAGTGACTGGCTGGAATCTGGAAGAGAGTCAGTCCCCAGACAGTTAGCTCATGTAGTGCCTGAAGGTGCTACATGAGCAACTAGGAGAAAATGACCAAAATCAATCCAAGCCACTCATGCTCTAAGCAACTCATCAGCAAACAAGCTGATGCGATACTCACACAAATGCATTGGTGGCATACAGCCATGGTGGGTAACCACCTGTTCTTGATTTGGCTAATGTTTCCACTCAGTGGAACAGAACCCATAGCTGGAAATGGGAAGCAAGTCAGAACAACATCCAAAAATAAGCCCACTCCCCAACATCAAGCTGACACCCATCTGGGGCTACAAGTGGGCCTATACATATTAAATCCCCTCTAAAATTGCAATGGTTATCCCATTTATCTGGTGCTGACTTCACTCTCCATTGGAGAATCTGCTTCTCTTTGTCAGGTGGACGTAGAACCTGAGGAGAGAATCAGCCCAGCAATCCTCATCAGAGCCCGAGTACCACTTTCTTGGTGAACCTGGTACCAGCACAAGGATGAAGGAGACCGACACAGAGAACAATCAACTCCTACCAAACCAGATATCCAGAGATACAGAGGCTCCCAGACCTCATCACTGATGCAGACCTAAAATGAACCCAATATGGCTCAGTGAAATTTGTGGAAGATAGGGCAGAAAGAATGTCAAAGCCACACATTGGGTCATGATACACAGAGACATTTCCTCCAACCCATAACTGATGGCTAACCCCACAATGCATGACCCACATTTCCCAATGAGGAGACCCTTTGGAGTGGAGAGGAGAGGGAGGAGGCTAAGGATTTTATCAACATGGATGTATACACGCTGTGTACATAACTAATAATAAAAAGGAAAAAAAGGGAAAAACAGCAAGAATAAAACTAAACAGAAACAAAATCTCATCTCTGGCTGGAGTTGTTCTTTTTGTGGTGATATGAGTGATGTCTTAGCTCATACTGTGTATCACCAAAACTAAGTGTCCAGTACTATGTCAGGTGCCCTGCATGCTTGGATTTCTTGATTGTCTGGCATGCATGCAGGAAAGCGTTTCCCTTCCTAAAATTTAGATCTTAAGTACCTGGCTCAGAGTTACCTTCATGACTGTGTGGGGTTGAGTTAGTTAAATAATTTCAAATCCCATATCACAAACCAAAATTCTCCACTAAACTCCCATGCCATCACTAAGCATAACAGCCACCTGCCAGATAAGGTGTGATGTTCTTACTGGCTAGCGATTACCTGTTATTATGTATTATGAGGATGCTTTTAAAAATAATTATTATTAGTATTAACAACATATTTTTGATGGATACATCATGTGTTCATACCCTCTTTTCAGTTGTCTCTTCCCACTTTCCATTGGGGACCCTCCTCAGGGGGAAAGTCAGAAAACTGAGAGGATGCTTTCAAAGAGAGTTCAAGATCACCTCAGCAGAACTTCTTGGCCAGACCAAAGAAATGATTTGTATAGTTCATTTAAATGTAATTATAGTAAAGCCCCCAAGCAGATTATGATTTAAAATGGGGTTTAATGAAGGAAACAGTAAAAGGTGATGAAGACACTTGTTCTCCATACCCACTCAAGAGTACCTGAATACTCTGTCACTGGAATATTTTCATGCATTACTGTCTTCATTCTACTTGAATACCTTCAACTTGCAACTAAAATCAACCTTGGCAATGGTAATTAAAACCCAGGAAAACTGGCCTATTGGATTCAGCTACAGGGAATTGGTGCAAGGTGAAATCCCTTTAACAATTGTTCTTGTCCACTTCTTCCAAATAAACTGATCTAACATTAACCCACATTCTGACCTATTTCTTATAACAACAAATATTGAAGTAACTTTGTCAATCTTTAGTTTCTTTAGGCCAAATGTGAATTATTTTAATGTTGCCTTACATATACATATCTCATCCTATTAAGCACACAGTAGCTATTCCACATAAGCTATTTTCCCTAGGATGGGTTGCAAACAATGACTATCAAAAGTCAGAGCTTGAGCCGGGCGTGGTGGCACACGCCTTTAATCCCAGCACTCGGGAGGCAGAGGTAGGAGGATCGCCATGAGTTCGAGGCCACCCTGAGACTCCATAGTGAATTCCAGGTCAGCCTGGGCTAGAGTGAGACCCTACCTCGAAAAAGCAAAAAAAAAATAAATAAATAAATAAAAAAGTCAGAGCTTATTAGAATACAACTTTGACAAAAAATATAGGAAATATATCAATAGCTTATGAAGTATTTAAGATTTTATTGCTAATACTTATGTTTAAAAAATGAAAACATTCATAGATTCTCAGTAATGTTAATAGGAATATGCCATAAACAATGGGAAGACGATGGATTATCTTCATCTATCAATTGTGAAGTTTCTATTTTATAAATAATTTAGTTGACCTCCCCAGTAAAGATACTCACCTTCAATACCGGAAATTATAAATATTTTTTCTGGTTTGTTTGTTTATTAACAAAAGTGTAATCTGAACAAATTGGGCAGGACTTCTTTTTCCACAAAACTCTCTCCTGGAGAAATCACCATGTTAGAAGTAGTTACTCTTGCACTTCCTGTAAGCTGAGCAATGCAGAGTTTTGGCTTGGCCAGGAGCACAATCACTGTTCAGTTCCTACATGATTCTATAAACATCTGACAGGCTTGCTTCAAACATTTGATCATTTGATACTCCAGAAAAGATCATTTTGCATGGTTTGATGGTATAAGTAAGACATATCCAATACTTGGAAATGTCATGCAATGTCAATAATGAAAGATGACAAACATTAAGGCATTAAAAATATGTCCTTCTGGGGCTGCAGAGATGGCTTAGCCATTAAGCGCTTGCCTGTGAAGCCTAAGGACCCCAGTTGGAGGCTCGATTCCCCAGGACCCACGTTAGCCAGTTGCACAAGGGGGCGCACGCGTCTGGAATTCGTTTGCAGTGGCCGGAGGCCGTGGCGCACCCATTCTCTCTCTCCCTCTCAGCCTCTTTCTCTCTCTGTCTGTCACTCTCAAATAAATAAATAAATAAACTAACAAAATTAATTAAAAAAAAAAATGTCCTTCTGTATTTTTGTACTTATTTCTATGCCTGTGAACATGGCAAGCATATTCCAGGTGTATTTGTAAAGTGAGTCTTCTGCAACTCTTCTTCTCTGTGCTAGTTTAAATGCATGTCCCCTATAGACCCAGGTGTTTTATTAAAACTTGCAACTTGAATCTCCAGCTGCCTGACTGGAGAAGTTGTCATGAGGGCAGTGGGTGGATCCTGGAGTCATTGGATTTCCAGCCCAAAGTTATTCAGGGAAGGCTAAGCTTTGACAGGGCCTCTGCTGCTTGATGCTCATTTGTGCTTCTTGTTTTTGTGTTTTATGGGATGTTTGGTGGTTTCTCTCTGCTTAGATGTATGTATGTATGTTGGTTAGAAAAAAATCTGTTCCTTTTAAATCTTTTTTTTAAACTTTTTATTTTTTTATTAATTAGTTTTGTATTCAGCAAATGCAGTCAGTTTGGTACCATTATTAGGCTCATCCATGACCTACCCCCTACCCTTGGCCCCTCCTTGTTGAGGTATATGGGTCATGCATTGTGGAGTTAGCCTACAGTTATGGGTAGGATAAATATCTCTCCATATCATGACTGAACATGTGGCTCTGACATTCTTTCTACCCCCTCTTCTGCAAAATTTCCCTGAGCCATGTTGGGTTCATTCTTGGTCTGCTTCGGTGATGAGGTATTGGTGGCCTCTGGGTCTCTGGATCTCTGATTTGGTAGGAGTTGATTTTTCTCTTTGTTGATCTCCTTCACCCGTGTGCTGGTACCTGGTTCACCAAGAAAACAGCACCCTTGCTTGTTTCGCCAATTGTTCTTAGTTTCAGCTAGGGCCATTTTGGGGTATGATGGGGTAGCTCTCTCCTTAGGATCTACATCTATCTGAAAAAGAGAAGCAGGTTATCCATATCACTGAGGGGATCAGTTAGCCGAATCAAGAGCAGTTGGTTCCCCACCATGGCTGTGCGCCACTATTGCACTTGTGTGGGCTTCACAACAGGTTATTTGCTGCTAAGTAGGTTAGACCATGAGTTGCTTGGACAGACATTGGTCATTTTCCCCCAGTCGCCCATGTAGCACCTTCTGGCACTACTGTCTGGGGACAGACTCTCTTCCAGCTTCCAGCCATGCCATTCCATTTTATGTGTCAACCACATAAGGTGTCTTCGGCAGTAGAGTCTTACCACTAACCTTTGGTGGGTCATCAAGAACTCTGACAGAAATCTGTCTGTCTTTTAGGAAACCTTGTTGGTCTCTCTGATCAAAAGCTCATTGTGGATGATAGCCCCATGCTGGTACTGGCAGTTACAGGTCAGTGCCCACTAAGAAAAGGAAGAAAAAGGTAACAATACAAAAGAGTTAGAGAGAAGAGAAAGAGAGAGAGAGAGAGAGAGGGAGGGAAGCTGTAGAAGATTAAGGTCAGTCTTCATCATACCATCTCCAGTGTCTTTTGGCTCAGGTGTTCCCTCTAAGGGCCTGGTGAATGTTCAGCCATTTGGTCTTTTCAGCAAGTAGAATTTTATGGTACCATTGCCATTTTGGTCTAGATTTGTGTTTCCCACCCCCTCCGTTGCCCTCCCCTCCCTCCCCACCCATCCTATTGTCTAGTCCATGAGCTGCTTGTTGGGTATCTAAGGCATTTTGTGTAGATTCAGGTTAGGTGCTGTAGATGAGTGAGTCTATGCGGCAATTTTCTTTCTATGATTGTGTAAGTTCACTGAGAATGACCTGTTCCAGGTTCAACCATTTTTCCTAAAATTTCATTGTGTCATTTTTTCTTCCTGCTGTATAGAATTCCATTGTGTAGATAGATATACCACATCTTAGTTATCCATAGTGTTCACACTTGTACCTCATTTTCTCCCAATTTAATATCCAATGTTTTAAGAAGGTTTTTACATGTATTTTGTTAGATTGTACATTTTAAAAAGTTATGTTAGACAAGAAGTAAGAGCTTGCTCATTTTACTCTGTTTTGGCAGAGATCTGAAGGCATCCTGACATGAAGAGCATCCGAATACATATGTTACTTATTATTCTTCTTAAATAATCCTAAAGTATAGCTTGAATGTCTTCTTATGAATATCCAATAAGTTATACCTTCCCCTCTATCTGAATTGTCCCCTTTTGTAATTATAATGTACCTAACTATATTTAAACCTACACACCACTAAATAATCTTAATCTTTGCCTGTGGTCATTTTCCCCCAAAATTGCTACTAATACCCTCTAGGAGTAATTCTCATAAATTTTAGTATACAATTCACCAGTAGTTATCTTTATGACATATGGAAAAATATCATTTGCCTTAGCAAATTTTCTTTAATAAAAGTGATAAGGCATGAATGAGGTTGTAAAATTTCCTGTTTAAGAAAATATCAAGTACAAATTCCAGTGACATAATGTGGAAGAACTTCAAGGTCCTACCTACCTTTAACCAGTATCTTGAAATCATCCAAAGACCTCTAAAACTCTAAAAGGAAGTATCTACATGTGAGCCAGCTTAACATTCTACAATCAGAAACCAATTCTTTTATTTTGCCTTCCTGTCTTTTGTCCTCTTTACTAGAACCTATATTTTAGCACCCTCTAATCTCAAATACATATAATAAATGTTCTTGTAATAGATCACAGATTTCTCTTTGTACTGAGTTTTTATTCTGTTTCCTCCTATCTGTTAGATTATATTACTGTATATGCAAATGCCCCGTTGGCCTCTAGGAATGCCAGCTACTTTATAATAACAGGGATGCTCTAATTTTCCCATTTCTAATAATATTTGTAATATAGTGTAAAAAAGTAGACAGTAGGAATATATATATATATATCAATAGTGTTTTCCCTAATCCATATTTCTACATTTACTTTTATTTATTTTTAAATATCTTATTTTTTGTTTATTGAGAGTGAGAGAAAGAGTGACAGAGGAAGAGAGAGAGAGGAGAATTGGTGTGCCAGGGCCTCCTAGCCACTGCAAATGAACTCCAGATGCATGCATCACTTTGTGGATACTGGGGAATCAAACTTGTGCTTTGTCTTTGACCACATCTATCTGTAGATATGTATATCCATATGGGATCATTTTACTTTGTGTTTATTAAAATTAAAACATCAATTCCAGCTATGGGTTCCATTCCACTGAGCTGATCCATTAGCAAATTCAACAGAAGTTGGTTACCCAACACATGGCTGTGTGCCACTTGGGTGAGTATCAGGTCAGGTTGTTTACTGCTGGGAAACAAATCAGAACCATATGCAAAAATTAAGTCTACTCTCCAACATCAAGCTCCCACTAATCTTAGGCTACAAGAGAGCCCATATCTATTAAATTCCCTCTAAAATAATAATTCTTATCCCATTTCTCTGGTGCTGACTTCACTCTTCACTGGGGAATCTGCTTCTCTTTTTCAGGTACACACAGAACCTAAGGAGAGATTCAGCTCATCACACCTCACCAGGGCTCCAGCTGAACCCATGGAGTAATTTGGGAAATGAGCAAGAATGCTGCTTTCTTGGCGAACCTGGTACCAGCCCAAGGGTGAAGGAGATAGACACAGAGAACTCTTAACTCCTACCAAAGCAGATATTCAGAGACACAGAGGCTTCCAAGAACTCATCACTGAAATAGACCTAAAACAAACCCAACATGGCTCAGGAAAATTTGCAGAAGAGGGGGCCGAAATATTGTTACAGCCACAAGTTGGAACATTATGCACATAGACATTGCCTCTTCCACATAACTGATGGCTACCTCCACAATGCACTACCCACAATCCCCAAGGAGGAGGGTCTCTTTGGAGGGAGGAGGACAGGGATAAGATTAACTATGGTGCCAACCTGTCTGTTTACACACTGAATATGTACATAACTAATAAAGAAAAAAATGAAAAAAAATCAGATCTTGCTATATATAGTTTTTCAGATTGCTTTTTCAACATAATATGAGTCCTGAATGTTTCTTCATAGCAGTACATTTAGGTATACTCCATTCTTTGTAAAGACTATATAATGCATTGGATAGATAAAATGCATGAATGAGTATAAGAATTGCAAAGATAAGTTCTTGGCATTCAATATCCTATCTGTTAGGTAAAATATTAGCCTCAAAAAGGAGAAAGTAATGGAAATAATGTAGCACAATTCATCATAGAAATAAGATCATTGGGATATACAATAAAATTTGGAGGGTAAAGACAGGGAGGTAAACTGTTCATTGATTTTTCCAAAACATTGATGGTTACTTGTTTTATGTTATTTCTGCTAAGCACTCAAAAACAAAGCCACAAAAATAGAAAGGCTTGCTTTTCAAAACCATTCCCAGATGAATAAATGGACACTATTTAGTCATCTTGTCTGGGATTAGCATGTTTGATTCAGTGCCAAGCACAGTGTGTGATATGAACCGTATGGTATGTGCTTATGAGCTCAGTCTGGAAGGGCACTGGTAGTAAAAGACAGGAGAAAAATGTGGACTTTTTTGTGCTTGATGAATTAAGATCTTAAAAGCAAATGAGGTTTATAGAAAAATAGATCATCACTATGTGTCACAGATTTTAGGACCTACGTGATTTATATACCTGTTTATACATTTATATGTCTATATTTACAGAAAGTTAATATGCTGGCATTTAAATTTCAAGTTAAATGTTTAATCTCTGAAAAATTTGGATATAATGTTTTCATGTCTACAAGAAATCATACCAGAAGAGAAATACCTAAGACCAATAGTTGTTGAAATGTGACACACCTGAAATTAGATACTCATTTTAGAATTTGTTAAAGGTATAATTAAAAACAGGATTGGGGGCTGGAGAGATGGCTTAGTGGTTAAGACATTTGCCTGCAAAGCCAAAGGACACAGGTTTGATTCCCCAGGACCCACGTTGGCCAGATGCACAAGGGGTTGCATGCGTCTGGAGTTCTTTTGCAGTGGCTAGAGGCCCTGGCTTGCTGATGCGATCTCTCTCTCTCTCTTCCTCTCTCCCCTCTCCCTCCTTTCTCTCCCTCTTTCTGTCAAATACATAAAAATAAAAAAAATATTGAAAACAAGATTGTACTCAATAACCTCCTACTAAAATAGGAATACAACAAATAATATAAATAAAATATTTAGTCACTGTTATTACTTAGAACACAGAGTCTGGTAAGTTAGTTTCTATAGGAACACTGCTTCAGATTGAATTCTGGCTCTGTTATTGCTAAGTCAACAGCCCTGGAAAAAAATGATTCTCCATGCACAATTTTCTATTCTGAAAAATGGGTGAAATAGTAATTTTTATGGGCTTGGAAGATAGCTCCATAATTAAAAGCACTTGTACCACAAGCCTACTGCCTGTGGTTTGTGTCCCCACAACCAACATGAAAGCTGGATGCAATGAATCTATTACCCAAATATGCCTACAGCAGTGGAGGGTTGAGTTGAAAGATTCCTCAAGCTAGTGAGCCCAGTAGTCTTGCTTTTTCATTGGATAAAAAAAAGGGACTTCCTATCTCAGACAAGCAGTAAGTAGAGAACAACAACCCAAGGTTGTCCTTTGACCTAAGCAACCTGCATGGGGAACAAGTGCTTATATATTATGTAATATAATATATACATATATACATATATATGTATATATATATATATATACATATATATATATACATATATATATATATTGTCCTCAACCACACATACACACACACGCTTTAAAAATATTTGTCCTAGGGTTAAATGAGATCATATATAAGAAATATTGCATTATTTTATTTAAAATTGCTTAGATACATTAGTCAAAGTTAATTTATCTCCTATGTAAGATATAGTTACTATACAGGATATACAATATAATGAACATCATTTTTATTTTTCACAACAGAAAAGAAATTATGTAGGTGCCTAAGCAACATTAATAGAAATCTATGACCTCACAGGAGAAGGGTTGCAGAGCAATATTTGTGTCTACAAAGCCCTGTCCACACAAATCATATGACTTTCTCTGAGAGAATATTTTCTGGGTTTGCAATGAATATTGATGAAGAATGAGCTCTGGGAATAGAGGCTGGTTTAGAAACTTAACTTGTCACATTTTTATTTTACATGGACTATAAACTCTGAACTAATAATAATACACAGTATTTCTAAACTTTTACTGTTTTGATCAACCATATTTTTCTCTGAGTTCTTAACTTTGAATTCTTCTTGTCTATTTATAAAATGAGGATGCTTCCATATTTGAAAGAATATTTGAACTATGCAAATGTATATAATTTGATGAGATTGCCTAGACTCAAAGCCACCAGGATACACGTATGTGCTCAGGCTGAGAACATAGAAGAACATATAAGCAAGTGTCCAAGAAGCTTCAAGGTCGAACCTTCCCAGAATCCAGGTTGTCACAGATCTAGGTCAAAATTAGACATTTTAAACATCACCATATGCTAGTAAATAAATGGCTTATTTAAGCCATATCTGCACAACTTCTCATCCTTTATTCACCCCTATGTCTTTCTACCTCCAAATATGTATACATACACACGTGGGAAAACACATACACACATTCTCCTTGTGTATATTTTGTCTCTGAGACCATTTCTCTTTGGACCATACATCACCTCTACAAATAAAAGATAAACATACCTCTGTATATAACAGAACCAACAAGTTTATAATAAAATGCTTCTCATGCAATAAGTGTTTTAACATACTTCTCTTTTAGTACACAAAAATTTTTGTTCTAAATTTGAGATATTATGCTACTTTCATAAAAATGTCAGTTTAAATAGCTTCTATCAAATAAATATTGTGCAGAAACTATAAACTTTTGTAGACATAAAGTTATGGAGACTGGAAACACAAATTATTTGGTTTGCATATTGTAGAGGTGAATACCATTGCAGTTGTCATGTTATGATTTGTCATCAAAATTTTCTTCATGCTGGCTCTCAGAAAATGGACATCAACAAAAACATGCACTCAACAAAGGCCCACACCTTTAATCCCAGTACTTGGGAGGCAGAGGTTGGAGGATTGCTGTGAATTTGAGGCTACATGGAGATTACGCAGTGAATTCTAGGTCAGCCTGGGCTAGAGTGAAACCCTACCTCAGAACAAAAAGAAAGAAAAAAAAAAAACACAAAGGCCAACAGTGGCCCCTATAATTTTGAGCAATTTCCATCTTGTCTGAATCCCAGATTATGTTCCATTATGATTAATCTTATCACCTTATAAGAATGCAAAACTGCATGTAATTTAGTAGGTCTATTTCCCATTTACTTTTTACCCTTCTTAGTAAGATATTTATCTTCAGGCTTTAAACAATGAACACATACAAGTGGCTACTATAGATGCATAGCTGGTCAACATTAGATACAAATGAAACCCTGGCTTAGTGGATAGGTCTTCATCTTCCTACTGGGCTGGAACAGCATCACGGGGAACCACAAGGATGGAAAACAAGGAATTTTACAAATGGTTCAATTGCAGACATCTACTTCTGAGCACTGTTGGCCTCCTCAATAGCATTATTTCTTAATAGTGAAGTTAAGGATAACCATTTGCAGAAATATAATGACTTAAATAAACTTTTAAAAATGCTTTTAGCCGGGCGTGGTGGCGCACGCCTTTAATCCCAGCACTCGGGAGGCAGAGGTAGGAGGGTCGCCGTGAGTTCGAGGCCACTCTGAGACTCCATAGTGAATTCCAGGTCAGCCTGGGCTAGAGTGAGACCCTACCTCAAAAAAGCAAAAAAAAAAAAAAAAATGCTTTTAATTGTAACTCATTATGTTACAGGAGGAAACTTTACATGAGTTGCTTTAGTTTGCATGTGTTCCATACAAGAACATGGGTTGGAGACCTTTACCCCTAAATCATACTTTAGAGGCATTGAAAGAGGGTCTCTAATATTATTAGATGAGATAATGAGGGAGGGGCTTTACTGGTTTTATAAGTATAAGAAGCAGTGACTCAAACTAGTACACATTCTCCGTCTTTCATTTTCATATCCTCTACCAAGACAAAATTCAGCAAGAAGGGCCTCCTCAAATGTTAGCACCCTTCTCTCTTTCTTCCCTGACTCCAAAACTGAGAGATAAATAAGTCTTATAAATAATGTGGTCTGTGGTATCCAGTTGTTACCAAGAAAATATGATAAAACAAGAAAGAAGGAGGTATTTAGTAGAGGAGAAATAAAGGGGGAAAGAAAAGGGGAAATGGTAAGAAAGTATTATGATCATGATATATTGTATATATATGTATGGAGGTTGTTAATAAAATTATATATATAAATTCTAGTGTACATGATGTGAAAGTTAGTGACAATGTGATTGAAATTCTTACAAATCCTTCTATGAAGGTTGGTGTGATAACTCAATTGATATAGTGCTTGTCTTACAAACATACAGACCTGAATTTCATCCTCAGTACCCATGTGAACACCTGGTATAGAGGCATACCTGAAAATCCAAAACTGGAGAGGAGAATCCTACAAGCTCATTGGCCAGCCTGTCTAGCCTACTTAGTTAGCTCCAGGTCAAGAGAGACCCTATATTTAAAAAGAAATGGGCAGTGTACTTACATAATAGTATCCAGTGTACTTTGGCCTCTACACAGATATACACATGCACTATGCATACACATGTGCCTGCATATATAAAAACAAACATGCAGTTAAAATTCCATCTTAAGCAAAAAGATCCATACAAACATGGTCAGCATGTGTAATCATGAGGTTGAATCACACAGGTGAGAAAAGAATTCAAACAAACCTTACTGATCCCTGTGTACAAATGCAGAGCATTAACAAAGGATGGCATACAGGATAGGGGTTTTACTTATTGTCACTTATGTCTCCACCATTCAAGAAAATTTCTGATCTGCCTACTATCCATTAGCACAATCCCAACAACATTCAAGTGCACATAATGGTTATGGCTCCAAAATGCAAGAAACAAATGAGACATTTGTTTATGAATTTTAAAATAAATAATTTTATCAGTTTATGATATAGCTATTACCCGTTATAATTCATATTGTTGCATGATTTTAGAAAATTAGCTTGCACAAAAGTCTTGGATCATATTTATGTATGAATATGGCCTAAGGAAGAACCATGACTCCAATAGTTCAGTCTAAATATTTGGCCTCTACAGTGTTACAATTTATCCCCTAAGTAGAGTGGGGAAAGTGTATCTTATGTTATCAAAACCAAAACTTAGTTTCTTGGTGTGATAAAGATACAAATACTAGCATTACTTTTTATAGTTCAATTTCATTAAGCTGAGAACATATCAAGTATCATAAACCTTCTCTCACCACAGTACAATAGCTCAAATAATCCAATTGTATTGCATGCAAGTTCTGACAACTGTGTGGTTAATATAATGAAAAGGTTATCCGAGTAAGCTAGCATATGAATAGTACTGGAATCCTACTGGATTCAAATTTGACTGCTCATCAGAACTACCATTTGTGATTTCTTCTTTAAATATCAATGAAAATGGTTCCAGGTCAGCAATGACTTCTAGTTCTTGAACAACAAAAGGTATTGCAGAAACCCCAGGGCATTTGTGTGTTTCCTCTGCTAGACAGTGGAAATTGGACTTAGATATGGCTAGAACCACAGGGACCACCTTGGGCCTTCTTATGATTCCCCATACCAAAGAACTGGGACATGCCTTCCATAGCCCCATTTGATATTGAGAATTTGAACCAACATTTTTAGAAAAAGCGTACTGTGGAAAATGTGAATCAGTGAACCAGTTGCCAGTGAAGTTCTAGCAGTTTTATTGGCATGAGCTATCAATTTATTTTCCATCACTTCCAAATATTAATATTATAATGGCTTCCCAGATTATTCAGTAGTTTTTAAATTGAAATGTTTGTTGTGTGCATAAGTGGTATGCATCAATGTAGTATGTGTGTGTTCACATATGTGTGTGCATGTGTATGTTCATGAGTCTAGAGGACAGAAGACAACCTGAGGCACCATCCTTAAGAACATCATCTGCCTATTTCTGAGACAGAGTCTCATTGTCCTAGAAATTCCCCATAAGGCTAGACTGAGTGGCTAATTAGCCCCAGGAATCCTCCTGTCTTTGCCTAACAAACACAGGGATTAGAGGCATGCACCCACAAGCTTATTTTTTCTTAACTTGTCTCCTGGGTTCTTATTTAGTTTCTTATGATAACATGGCAAGCATTTTATATTTTATTTTATATCTTCTCAGTACCAGATTAAATAAGGATAGAAACATGCCTAGACTGATGTGTATGAGAATAAGAGAGATTGAACACAATACTGTAAAAATTGAATGCTTGAACTGAACAGATGGCTTAGAAGTCAAGCACTTTGCATGAGAAGCCTAAGGAACCAGGTTCAATTCTCCAGTAATCACATAAGCCAGATACACAAGGTAGCACATGTGTCTGGAGTTTGTTTGCAGTGGCCAGAGGTGCTGGTGATCCCATTCTCTCTCTCTCTCTTTCTCTCTCTCTCTCTCTCTCCTCTCTATCTGCTTCTCTCTCTCGAAAATAAATAAATAAATAAAGTATGTTTTTAAAAAAAGACTGAATGCTTGGGCTGTGGATGTAGCTCACTTGCAATGTGCTATCCTAGCATTCATGAAATTCTGGGTTTGATCACCAGGGCCACATAAACTGGGTGTGTTGGCACATACCTATGATATAATTACAGAGAAGGTGAAGGCAAGAGTATCACAAGTTCAAGGTTATTCTTCATTACATAGATAATTTGAAGCCAGCCTGTGATACATGAGACCCCTCTCAAAGTTAAATATTATGAATTAACTGCTGCTTGAAAAAGAAGACTGCCTATATACTGTGGGTCAGAATGTAAATTAGTAATTACAGAAAACATTATGAAAGTTTATCAAATAATTAAAATCAGATCTTCAGTATGATCTAGAATACCCAACTGTAGGTGTGCACACTAGGAAATATAACTAACATAGCACAGACAATATTGTACTCCATGTTTATGGTCATATTCTTTGTAACCTACAAATTACATCCTTAGACATCAGGGAAATGCAAAACAAAACTACTTTGAGATTCCATCTCACTCCAGTCAGAATGACTATCATCAAGAAAACAGATGACAATAAATGTTGATGAGGATGTGGGAAAAAGGGAAGGAACCCTTCTACACCATTGGTGGGAATGTAGCTTGGTACAGCCATTCTGGAAATCAGTATGGAGGTTCCTGAGACAGCTAAAATTAGGTTGAGCATATGACCCAGCTATAGCACTCCTAGGTATATGTCCTAAAACCTCTTCTCACTACCCTAGAGATACTTGCACAACAATGTTTATTGCTTCTCTATTCACAATATCTAGGAAATGGAAACAGCCTAGATGTTCTTCAACATATGAATGGATAATAAATATGTGGTTCTATTCAGTGGTTAAAAAAATAGAATGGAGTTCTATTCAGTGGTAAAGAAAAATGAAATTTGCAGGGAAGTGGATAGACCTTGAAAGGATTATACACAGTGAGTTAGCCCAGGCCCAGAAATCCAAATGTCTCATGATTTCTCTCATATGTGAATCCTAGTTACAAATGTTAAGACCTGTATGTGAGTTGAAGTAAAAGGCCATTAAGCTAGAAAAGGGCTATAAAGGAGGGAGGAGAGGGGTGGACTTAAGGGTATGTACTGTATATATGTAAGTAGATGGACAGATTACTGCAGGTTGAATGGCCTAAGCAAGGTCAGGGGAAGAGACTGAGTAATCACAATGTGTTGGGAGGGGTAATCAAAATCAAGGATATTGTGAATAAGCCACATGATAACCTACTTTTTTGGATAATGGCACACTGAGAAGCCATAGACTACAAAAAATTCAGTGCCAGGGATGGGATATCTTCAAGTGAGTTGTTAGTCAGGTAAGTTCTACGGGCTCTTGCCAAGGCTCTTGTTTTCCTACCAGGAATAGATGATAAGACACTATTGCTGAAGATTCTACATGTCTGGGCTGCAAGTCCATTGAAAAGTCAATCTGTGTCTGTGTCTGAGCTGAAAACCTCCTCCCAGTAGACCAGCTGACAGAAAGCTATAAAAAGCTGCATTGCATGCAGCCTTATGGGAGACAGAAGCCATCAGTGGTGAAAACAGTCAATACTGCAAGCCTCAAGTTTGGCCAGCCAAGCCAAACAAGCCAATGGGTACAATGGTGGCATGTCTGTTATGGGGGAAACCAACTGCAGTCTATTTGGACTGGAGACATGCTCTGTGGGAGGGAAAACATGCCTGGTACTGAAAACCTTATCAAAAGCCTATGGTGGGGCTGGAGAGATGGCTTAGTGGTTAAGCGCTTGCCTGTGAAGCTCAAGGACCCCAGCTTGAGGCTTGATTCCCCAGGACCCACGTTAGCCAGATGCACAAGGGGGCACACATATCTGGAGTTCGTTTGCAGTGGCTGGAGGCCCTGGTGCACCCATATTCTCTCTGTCTCTCTCTATCTACCTCTTTCTCTCTGTCTGTCACTTTCAAGTAAATAATTTTTTTAAAAAGCCTATGGTGGGGGTGGGCATGAGCTTTAGGAGTGTAATGCTTGCTCTTGTCTGGCCAAATGCATATATTTTCTCAGCGAACTGCCCAGTAAGCAGTTTACTTCATATTCAACCCCATATATTAATGCTACTGTCACTTTTGGTTAGAGAAGCATCTCTTTTCAGGTGGCAATGATGACAGGAATGACCCAAAAGGCATCATAATGCTGAGAAGACATGACGGAGGAATGTTCAGCACTGAAACACCTCTATCACAACTTTCAAGGCTCAGGGTCCATTGCAGAAGAGGTGGTGGAAATAATAGAAGAGCAGAAGGAAGGGTAGGAGTGCTTACAAGGCAATTAACCAGACAGAAATTGGCCATGATATCCATGACCTCACAGTGCCTAGCAGTATCTTCACAAGACCCTTATAATAAGAGGAAAGGATAATGACATCAAAATAAAAGAAATATTAATGAAGAAATGGGAGGGATATGATGGAGTGTAGATACATCTGTGGAAGGGAAAGTGGGAGGGAATCATCATCGTTTATTTTCTGTAAGTATGGAAGCTGTAAAAAGTAAAAGTAAAATAAAATAAAATAGTCCGTGATATATATCATCCAAGAGGAAAAATATTTTCAAAATATGTGAAATAGAGAGTATATCAATATACCTACTCCTAATTATCATCTCTTTTATCATAATTATACCCTAAAGCCAGTGCAGAGAGCAAAATTTTGGATTTGATAGGTTGAGCTTTATATGAGACAGAGTCTAAATGTTCTGTTTCTAAGAAGTTACTTAAAACACTTTGCTAGTCTCATCTTAAAATGTGGTTCAAAGGAAGGAAAGAAACAAAATCCTGTCCACTGTACCAAAATAATCCATCAAAAATTCTCTTTTGCTTGTGGAACCTTGATATATATTCATAGATAGATGGGAAAAGGTCAGAAATGTAAAAGGCTTTTTATTTTATTGTGACTCGCCTTACAAAATCTTTATTAACTACTCTGTTTCACTCCCAAAAAGCTCATATGTTGCACACACATAGAATACAGTGTTTTGTTCAGCAAATCAACTTTCATTAGGACATTGTACAATTCTCATTCACATAAGAAGAATGTAGTCATCATTAAATCAGAATTTGGAGTTTTACTGACATAGCCATAAATATAACTATGACTTTATTTCCACGTACTCACTCACAAAGAGCCAGACTATAGGTGAGAAAGTAAGGCCAAGGGTTCTTTATCTGAAAGCTAGGGTACAATCCACATCTGAGGGTAGAACATGGGATTAGGATATGCCAAGAACAAATGAATGTGAGGTGAACCACTGTAGAAATTCAATAAACTCCATAGTTCTCTAAATTTTTCATCTCATTCCTAGATAGGAAACATCCTTCTTGTACTAATTTGCTGACCAAAGTTCTGTCCAGAGTCTTTAAAGAAAGAGTTCTTAGACACATAATTAGTAAACATTTTGCCTGAGTTGCAAGGTATTAGCTAGGGGACACTGCTATTTACTGGGAGACATCTGTAATATATATTCCTAGAAGTCCCTGTATAGTAGTCAGAAATATTGGGCATTATTTATTACAAAATCTGGTGTGAATTTATCAATAGACCTTGGGTGAAGATAACCAGAAAATGCAGCTACATTACTCACATGTGCAACAGAAGTATTACTGCCTCTCTGCTCTTGTCCCGTGGAGTTCTAGTGTGAAGAAAGAAGAAATTGGAATAACAAGAATCGGCAAAATTTAGCTATCCCATAGAAATCTACATATATTTTCCTGAAAATCAATAAAAACCCTAATTTATCTCTTCCAGGTATTATATTACTACTTCACTCTTGCAGTTAAATCAAGCCAAGGCTGATGCTCCCTTCATCCAGTCAGTATACACTTCCCTTTATCTTGAATCATTTTGGATTTTGAAAGGTATTTTTAAAAGTAATCACTTCAACGGCTTAGTGGTTAAGTGCTTGCCTGTGAAGCCTAAGGAGCCCAGTTCAAGCTCGATTCCCCAGGACCCACATTAGCCAGATGCACAAGGGGGTGCATGCATCTGGAGTTCGTTTGCAGTGGCTGGAGGCCCTGGCATGCCCATTCTCCCCCTCTCTATCTATCTGCCTCTTTCTCTCTCTGTCTGTTGCTCTCAAATAAATAAAAATGAACAAACTTTTTTTAAGGTAATCACTTCACATAGCTTGCTTGATAACTGTGTTCAATGTTTAGAGTAGAAAATAAAGAATTTATTTAGAAAATTAGATGCATTGTTTTTTTTTTTTTTTTTTCATGTGGTTACTGAATGATAAAGAGAGTTGAACTAAGGAAACAATCCTGAGTAAAAGTGTTTACAAAATCCAGGTTGTCCCAGAAGATGGTGTCACGGACCAGTGCCACCTTCTGTCTAAATCTAAATGAGCTCAGTACAACACTAGCATTTAGCATTTTTGACAAATGTGTGTGTGTGTGTGTGTGTGTGTGTGTACATGTGTGTATGTAGAGTATATGTGTGTACATACCATGGTGTACATGTGGACATATGAGGGCCACATGTGTACTTATTCTATCTTGAGGGAGGGCCTCTCTGTTCACTGTTGCATTTGTCAGGATAGCTGACCCACAGGATTCTGGAGAAATATCATGTCTTTGTCTCCCATCTCACTCTGGGTGCAGTGGAATTGCAGACCATACTGAGTTTAGGAACTCAATGGTGCAGCAAGTGCTTTATTTACTGAGCCATATCCAAGCACTGACAAACCTAGAGACAGAAGCCCTCCATGTAAACTGGCTAGTTTTTTGGCATTATTAAAACAAATATTGGAAATAAAATTATCTTCATTTTTGGGGGGTATTATTTCAAGGTAGCATTTCACCCTAGTCCAGGCTTACCTGGAACTCACAGAGGTTCTCCAACCTGAGCCTGTCAAGTGCTGAGAGGTGTGCATCACACCTGTATCTTATTTTCCTTTTTATGTGTATATGCATGTGTGTGTGCTTATGTGTGTATAAATTCACACACATACATGTGTGTTATCTGGAGGCCAAAGAACCACGTGGGTGTAGTTTCTCAGGAATGCTACCCAATATTTTTTGAGATAACATATCTCTTTCATCAAAAGTTCTGCGCAGGGCTGGAGAGATGGCTCAGCAGTTAAGGGGCATGCCTGCAAAGCTTAAGAACCCTGGTCAAATTCTCTAGTACTCACATAAAGCCAGATACACAATATGACAGATGCACTTGGAATTCATTTGCAGTGGCTAGAGGCCCTGGCATGCCCATTCTCTCTTTCTCTCCCATATAAATAAATATTTCTTTTCTTTTTCTTCTTTTGGTTTTTCTAGGTAAGGTCTCACTCTAGCTCAGGCTGACCTGGAATTTACTATGTAGTCTCAGGGTGGCCTCAAACTCACGGTGATCCTCCTACCTCTGCCTCCCAAGTGCTGGGATCAAAGGCATGTGCTACCATGCCCAGCAAATAAAATATTTTTTAAACATGTTTGTTGATTAGGCTAGATTGTCTGGCTGCAAGAATCCCTTGTCTTTGTACCCTAATACTTGGATTAAAAGCATTCCTGTAATGCTATGCATTTTTATGAGGGCTCTATTGCTTTCATGACAAAGCCTTTACTGTCTGATATACCTCCACAGCCCATAATATTATTTTGTTAAGAATGCTTTGCAAAGGGCTGGTGAGATGGCACAGTAGTTAAAGGTGCTTGATTGCAAAGCCTGTCAGCTCCAGATCCAGTTTCTCAACACCACCATGCACACTGTGGCATGTCTCTCCGCTCCCTTTCAAACAACCAACACACAACATAAATAAATTAAAATGAACAAAATTTTAAACACATGCTATACACAGAGCAAATGTAAAAGCTAGGATAAAGATTATAAAAAGAGGATGCAAGTTACATGGTAATGATGTAGGTAAAGATGATAGGCAGGCCACTTTCAAACGCTGATGCACCTCTTCAGATACTCTTAATTTTCTATGAGCACCTATAGTGGAGAGTAAAGTCTACCTCTTTTGAATTTTCTACTTGTGATACTTTATGCCTCTTCTTTCACAACTCTACCCATCTCTCTCTCCCTCACCTACTATTTTTCTTACTCTATTTTGTCCAGTCCACAATGAATAACTATATTTGCTAATCTATTTTAACTTTCATTTTTAACTATATTTGCTCACCTAATAAATGAGGATGTGACATGGTATCATATGCTAAAATTTTTCCATACTAATCAAATCAATTTCTAAATATATTGAAGCATAAATATGCCTGCAAAAATTATACTGTGTAAATGTCTAAGTCTGGACTTACATTCATTTCTCCTAACTACTAGGGCATCTTTGGATGTATGTTCACTTTTAAAGACTGACTTTCATATAATCCAGGCTAGCCTTGTACTTTCTATGTAGCCAAAGTTATCTCTGAGTTCCCAAAACTCCTGCCTCTGCCTACTGAGTACTGAAATTACAGGTGCTAACCACCATGTGTGGCCCATGTTAACCCCCAGATATGTCTTTTCTTTTCAAGCTTTGTATTGATGCAAATATTCTAGCTTTGCCTTATGTAAAGCCATGAAGTTATGACTTACTGCTGATTTTTGCCAGCTATTATCCTGTTCATTGTGATATGGCCATTTGTGGTGTCTTTGAGAACATCAGAGCCTTATTTGCTCTTTAGATAGGAAATAACTCAGGTTCTAAGGTAAAGCTCTCACAGGTCAGTGGCTTCTCAGTACTTGTCTCATGAATTTTGATGAAGGAAGTCCATGGAACAAATGACAAGGTTTAGAAACATTTCATTACTGCTTAGCATTTTAGGAAGCATAGCCTCAAAGAAGGAATGAATTCAGTGCTCTTGCCCAAGAAAGGGGCAAATAGCTGTTCTCAGAAAATAAGAAACCCATGAAGAGACTCAGATTGACAGTTTCTAAGAAAGTTTACTGGGTGGGGGTGTGCACAGGCCAGTTTACATTGATATCAAGTGTAAGAGAGGTGTCACAGGGATCTTAATCTTCAAGGAATGGCCTCCTCGGATAGGGCTGATTATTTCTCCTAGCATAGAACTCCACTAGGGAAGAAGAGAGAAGGAAAGACAAAACCCTCTGACATTTCTGACCCATAGCAAATGGAATGACCTATATTCTCCCCCTACAGTTTCTAAGACATTATTTGCTTCTACTCTCAGGAGAGTGCCTGGTTACTCCTAATTTTCCTCAGTTGGTAGTGTGAATGGGGTAATTTTTAAACTTGTGGAAAGTACTAAATATACTTAAGCAAATATGTGTCTGTTTGAAGCCCATCTCACACATTTATTAGTCAATTATTAGTTTTGTGGTTGCTGTGACCTAAATACATCACTCCCCATATTCATGTTGACATCCTAACCACAAAATGATAGGAGATGTGGCTCTTGTGAGGTGAATAAATCAACAGGGAGGAGCCCTCTTGATTGGAACTTATTCCACTATAAGGGAGATCACAGAGCAATTTCTGTCATGTGAAAACACAATGCAAATGTAGGAAGAAGTGCCTTCTAGAATCAAGGAATGAAGCTCTCCCCAGATAAAGAAGCAGTTGAGTGTCTTGATCTTGATTTATCAACCTCCAGATAAATTGATTACTATTGTTTAGAGACATCCTAATTTATGACATTTTCTTATAACTCCACATATGGATTGACAATAGTTTTGTCAGTTTAGTTAATATGGGGAATAAATTCATATGAGTTTACTCAGAAATCCTTATGTTCATTATTGAAACTTCCAAGTTCCCTCTATATTGCAGTCAGAACAAGGCAATTGGCCATCTTTGATGTAAGGAAAGGATGACAAATTTTGTTATAATACTCAGTATAGAATTACATTTCAAATTAGTGGGCATGATTGAGTATAATTAATAACTGCATTTGAACACAATGAAAACCACCAACGCATTAACTTTAAATTAATTTTACTTGTTTTGCAGCATATGGCAGAATTTATGATAAGACAGCTTCTTCCCTTTGGTATCTGTAGTAAAACACTTAAAAGATGCTTCCAGTTTTCCATATTATTGCCCAGAGCTTTTCTTTTGAAATTCATTTGTGTACATTCTGTTCACATAAAAGTATAGGAGCAAGCACAGTGCTTTACCACAGGTGAGTGGTGTTCAACAAAATGCAGAGAAGTTTTGAGGACACCTGTTTAGTGCTTTCTTGGTTAATGGCATCACAATCAGTCATGCAAGAATGAGTCATAAAACATTAATCTAGAGTTAATACTCAGGGTTTTATTTATAGGTTATTGCTAACTTTTATTCTCACTGATATTTTTTAACAATGAGCAGGAACATACCACTCCCATATCAGACTGTTCTGCTGATATATTTCATTATGATTTAAATAACTTTGTCCAGTAAAACTGTATTTTCTTTCCAAAGTTCTTTTAATAGATTTTTTTTTGTTTTGTTTTTCCGGGTAGGGTCTCACTCTAGCCCAGTCTAACCTGCAATTCACTATGTAGTCTTAGCCTCAAACTGACAGTGATCCTCCTACCTCTGCCTCTGGAGTGCAGGGATTAAAGGTGTGCACCATCGTGCCTTTTATAGTTCTTTTCACACTTTTATCTCTATCTCCCACCCACACAAACCCTTCTTCCCATTTCATCCCTCTTCTATTTTCATGCCTTCTGTTCATACTTGTTGGTTTTAACCATGGAGTTACATGAGGACCTCTTACACAGTCATGTCTGAGAGGGTCTTCACTGAACACACAGCATCCCTGAAAGACATAAGAGCTCCTTTCCCAGAAATCACCCATTGTCAGTAGCTACTCCAGGTGTTGGGTCTCATGAAGTCCTCTTTCATCCATGATAAAATATTGACAGCTTCAGTCATGTGCAGGACACCATAACCAATGTTAGTTTGTGATTATGATGGCCATGCTATACTCTTACTTGGAAAGATAAAGAAAGACTGAGACAGAACTATCAATATCAATATTGTACAGTAAAAGGACAAGAAAATATAAAATTGTTATAATCTAAATGTTTGCCACTATGAATTTTTATCAAAAGCTGCCTGCTAGCAGATAATCAACAGATATTTAAATGAAAGAAAGATAAGATAAACAAGAGAGGGAGGGTAAAGGAAAGAAACAAAAGAAAATAAAAAGAAGAGAAGAGTTAGTGATGGAGGAAGGGGAAAGGAAGAAAGTAGTGTGATAGAAGAAAGGAGACAAGGAAAGAAATTTTTTCTATAGTTCTTTGATGGTGGTTTATAGTATTTACAAATTTGCATTTTAAAATAAAATTGCAAACTGTTGTGTTCACTGTTTTTGTTTGTTTGTTTGTTTGTTTGAGACAGAGTCTGACTTTACAGCAACCCTCTTGCCCCAGTCACCTAAACTCTGAGATTGAAAGTGTGAAACACAACACCCATCCTTAAGGAAATATTTAACAGTTTTATTGCCAAACGTGCACTATTATTTAAATTATATATCAAAAATGTTTTTCTTTTTGATATGTAAATGAAATAAGCAGAACAACTAGACATTCATTACTGTGCTATATTTAAGAAATTATTATAGATTTAATTTAAGTGCATTTAGTCTATATCTATTTACTTGAATTTGGTAGGTTGGTATTTTTGAAGTATTCTTTAGCTACTGTGGCAATGAAAATTGTGTTTCTACTAAAATTAGGCTTCCATTGGAATTAGGTTGCTCTTTAATCCTTCTGAAACAATTCTGTCATGCATCCAAGGGATCATTGCCTGGACTGAAAACATAATCTGAACTGTAATTATCTAAAAGATTGATGCTTTCTCTGTTTTTACTGATAATTGAGCTTCATAATTTCCTTTGTTACAGCTGCTCTACTGAGCACATTTTAGTACAGGACAAGGGATGTTTGGCAGTGCATGGGATATCTTGGTTGCTTCTTTTGCTGACTGATAGACTGCTTCTCTAGTTAAATTTTGAGACTTGGCAGTTAACCCAAAGGAAGTTGGGGATTTGCAAGAGGTATGCTCTTAGCCTTTGCAGGAATCTTCTGGGATTAAACATCTTTCATAATTCAAAGGGAAGGCATACTAAGGCAGTTGTTCAAAGAGCCCAGATCATTCCCATGGTCTTTGCTTACTTCTTCCTGTTTAGCTGTCTCAATCCACTTGACACATTTGAGATCTGTGTCTAGTGACGTTATAACTCTAGAACACTGTGGTGTTCGATGAAAGTTTGTTGAGGAGGCCTGCTTTTTTCACAAGGCCACCTCTGTACCCAGATGGAAGGGTGGAAAGGTTAAGATGAATAGGAAATTTATAAAAGGTTCAGCTCTATAAGTTAGTAAAAATCTTCTGATGATAGAGCAAGTATTAAATTCCTGATACACTGAAAATTGAATTTCTGAGACAAGAGTTGTTGTGCCTGGAATAACAGATGCTGGATCATAAATCTATTCTCATGACAAGGATCAAAAGATGGTTAACACAGGTGATAGTCATTTTTCATTGCCTGAATCCTGGGGGTCTCTTTCCTTGTGAAGAGGCAAGGAAAGCTGCAAATACTTCTTACTTACTGTTGGTACTCCATGTTGCAAACTTCTGTAGGTTTTAAAGTTTTTGAGATTAAAAAATAGCAAACATGTCAGTTTAAAGTTCCATAAGTTTTCCAGCTGATATTTTTCATGATTGAAAACTGCATAACATCTTACTGCAATAGACTTTAAGGTTCTCAAATAATTTTTGGTTATATGGCAGATGAAAAGGAAACCAGTAGTGATTTCCCAAGGTGTCAACTATATGAACATATCTACACAAGATCTGTGGCAAAATGAATATTTTCAGCATGGCAATTAACCTAATTCTGAGGTCTAATTCCAGGATTTAGGGGGCATGTAAAGAAACTCATTTTTTTCTAGGAGTTTCTCTGTAGAATATTAACCCCAAATATCTGCAAGGACATTCCCTAAGCCTGTTCTCATATAATTCATTCATTCATTCACTGATGCATCATTTCATTGGCTCATTCTAAGAAATATTTTAGGCAATCCATGCCAGACACGGTATTTAGTATGGGAAAGGGCTTTCCAATTACTACCCACAAGTCACATATTAATAGTTACTTGCTTTTGTAATATACTTTTTATTGAAGCAGAGCTACATCCTTAATGTACTTATTGTTCATTGCTAAATTTAATGGTTACCACAGAAACTGTCTGAATTTCAATTCCTAAACTCCATTATCTAACTCACTGAAGGGAAAATAATGGTCCCTCAAAGATTTCACTGTCCTAAATCCAGAACCTATGATTGTTTTACTTTCTATGTACACAGTCCAGGCATAGCATCAAATATTACACATGTATTTTACCAAAGAATAAATTGGGTAGTTTTATGATCAGCATTGAAGAGTGATATAAGAAAGAAGTCAGAGAGAACAAAGGTCACACTATATGTTTCAAAGATGGAGAAATGAGTAATTACTTATGAAATACAAGAGGTGTCTAGTAACTAGAAAATAGATTTTTCCCTGAGGACCTCTAGAAAAAAAAACAGGTTTATTGTTTAGCGCAGTGAAACTGATTTCAGACTTACAAGCTCTGAAACTACAAAAAAATAGATCTTGTCTGAAGGAACTAAGTTTTTGAATCATTGTAGCACTTGGGAACTCATATGTGGACACCCTGAAAGGGTTTTGACCCCTAGAACAAGATTGAGTGCACTAAGAATAGGAACAGATTGTAATACACAACTTCAGCTAGGGCAAGCCAAACACAGAAAAATTAAATCTGCAGCTACTCAGTGTGGTCTTGGTCAAATGACTTTCACAAATAAATACTGTAAATAACTAAACACATACTAGTCAGGTTAGAAAAGTGAAGAATGCTTAGTGATGCTAAAAACACATATGCAAATATATAAGATGTCATTCTCATTCTCAGCAGAAAGACCTGTCCGTGTTCTAATCAAAGAAAAAAAGGGTTGCACCTCACTTGCCTGAATTTGAAAATGTGGTTATACACCTTAGGGATGATTAACCTTTTCTGAAATTGATTAATTTGTGAATCCAAAGCTAGAAACTTAGAATAGCTTCACAGTTTATCAAGCATATTACTTATAGTAAACACCCAGGAAGGAAAAATGCTTCATTTATAAAACTTAATTAAACATTATAATACTGAAGAAATTCTGAATGAAAATTATGTTCTTATGTGAGGACACAGGACAGCATATGTGGTGGTTTGATTCAGGTGTCCCCCATAAACTTAGGTATTCTGAATGCTAGGTTCCTCAGCTGATGGCAACTGAAAATTAACACCTCCTGGAGGCAGTGTATTGTTGGGGGTGGGCTTATGGGTGCTATAGCCAGTTTCCCCTTGCCTGTGTTTGGCACACTCTCCTGTTGCTGTGGTCCACCTTATGTGGCCAGTGGGTGATTTCCACCCTCTTCTCATGCCATCGTTTTCCCCTGCCATCGTGGAGCTTCCCCTTGAGTCTGTAAGCCAAAATAAACCTCTTTTTCCCACAAGCTGCTCTTGGTTAGGTGATTTGTACCAGCATTGGGAACCTGTCTGCAACAGCATGTTCTTATGTGAGGACACAAAGGATGCATACTGTTATGTGAGAACACACACAATAACATGTTCTTATGTGAGGACACACAGAACAGCTTGTTCTTATTTGAGGTTGCACAGGACAGCATATTCTTATATGTGGACACACAGGACAGCATGTTCTTACTTTAGGACACAGAGGACGGCATATTTTCTGTTTTGTAATAAGCAGTATATACTTTGGAAGTATTTTGAAAAACAAAATATACTTCATTTACTTTGGATAATAAACAAAGCAATTTTTGAGCTTAATGGAAGGTTAACTTTTCAAAGGTACAGTGATTACTGTCATTATAACCAATTTGATTTACATAAAAATATAGAAGTTAACAAAGGTATTGTATATACCTTAATTTGTATCTAAAAATAGTATTTCTCCACAATAAACTTCAGTTGAATGTTTTAATCGTACATTGTTTGGCAAGTCCTAGGACATTATCCATTGCACATAAAGCAGTGGTTGGTTACACATAAACATAAACATTTGTCAAAGAAGGCTCCTCAGTGGTATAGAACTCAATGGGGAATCAATCCTTTCAAAAACCTGTGTACATATTATACTTAGCCCCACAGAAATTTTTAAAAAATCCAATGATGTAATTTGAAGACATGAGCTTTGAACTCCAGCAATATTTTTTCCCAAATATCTCACAACATAGTTCAAAGCCTTATGGAACAATTTTAATAAATGTTCTTTTGTAAGGTATTAATAATTACATGTTTCTGGATATGCTTCTAATATATAACCAGGAATTCATCACGCATTACCGAGTATTATTTTCAACCAGTAAATTTATCATACTGAACATAACCCAGGTTACATGACATAGAATATTTCATCTATTATTTACTTATTTATGTATTTATTTATTTGAAGCAGGAGAGAGAGAGAGATATTATGGGCATATTAGGGCCTCCAACAACTGCAAATGAATTCCAGATGCATGTGCAACTCTGTGCATCATCTTACTAACAACAATTATGATAGAATATGAGAATTTATTTGAGATTGAGTCACAAATACAAAGGACTCTTGAAATATTTAATATTTTATTGTTTCATTACAGACCTGGGTAAGCATTACACAGTAATATAATAGTTTGATTTCATTTTAAAGATTTATCTATTTAAAAATGAGAATTACAAAATCATAGAAACTTGTACAGACTGACCATAAAATGGAGTGAGTTTTCAACTATTCATTTTTGTTTACTATGTATTTGTGAAATCTGCTGTCTAAATATACAATGCCCCTGTTTTCCACAGTTGCAGATCTGTGGCTCTTAGTAGTCTAAAAGAGACCCTAAGTGTTATGCCTATCCACTTTTAGTCTAACACTGAAAAAGCTTAACATATGCTTTCATTCTGGATATGTTGGCTACCTCCGTCTTTCTCTCTTCTGCATGTACTTCACAGTTTCTCAGCTGTCAACACTCTAGCATGGCCTTTCCATCTATTTCTTTTTATTAGTTATGTACTGTGATAGTTAAGGTGATGTCAACTTGATCTGTTTAGTAATCTACAGAAATCACTTTTGGGTGGGTCTCAGAGGTTGCTTCCAGGAAGGATCAACTAAAGGAGGAACTCCTTCCCCAGAATGAGCCTTTCCCCTGGAGCGGGTGGCCTGATCAGAGAGGGACTTCATATAAGGAAGCCCTGGGTGAAAAGAGCCCCTTCCTTCCTTCCACTTGGCTGCCAGAGCTGCTTGCTGCCTTCCAGAGTGGATTGAAGACCAGCATCAACTGAAGACCCACGTGGATCAAAACCCAGTGACTCCTCAGGAAGCCTCCAGGCCTTCTGGTGCCATCTGCAGTGTTGGATTGGGACTACTAAGCATCTGGCCACGTGGACTGAGCAGCTACCAGTTTCCATGATTCTCAGGCCTGCAACTGCTATTGGATTGCGGTAAGATAATCCAATAAATTCCCTTTTTAAAATAATTCATTCTAGCAGTTCTTTTCCTCTAGAGAACCCTGACTAATACATGTACACAGTGTGTATACAACCATGTTGGTATCTGTTGTGGTCAGGTTCGCATTGCTGGTAGAAATCACCCAACCATGAGCAGCTTGTCAGAAAAAAAAGAGGTTTATTTTGGCTTATAGGCTCGAGGGGGAAGCTCCATGATGGCAGGGGAAAATGATGGCATGAGCCAAGTGGACATCACCCCCTGGTCTATATAAGGTGGACAACAGGAACAGGAGAGGGTGCCAAACACTGGCAAGGGAAAACTGGCTATAACACCCATAAGCCCATCCCTCCAACAATATACTCACTGGAGGAGGTGTTAATTCCCAAACCTCTATCAGCTGGGAATCTAGCATTCAGAACACCTAAGTTTATGGGGGACACCTGAATCAAACCACCACAATTCCTTTGCCTCTTCCCTGTCCTCTCACTTCCACAGGGTCCCTCTTTGTTGGGGAATGTGGGTCATGCATTGTGCAGTTAGGCCTTCAGTTATAGGTAAGAGGCAATGTCTCCATGCATAATATCCCAATATATGGCTCTAACAATCTTTCTGTCCCCTCTTCCACAAATTTCTCTGAGCCACATTGGGTTTGTTTTAGGTCTAATTCAGTTGTAAGGTCTTGGGAGCCTCTGTGTCCCTGGATATCTGGTTTGGTAGGAGTTGAGTGTTTTCTGTGTGATCTCCTTTCCAGCTATCTTAATGGAAGGTTGAAGTCTCACTTTCTTTGGCAACATACACATGCAAAGCCAAAGTCTGAGAGATGTGAACTCAAGGTTATGAGAATGTTTGGTTTGCTAACTTCTAAGTGATATTATGACATTATGTAGGTAACTTTACTTTGTCACAGTCACTTTCCTCATTTGTGAAAAGATGATGTAGTTATGACAGGAAATGAAACTAGACACAGCATGTGGGACAATGAATTGCTAGTGTATGTTCTTTTATTATCAACTCATTTGGAAATCTGAAATAAAAGAAAATTTTAGCCTATGATTCTGTAATACACATGTGAGGACAATCAATTCTCTGGCTTTTATGTAAACTAAAATAACTTTCCATTGTGTCAAATGCTGCTAGATTGCCAACTTAGTTTGTACCTAACACTGTTTTTATCCTTGCTCAGTTTTCCATCTTCTAAAGCATGTCCAAATGGCACTTTTGCCATCTTTATTACCTCTGTTCTTTGTACATTCTATCTAGTTTGTTTAGTATTTAGATCTTTGCTTATTCTGTGTTTCTTAGTTCCCCCATAATTTCCTCAGTTTCACTATATGTGTTATCTTTCTTCCACTTTCTCAGCTCATCTAGGGCTGTTTCTGTTGTCTCAGAGAAGGTTTTAGAAAATTACATGAAACAGAAAAGATGTGGGGAGGAGTACAATCTACTCTAGTCAGCCAAAGGAAGGAGTAGAGAAGTATAGTGTGACAAAATAAGATACAATTTCAGAACTTCCTGTTTTTTTTAATCATTTATAAAGAGTAAGTGCAAATTTACATGCTAGAAAAATAAATTAAAATTTAGGATGATGGCTAGTGTTGGAGGAGTTATTCAGCTAATGGAGATAGGATGAAAAACAGAAACGAAATAGTTTTGAAATTACAACACTTGGAAATGACTCAATCTAGGTTTTTGGATTTTAAAACCTTTATTATCCTTGAAATAACTAACTACATATAATTCTCATCTAAAAGATAAAAGAGCCCTTGAATAGTCTAAGGCATATAAGAAAACATGCAATACTTTCCTTTCTCTTCATTCTTGGTTGTCTCTGGGTCACTGGTTTGAGAAGCATGGGCCTACAATCCCTCCTGCAAATTATACACAGTGGCAACAATAAGACTAGAACTTCTGAAAAAAATGTCTTTTTTATACAGTAAATTTGCCATGTATGCTTTAAAATACAAATTTGAAGATCAGTACATTATATGGTCCATATTTTTTCTGGTCCAGCAAATGCACAAAATATTGCAGGCAAATTTGGGACTCTTTTCATTGAAGAAAAATTTCAGATATACTATTATGTTATATGCTTCATCCATGCCTACTAAGGACAGATAGCTAGTCTAGTGTAGCATTTTGTAGGGTGTTGACATGATGAACTCAACTGATATAAATGTAGAGACAATATATATCATGTTACCTCTCAGCAGTTTACACTCCTTAGGTAATGTCTGAAGACTTCAAAGCTTACAAAGCTGAAGCAAAGTTAATAAAGTACATACTATTTATACTCTTTCTACCTCCACTTCTTTCCTATAGGTGCCTAATCTAGGATAGACTTGGTTTCAAACTGATACTTGCATTTCTGTAAAGTCCCAGAATCCTGAAACATGGAAAATGCTATTGCTACTGAGAAGATCACTGTCTTATAATGAATTAGATGCTAAATATATATTCCCTCAGACATTTTGTCACCTAATGATTCCATACCCATGTGAGGAACTCAGCTGCTTGGCTTTTCCCATCATGTTATAGCACATGCATGGTGTAGAAAGTTGCATGCTTTGATTCCAAGTGGTAAAGTACATATTCTACTTTTCTGATCTCATGGCACCTGTTGTCACTTTGTCTATTATAGGAACTTTGTATGCCTACACTTCCCATTTCAATCACTCAGAATATGTATAAGGATTCCAAAGAAAATGTGACCTTGATTTGAGGGTATTTTCAGTGATTGTGTAGGTCAGCAAAAGTCATCCATATTGTGTATACCAATCAGTAGATGTCTTTATCAAGTATAAACTGTGTTTTTCAATCTTCCAGATTAAAAAAAAAATATGCTTTATTTGTTTATTTATTTATTTATTTATTTGGGAAAGAGAAAGCAAGGAAGAGGCAGATAGAGAGAAAAGAGAATGGGTATGCCAGGGCCTCTGGCCACTGTAAACAAACTCCAGATGCATGTGCCCCCTTGTGCATCTGGCTCACATGGGTCCTGGGGAATTGAACCGGAGTCATTTGTTTTGCAGGCAAACACCTTAACCCCTAAGCCATTTCCTCAGCCCTAACCTGTTGGTTTTTAAACCAACATGTAAAAAAGTGGATGAAGAATTTAGATCAGCAACAATCAAACCATCCATGCTAAAAAATGCTTTTGAAAATTATAATTGGTAGGGAGTTCAATATCTAATAAAATATTATTTTTTCTGGGTTAGTGAGGACTCATTAGGATTTTATTCCTTCAATTACATGTTAATGAATATGATAGAATAAAGGGTAGTGATTTACCTCAATGGTAGAAAACTTGTAAGCACATGGCTCAGTTCCTAACACAGAAGACAGAGAGAGAAAGAACGCCCATACACACACACCCACATACACCCACACACCCACTCCACACACAATGATAGATGATAGATAGATAGATAGATAGATAGATAGATAGATAGATAGATAGATAATAGACAATAGATAGATAGATGATTGCTATATAGATTATAGACAGATAGATAGATGATGGACAGATTGATAGATAAAGAGAAGATAGATAGATAGATAGATAGATAGATAGATAGATAGATAGACAGACAGACAAACAGACAGATAGCTGATAGATAGATAGATAGATAGATAGTAAGTAACTGGAAAAGTGAGTCTGCAGAGATTGCACAGCAGTTAAGGCACTTGACTGCAAAGGCTAACGACCAGGATTTGATTCCGTAGTATCCATAAAGTAGTACACATAAAGCCAGATGCACAGTGGCACATGCATCTGAAGTGCATTATAGTGGCTGGAGGCCCTGGCACATTCATTCTCTCTACCTTTCTTCTATCTCCCTATGTTTGCAAATAAATTAATAAAATATTTTTTAAAAGAAAAGGAAAAGGAAAATGCCAAAAAGTATTTGTATAAGTGTGAGGAAAAATATCGCTGATGAACAAAACTCCTGGAACATCTGATGATAAGAATTGACTTGGTTTCTAATATTCAAGTCAGTGAAATTGTCATAGCAACTAGTTTTGATATCTAATATATACTACTGAATTTGTGTGGTATTCTCTGATGGATTTCACTTCATTATTTTATAACTACTGATTTTTATAGTTTGTAGGTTAGTTTGCAAAGCAGCCCATTCTTTGTTATTTCTTTGGATGTGTTCATGTGTATTTGTATGTATGTGTATGGGCACATGCATGTCATGGTCCATGAGTGGATGTCAAAGGAGGTGATTTTGCTTTTCTTCTATCTTCTTTGAGACAAAGGAGACAGGGTCTTTCTCTGCTACAAATGAATAAGATTCTGACAGGCTCATGAGCTCTGTGTTCTCCTAGGTCCACCTCCCCTGATCTTAGGCACACTGGGACCAAAGAAACACACAGGAATTTGTATGTGTCTATTTTTGTGCTTGAGAATTAAATTTGACTATCAGGCTTTGCAAGCAAGTGACTTTAGTATCTAAGCCACTGTCAGGCACTTCCAGGCACAGGCTGGAGCCTTCAGGAGAGGGTCCTGAGCTGCTAGGCATGGCTAAGGACCCCAGCACACCTGAACTTACGCTTTGCCCATAGCCCTGTGATCTTTTGCCAGTTGCCTAGGAAACTACTTATCAGCCAGCACCTTCACACAGCCCATCCCTCTGAGACATTAGATCACCTGAACCCCTCCCTGCCATTGCCTACGTGCTGGAATGAATATCCGTCCCATATGCTAATTAGGCATCAGCAATGAACCTTGTACATCAAATCCCCTTAGGACCCTCCTCACATCCTCCTCAGATGTTATTAACCTATTTCCCTGACAATAAACTGAGAGAGCTGTTCACTGAAGAAACTATCTCCCAAAAGTCTTCTACTTTCATGTACTCACCCACCCTGGTTGCCTGGGCACCTTCTTGGTGACTGTAGCCGGCCCTGGAGCAAGAACCCAGGCACCCACAGCTGACACCTGAACAGGGACCCCATGAGATGGACAGGGTAGGTGAGTGCTCTCCCAGAGGGATTGGGAGACATCAGCCCATGCGGCCTTGTTTACACATTTTTGAGGGCTGGCAGGTTTCTCTTTTTCTTCCTTTATTTTCAGTTCATGCCAACACGAGGGACCAGACACAACGAACTGGAAACTGACATTTCTTGGCCAAGGCTACACTTCAGTATTGACTAAAGGCCAGCCGTCCTCTGCCTGGACCCCAACAGCCCATTGGGTGTTGGCAAAAACCCTCTATCTATTTCTCTTTCCTCCATCAGACAGAAGCTACTTTTCTCTTTTTCCTCCTTTACTTTAATATTGTCTCTCAGCAAAAGGAATCACAGATTCATAGATTATGGGTTCTTCTGAAAGTTAAGGGAATTAAGCTCTTGCAGAGGGAGGCCAGCTCATTTTGGGAAGTCCTCCAGGTCACCCCTTGGATGATTTCTGGTGATCTATACAACCCAGACACATGGACCCACATAGCTTATCTAGCCAGGAGATGGGAGATTCAGGAAAGAAAGACCCCATGCTCCTTTCTTTACTCCCAATCATAGCAGCTGTTAGACAATACACTAGCCCTCCTAAAACAACCTCCACTCACAAACGAGATGATGACCCCAAAGAGAGGAGTCTGGAGGACTTGCCAGTAGCAGACCTCAGTTCCCTTGAAAACCAATAGAAGAAATTAGAGAGAAAAAAATTACCCCAAACTCCCCTACACCCACTTCTCTTTATCCACCTTTGCCACCATACCTGCCTCTCAATCTGGGCTCCGCCCCCCCCCGCCCCCCGGGCTGCCCCCCTCCAGACTCAGACGCATGTAACATAGGCCAAAAGAATCCTAACATGATAAATTCTCCTGGCCAGGACCCTCCTCCATCCACTCCCCCTCTTACAATCACACAAAAACTATGCGAGGCCCAAGATAATAATAAGATTTTCAATCAGGAAGTAGCAGCCTTTCCTCCTAATGTTCAACCAACTTGGGCTCCACCCCTAGATTGGTATTCTTATCAAGCTGGTGATCTTAAAGAACTCAGACAGGCCGTTAGGGAGGATGGGATCCATGCACCATCGACTAATTCCCTCCTCCTGAGTCTAAGGGGCTTCATTAATACCACCCCCCAGGACCGGTGTGATATCTGCCAGCCCTCGCTGCCTAGTCCCCTGTTCCATCAATGGGAAGCCCTCTATAGAAATGAATGCCACCAAAAAATAAAAAGAAACCAGAATCAAGAGAACATCCCCTGGGGATTTGTTGAATTATTTGGACAGGGCAATTTCTCCACAAGCCTTCAACAGACCCAACAGCCCCCAGGGTTCTATGACCAAGTTTGCCTCTGTGCCCTCTGGGCATGGGATAGAATCCCCCCCCCCCCCGCCCCAGCACCCAGGATAATACCTCTTCCTTACTGTCTCTTCATCAGAAACCAAAGGAGACCCTCCCTGATTTTATATTAAGGGCAAGAACCAATTTAGAGAGAAAAATCCCTGACCCAAATGCCAGGGACCTCCTTCTGAAAAGCATTATTTGGGAAAGTAGGACTTCAGAATGTAGGCTAATTTGCCAAAGCCTCAAGGATGAGCATTATGATAAATGCATAGTTGCCACTCAGGATATCAGGACTGTCTCATATAAGGCTGCCTCTTTGGCACAGGCCATTGCAGTGGCCTTAAAATCCAGAGGCAAATGTTTCAATTGTGGAGAAGGACTTTGGAGAGAGGAATGCCCTGAACATCAAGCTGCTAAAGGTTCCCCCACTCCAAAAGCAATTTTCCCTACATGCCACAAGGGGTATCATTGGAAAAAAGACTGCTGCTATATTTACAACAAAGATTGCAAGCCGCTAGAGCCTTTAAAATCCTATAGTGGCAACCCTCAGCCCTACCAATAAGAGGGAAAACCCATAACATACAATGGGTAACAAGCATTCTAGAGGGGGCCCACCCAAGGCTGGCCTTAGACGTTGGAGGAAAAAATTTTCCAGTGTCTGAATTGATACTGGGGCAGATAAAACAATCATAAAGTGTTCTGAAGTTCCTCAACACTGGGAATTAATTCCCAGGCCCCAGTTAATGGGAGTAGGCAGTCCGTCCCAAGCATATGTTACCAAAGAAGCCTTTGGAAGGGCCCAGATGGAACTACAGGTCTCATCCAACCCCTAGTGGAAGATGTAACAACTAACCTGCTGGGGAGAGACATCCTTCAGGCCCTACATGTAGTTATCATCAGTAATATAGAGGGAGATTACATTGAGATAGAAGACTTTGAGAGATACCTTCACTGATGCCACCCACAATCCTAAAGGCCACTGTTAAGTATGAAGTTCCCTGTCTAGAATGGCTGTCTGATGAGCCAATCTGGGTTGAACAGTGGCCTCTGCCAAGGGAGAAACTTGAAATCTTAAATCAGTTAGCAACAGAACAACTCCAATTTAATCACATCTGCCCTCACAGAGTCCGTGGAACACTCCTGTGTTTGTAATCCATAAGGGCTCAGGAGGATGGAGGTTACTACAAGATCTTACGGCCATTAATAAAGCTATGCTCATTTGGGGAAGCCCTCAGAGGAGACTGCCTCTTGTGTCAGGCATTCCAACCAACAAGAGTTAATTTTGTTATGAGCACTGTACTTGAAATGCCAGAAATGAGACAGTTACTTTACATACAATAGAGCAGAATCTGGTACTTTTTGAGCAAAACAGCTAGCTAAATTCTAATATAACCTTTGATAAATAATTTTTGAAAGAAAAGACACCATTTGACAACCAATTATTTTGGCTTAATCTTGATAGTTATTGATCTTATGTACCATAGAAATTATTATTAATATAAAACAATTTTATGTTTTACCCATGACTTAAATTTGATAAAGCTTAAGCAAGCTATTCCAGCATACTTTAGCCTGAAAATTAGTTTTTTGTTCTTTAAGAGTTTGTAAACAGTTGAAAAAATCTCTAACTTTAGGCATGGTGTTTAGGTTTAGCCTGAAAATTCTTTCCTACATACACACATCTTTATCCACATACTTTAACAGTTTGATCTAAGTACCACTCAGAAAGCATTTTTAATGACCATTCTATGTCCCAATCTTGAAAAATTCCTTCCCAGTTCCTTCAATGAACTCATCTCACCCCATTATTAAACATCTTTCTTATAGGACTATTAAGAAAAAGTGCACCAAATTGATTAATCCTATCACTCACTAATAAGCAAGTAGTCTAAAGAAAATTTTATGTCATTAATAGCAATAACACACTTGGAAATGATTTTACTAGGAGTAATTGAGGCAAATTTTATTGCTATCTTGAGGCAGGCTGGCCTAGAAGTCAGGTCAGTTGCCTCCTCCTTTTATTTATTTTTTTAAATTTAGGTTTGTTTTATTTAAGTTTAATGTTAATTCCATGCAGTGTTTCAGTAAGAACAATAGAGATTCTGTATCTGTGGCTCCAGTCAGATATCCAGTAGTACAAATTAGCTTCAAGTTACACATATTGAACAAAAGAGGTTGAGCAAAGGAGAAGGATGGGGTGGAAAAGGGAGAGGGGAGAGGGCAGGAGAAGAAACAGAGTTGAACGCGCATGCAGGCTTTTCCACACCACCTTCAATGCTAACCTGCTTCCGAGGGAGAGTGAAGTAGGCAAGAATGAGCAGCCACGGATTCTTGAACTGTTACCAGCACCGTGCTTCTCAGCAACACTTCAGCAGAGTTCCAACACTTTTTACAGCAAAACCATTACAAGAAACTCCCCCTAAACAACTTTTAACCACCTCAAGCTAACACCCAATTAAGTTTAAACATTGGTATAAAAATTGATTTAAACAATTAAAAAAAGAAAAATGATAGCACATTATAGTGTGATTAATCTCTTTGATGCATCACCTTGAAGTCTAATGGCTTGCAAATATAATTTCCAATTCTAATAATGATCTTGCCACATCTGGCCTGGAGACAATACATTAATGCTGAAAAAGCCTCTACACAGTCCTGTTAGTGTCTTAAAGAACATAAAAGCTGGGACCAGTAAAATCCACAGAAATTCACTCTTGCTTTTAAGAACTTTTGAAAACTGGGTGTTTTATTTTTTATTTATTTTTTTATTTTTGTTAAATCAAAAAAAGAAAAAGAAAAGAAAAGGAAAGGAAAAAGGGAGGGGGGAAAAAAACAACAGGGCAGGAACCTAAATTCTGAGACCAAATGTAAAAGTCAGATTTGGTGGTTCTCAGTGACAATGGGGAACTTCCAGGGGTGGGGCAGGGAGGAGGAGGGCGGTCAGAGATGGTTCCTCTTGTTGGCTTGTGTTGTATCACATTGATTTTCATCCTTCACATCCTGCAGCGCTTCTTTATTCTGTTCTTCCCCATCACCCTGCATGTCTGAAGTCCACAGTGTCAGATTATAACATAACAACTGCATGATAAGTGTAGAGTCCTTATAGCTTTCTTCACTCAGCGTATCCAGTTCTGCAATTGCATCATCAAAAGCTGCTTTTGCCAACCTGCAGGCACAGTCAGGGGAATTAAGAATTTCATAGTAGAATACGGAAAAGTTGAGAACAAGTCCTTAATGAATAGGATGCGTTGGTGGAAGTTCTGTCATTGCAATATCACTAGCAGCTTTGTAAGCCACAAGGCTGTTTTCTGCAGCTTCCTTCCTGTCATTTCCTGCAGCAAACTCTGCCAGATACCTGTGGTAGTCCCCTTTCATTTTGTAATAGAAAACCTTGGACTCGCCAGTGTTAGCTGCTGGAATGAGGTGTTTGTCCAGTACATACAGAATGTCACAACAGATTAATTTTAGCTCAGTCTCAACCATTTGCTGATACACCCGAATCATTTTCAGCTTGTCCTCTCTTCTTTTGTTTTCCTCTTTCTGTTCAATGCTACTGATTATTCTCCAGGATGCTCTTCTGGCTCCAATCACATTTTTATATGCAACAGATAAGAGGTTTCTTTTTTCAACTGTCAGCTCCACATCCATCCCTGCTACTTTCTTCATTGATTCCACCATTTTGTTGTATCGCTCAGCCTGCTCTGCCAGCTTCTCCTGGTACACCAGGTCCTCCCGATCATCCATAGCGGCAGCGGCTCAGGCAGGGTCTGCACGATGGATGGAAGTGGATAGCGTCTCCGACTCTCGCTCAACCTCTCCTCCACATCCGAGCAGCAAAAAATGGCCTGCTTCCTCCTTTTAAGTAATAGGACATTACAATCTTTTTTTAAAATTCAAAATACATGACAAATTATAAGTTACCACTTCAGAGAGAATCCTGTTGTTTTCAATAATCCTCTACATAAGTTGAAATTGACCTAGAACATAAACTCAGTAATTATATTTATATCATGTAACAAAGTATGACATTCTTTACATAAAACTTCAGTTCACCATAGGCTTTAGTTAAACATGAGCTTTTTTTTTTTTTTTTTTCTTTTTGGTGTGCTGTGGTGGCTGGGTGGGGTTTGTATACACCTTAGATCATCCCTGCCTAGCTTCATCCCCGTCCTATTTACAGGCACTCATCCAAGGTCTGGTATAGTACACGTGGAGGTAATGGCCGAGACTGGCCAAGATGACTGCTGGAGTCCAAGTTTGAATACCTGAAGGGAAAAGAAGAGGGGGGTCCCTGGGATGATTGGGAAAAGAGTGGGCCTCTAGGACAGCCAGGAGGTTGCTGAAGAAGGAGGGGGCCCACTTGTGGGCCACTGGGAGAGGAAGAGGGGATATGGTGCCTGCCTGCACAGGTTGGGGTGCCATTGTCTGGGCATGTGTGAGCCCACCACCTGACTCACTTGAGCCACTTTGGAGTGCTTGCAAAGCCAGCTTGTAGTTTCACTGCTTAAAGGGAGTGAGGGGAAATTTCCTTCCTGAACTTTCCATTTCCTAGCCAGATAAGCTATGCGGGTCCATGTGTCTGGGCCACATGGATGCTCAGAAATCCAAGGGTGACCTGGAGGATTTCCCAAAAGGAGCCAGCCTCCCTCTGGGAGAGTTTACTTCCTGTAACTTTCAGAAAAGCCCTTAATCTACGAATCTGTGATTTCTTTTGCTGGAAGATAATATTAAAGTAAAGTAGTAAAAAGAAAAAAAAAATAGCTTCCATCTGATGGAGGAAAGAGAAACAGGTAGAGAGTTTTTGTCAACACTCAATGGCCTTTTGGGGTCCAGGCAGAGGACAGCTGGCCTTCAGTCAATATCAAACAGTGGCCTCAGCCAAGAGGCATCAGTTGCCAGTTCCTTGTGTGATCCCATGTGATGGCGTGAACTGAAAATAGAGGAGGAAAAAGAGAAACCTGCCAGCCCTCAAAAACACGGAGGCAAGGCCACATGGGCCGATATCTCTCAGTCCCTCTGGGAGAGCAGTCACCTACCTTGTCCATTTCATAATGTCCCTGTTCAGGTGCCAGCTGTGGGTTCTTTGGTTCTTGCTCTGGGGGCTAGCCATGGTTCCCCCCCCCCCCGAAAGGATCCCAGGCAACTGGAGTGGGTGAGCACATGATAAGAGAAATACTCTCAGGAGATATTTGAACAGTTCTCTCAGTTTATTGTCATAAATTTGTGTCTCAGACCAACTAAAATGACTATGCTTTAATAAACTGCATTTATGACAAGTATCTTTGTTTTTCCTTGCTTTCTACAAGAAAGTATTATTCTTTGTGAGCCTCTAATCTGAAATCTTACCACTATAAGTAGCTTTTCAATTCTCTGGTACAGTATACCACATGGATAATTCCAGACAAAGTTTTCTTAGGGCAGAACAGAAGTCACACATATACACTGACATTGCAAATTACTACCATTTTAATAACTTCAGAGAATATAGAAAGTGGCCTAGCCTCTTGAACCACAAATGATGACCCATACAAATCCTTCATATTTATGCAAATGAAAGGAGATAGATTAAGTAATAGCAAAATGAAAACCAGTTTTTTTTTCAAAGTAACTACCATAGTCCATTAGCTAAAGTGATGATGTCACTATGGATGTCGTAAACAATCTTTCAAGACAAAGTTCTTCAGTTTGGCAAAATATTATACAACAAAGCATTATTGATTAATACCTTTAGTAGCTTCAAGAAAGGTTTCTGACATGCCTTTTTAACTCTCAAGGTCCCTCCTCCTCCACACAAAAAGAAAATGATATAACATGCCATTCTCCACTCAATAAACTTAAATTCCTCTGACTAAATTTCCGCAAATATTTATGTATAACTCATACAGTGTTTCTTCTTCAGACATTTTCAAACACTATTGTGACTGTCACTCATGGAAACAATAGCTAAGAAAGGGGAAATAGAGATTATGGAGACATGCTAATATATTTGATAAATAGGGTGGCCTGAAACAGTGGAAGAAAAATTAAAATGTTTTATTCAGTTATGTATCAAGCACATATTTTGCAAACTTAACCCTTCATTTCTTCTCCTTAAAATATAGCAACTTTGAAAAAGAAAGATGCTAAGCAGAAAATACTGGTAAATATAGAACTGAGACACTTGATTCTGGAGACTTCCATTTTATTCATGGTAACCTGGGAGGATATTTTCTTTTATTTATTTATCCAGCCACAAACATTTATAATACACTCTAAGATGATGAGGCCAGCCAATGTTTCACACAGTTTAATGTGCATATAAATCAACCACCATACCATAAAATGGAGATTGGATTTGTGGATACAGAGTCTATATCACTAGGAAGGAGAAACACTGCAGGTCTGTGGACCACTTTTTGTACAACACAAGTGCATATAAGAGCTGTTCAATAGAAATTCTACTGATAGAAATGTCCTGCACAAATTGCACACAATATGGAAGCCAGTCATGAAGTACAACTGTTGAGAATATGAAATATGGATAAAGTGACTAAGGAAATTTAAATGTTTTATCTTTTACAAATATTCTATTTATATATTTGAGAGAGACAGAGAGAAAAGGAGAGAAAGAGAGCAAGAGGGAGGGAGAGGAAAAGAATGGACATGCCAGGGCATCTAGCCACTGCAAACAAACTCCAGACACATGTGAAACCTCATGAATCTGGCTTATGTGAGTACTGCAGAATTGAACCTGGGTCCTTTGACATTGCTAGCAAGCCCCATAACCACTAAGCCATCTCTCCAACCAGAATATTTGAATTTTAATAAATTTAATTTTATTATTTAAGTTCAAATTTAGAGTTGGGCATAGGGGTGTATTCCTGCAATCCTGGCAGTTAGAAAGTAGAAGCAGGAAGATCAGAAGTTTCAGGTTATTCTTGATTACATGTCAAGTTCAAGGGCAGTGAGGGCTACATGGGACCTTCTTTTAAAAAATATCAAATTTAAAAAGTAGAAGTAACTAGTGGCTTTTACATTAGCACATTTTCATAAAGTTGAATAAGTTTACCATTCAACGGAAAATAAAACATTAAGCAATATGATTGAGTTATTCTATGTTCTGGTCTAGAATCATATTTAAAGTTTACCTAAAAGTATAATAATGTAAGGTGTAGGGTAGTATATGGGCAGGTTCTGGTTGAATATACAAGTCTGAAATCCTTTTGCAAGCTTAAATACAGTGAATTGAACACACACACACATACACACACACACACAGAGAGAGAGAGAGAGAGAGAGAGACAGAGAGAGAGAGAGAGAGAGAGAGCAAGAAATACACTGGATAGGAGAATAGCATTCTGAAATTTGCCTTGCCAATGTTTGAATTAGCTAGGACACCTCCTCAATATGATGTGAAGAACGTTTTTAGGAGTTTCTATATGCTTCAAGTTCATACAGATACTATTTCACTATCACTAGAACTATGATAAAGTTTTTTTGGGGGAAATAAAAGTAGCAACTCTCATGGGGAAAGCTACTAGACACCTACCAGTTCTCAAGGACAGAATTGATTGGCATGATCTTTGTACGTAAAATCTGGCCTAAATAGCCACACCAAACTGTTGTGAAAACTGATGGTCTGTAGTTGGAAGAGGAATAACCACCTAATATCATTGATGCTCATTATTGTATACCCAGTGGTGCCCTGCTTTTGGAGAGGAGCAAAGTGAGGAGGAAGAACTATAAGGGGCAGTGGAGGTTATAGTTATCAAGATTCTTTCATAATGGTCTTAGTTTTGTATGGAAAAAATACAAGCCCATTCCTCCTCATTGTATTTTCTTAAAGAATACCTTTTTTTCTTCCTGCACATATTCAGAAAGAATGAGCCAGTCATTACAATTTATACAGTTCAAAGTCAATGATTTTCTTTCTTCTAAATTATGGCTGACTGGAAGATAAATTTAGCTCTTTTTGTTTTTGTTGTATTGTTTTTGATGGTGGAGGAATGTAACTGTGGTAACAAAGATGAAATTTTCTTCTTCTGTTTTTATTCTTTCCTTTTCTGTAGTTTGGCAGATATTTAGATTTAGGGTATGAATATTTTCAAAGGTCTTGACCAACTTTCTCATTGAAATTAAAATCTGAAACATTTTTTAAAGTTATAATAGTTATGAAATTACTATCTAAAGAATATCATAATCTTATAGCTGAAATGGAGGAATTTTATATAATTCACATGGATGATAAATATATTATCTTCTATTTACTAACACTGAGAGATGCTCATCCTAGATTCTAGTCCTGTTTCCATATGAAGCACAACTCTTATCAAGCATGCCTCTATTTTGTCTTCTCTTCCCAATCAAGTAGCCTAGAACTCTCCTATGTGTCCTGAGTAGTTGTGGACATATTCAATGCATGCCTTTTCCTTATCTAGATTCCTAACTTCTGATGATTATAGCTAGTGCTAATGTATTTATAGTACTCTCCCCACTGTCTGTTTCTCTCTTGCCTCTTCTCCTCTCTTCTCTCTCTCCTTTAATCATAGCTGTATTATATTTTTCCATGCACTGACACTTTCCAGGGTTCCTTCTTTCAGTAATACATTTTAGGACAATGTTATACCTTTTACAGTATCTGCCCCAATACATTATACATACATGCACCATACATAGCATTAGTATTTGTAACTATACTTTTCATAAGTGACTTCCAGGGTCTAGGGGCAGAAAAATAAATGGCTCACAGGTTATGCAACAACCATGGACTATCCAGTTGCTAAATTACTTAACACCCTAAATTTAGCCTGTCAAAGTGGTTTCTCTAGTTTCATCTAGTGAGAGAAATATAAGAATAAAACTTTGGTATTATTCAGACCTATCCCTGGATCATTTCCTGTACAATCACTAATGCCATTTATGGTATAAAATTTGTTTGTACTTTTTATTTTTCAGTTATTATGCTGATTATTGGTAACTTTGATCTGTTCAAATGAATTTATGTTCCAGTCTCTGGCTCATTTAACTCTTCATTCATGATGAACATTAACAGTTAGATTGTACATGCTGGATGGTGAAAGAACAATAGAAATAATTCCACCCTTAAAATAATTAAGTCCAATAGAGAACATCAAAGAAGTAAGCAATCAGAAGTTAATGTGAGAGGGTGAAGACACATCACAATATCCTCATGGATATGCATGGCAAGTATACACAATCTAACACTGGAATATAAAAAATATAAAGGAGGATAGAGAGATGGCTTAGTGGTAAAGGCACTTGCCTACATAGCATAAGAACCAGGTTCTAAGTCCCCAGCATGCATATAAAGCCATATTTGTTTGCAGTGGCTGGCTCATACATTCTCTCTATATCTGCTTCTCCCTTTCATAAGTGAAAACATAAAATAAAATTTTGTAAAAATTTGAAGACATTTTGGAGTTATTGGCAAGCATATGAATTGAAAATTACATTGTGTTATTATATCAATAGTAAATAGCCTACCCCTTCCACCACCTAGCTCTGAGTTCCCTGCTCTGTCAGTGTGTGGGTAGTCACAGTGGTCCGGAGTGAGTAGGCAGAACTCATTTCTGCCCCTCCCACTTCCTGGGTCTGAGTTCCCTGCACAGTCAGTGTGTGGGCAGGTGCAGTGGTCTGCAGTGAGTAGGCCAGACACATTTATGGTCCTCTCCCAGTCTGGGTCTGAGTTCCCTGCTCAGTCAGTGTGTGGGTGCATGCAGTGGTCTGGAGTGAGTAGGCCAAACTCATTTCTGCCCCCTCCTACTTCCCAGGTCTGAGTTCCCTGCACAGTCAATGTGTGCACAGGCACTGTGGTCTGGGGTGAGTAGGCCTGATCCATATCTGGGCTCCCCGCCAACTCCTCTAGGGTCTTGAGTTTCTTGCACAGTCAGGGAGTGGGCGGGCTCTGCAGTAATAGGCCAGACCCATTTATGGTCCCCTCCCACTGCCCCTGTCTGACTTCCTTGTACTTCAATATGTGGGAGGCCACAGCCCTCTGGAGTCAGTAGACCCGACCCTGTATCTGGGCTCCTCCAACCTCGCCAGTCTAGGATGCCTGTATTGATGCATGTCCTGGGCTCACCACACAGTAGGCCAGATCCCTGTCCCCTTACACCTCCTAGTCCCCCGGCCCTGGTTGGTGCCTTCATGCCTTGCTCAGGGCAGTCAGACCCCTCTGTGAGCTGTGGAATCAAGGCTTTTGCTCTGGTATCTTGACTGGACAATAAGTACCAATATCCCTGTTCATATGAGTCAGAGGGTGAATAGGGAACAGGACACAAACTTGTTTCCTCCTCAGTAAGATAAAGGGTCTTCCTAACATGGATACACAACAATGCAAAAAAGCCAACAAATGTCAGAAAAATGAGAGATCTCTGTCGAGAATGCCTAGTCCTACTATAGAAGCCTCCAATGAAATCACAGAGAAATCAACAGAAATTAATTCCCCAAATGAAAACACAACAAAATATGAGACCCTTATCAAAAAAAATCGCTGAACTTGAAGAAAACTATTGAAGAACCAACAATCATATCAATGAAATTGAACAGAACCATCTGCCAGAGCATTGAGCTTTTGACAGTAGACTTAAATTGATGGTATAAAATGTTAGAACCCTCCAAAGAGACATGAATAAATTGAAGGTAAGTCAGGAAATGGAAGACCTCAGCAACTTGTTGATTAAGCTTAATGAAGACTGGCTCAAATGCATGAATGAACTATAAGAAGCATCAAGAAAAATCAGAATTCAAATTGAAATCATGCCTCACAAAAGAGATGGATATTATATAAACCAACACAAAAGAAAATGAAGATCAAACAGAATTTATGAAAACTTTTCTGGAACCACTCACAGAGATACTCATGTGGAAGACAGACCTGGAAGATAGGACAGAAGTAACTGATCAGGAGGCCAAAAACTTTGCTAAGTTCAAAAAAAATCAAGTGAACAGAATATGAGGGAACTGAGGGATACACTAAAATGACCAAACATCTGAAACATGGGTATACCAGAAGGAGAGAAAATCCAGACCAGGTATTAAAAACATACTCAAAAAAATTATTGAATAAAATTTTCTGAATCTTGCAAAACAGAGGCCCATCCAGATACAAGAAACCCACAGAACACCAAACAGGTAGGAACAAAGAAGAAACTTCAAGACACGTCATAGTTAAAATATTTAACAATGAAAACAAAGAGAGAGTGTTAAAAGCAGCAAGAGAGAAGCAGTTCACAACATACATGGCAATCCCTTTAGAATAGCATCAATGGAAACCCTGAAAGCCAAAAGGTCCTGGAATGGGACACTTCAAAGTCTGAAAAACTATGGCATCAAACCCAAGCTACTTTATCCAGCAAAAGTATCCCTCATAATAGATGGTTAAAGAAAGTCTTTCCATGAAAAAGTTAACTCTATGATTATATGAACACAAAGCCAAACCTACAGAGAATACTTGAGGGAATACCCCACACAGAACAGTCAAACAACCAAACTCAGGAGCCAACAAGAAGAAGAAGAACACAATAACCAACACTGGCCAGGCTCAAAACAGTACATAACACAAGTAAGCACCTAACCGCATAAAGCACCTCATCTGGCAGAGATTAATTCAAACCTCACAGTAATAACCTCACATATTAATGGTCTTAACTCACCCATCAAAAGACACAAGCTATCAGGATGGATCAAAAAACTGGACCCATCTATCTGCTGTCTTCAAGAAACTCACCTCACCACTAAAGATAGACACATCAACAGGGTGAAAGCTTGGAAAATGATATTCCACACAAATGGAAATAAAAAACAAGTTGGTACTGCTATATTAAGATATGATAAAATACACTTCAAAACAATAGAAATCAAGTATATTAAAGAAGGCCACTTCTTACTCATCAAGGGAATGATCCAACATGAGCACATCACAATCATAAACATGTATGCCCCAAACACAGGGGCACCACAGTTTATAAAACAAAATCTACTGTACAACAAAACAGAAATAAACACCAACACCATCATATTTGGAGACTTCAATACTCCACTATCATCAATAGACAGATCGTACAAGCAGAAAATCAACAAGGAAATAATAAAGTTCAACAACATCATAGATCAACTAGACCTAAAGTGTATCTATAGAACTTTCCATTCCAACTCTACAGAATACACATTCTTCTCAGCAGTGCATAAAACCTTCTTCAAAATTGACCATATATTAGGTCATAACTTCCTGCACCATGCCAGATCACAATGCTTTAAAGCTAGAAATTAACAGCAAGGGACACATTAAGAACTCCACCAACTCTGGGAAACTAAACAACACACTTTTAAACAATGGGTCATGGAAGAAATCAAAAAAGAAATTGTAAAATTCCTAGATTTGAATGATAATAAAAACACAACGTACCAAAACTTATGGGACTCAATGAAGGCAGTCATAAAGGGACAATTCATAGCCCTAAATGCCTTCATTACAAAACGGAGAGAGATCACAAATCAATAACCTAAAGGTGCTGGTAAAACAAGAAGTATATAACCCAAAGAGCTCCAGATAGAAAGGAATAATCAAGATTATAGCAGAAATTAATGAACTGGAATCTAGGAAATAATTTTAAAAATCAATGCAATGAAGAGCTGGTTCTTTGAAGAAATAAACATGATTGACAGACCCCTGGCTAAAGTGATCAAGCACAGAAAAGGAAGCCTCAAATTAACAAAATCAGAAATTAAAAAGGAGAGATCACTACAGACATCAATGAAGTTGGAAGAATCATCACGGCATACTTCCAAAACCTCTACTCCACAAATTAATTAATCCGGAAGAAATGGGTGAATTCCTAGACACATAACACCTACCAAAACTAAACTGAGAGAAGATTAATCTCCTAAACAAATTTATCACATCCATGGAGTTTGAAAAGCTACTCAAAAACCTCCCCCCAAAAGAAAAGTCCAGGACTGGATGGGTTCTCAACTGCATTTTATCAAACCTTCACAGGAGAACTGAAACCAATTTTTCTCAAACTATCCCACATAATTGATGACCAGGGAATCCTCCCTGACTCCTTTTATGAAGCTAGCATCACTCTAGTACCAACACCAGAGAGAGATGCAACAAGGAAAGCAAACTATAGGCCTATATCACTAATGAACTTATATGCAAAGATCCTGAACAGAATCCTTGCAAACCGAATTTAACAACACATCAAAGCCTTATCCACCTCGATCAAGTAGGCATCATCCCAGGGATGCAGGGATGGTTTAACATATGGAAATTGGTCAATGTAATATACCACATAAATAAACTGAACACTAAGAACCACATGATCATCACAATTGATGCAGAGAGGGTCTTTAACAAAATACAACACCACTTCATGAACAAAACACTGGCAAAAATAGGCATGGAGGGTTTATATCTCAACAAAATAAAGCCTATATTTAAAGCTCCTAAAGCCCAAATAATTGTTAATGAGGAAAAACTCAAAGAGTTACCACTGAGATCGGAAATAGACAGGGGTACCCACTCTCACTACTGCTCTTCAACATAGTACTAAAAGTACTAGCTCAAGCAATAGGACAGGAGAAAGAAATAAAAAGGATTCAAATCGGAAAGGAATAAATCAAGTTAGCCCTATTTGTAGATGACAACATCCTATATATAAGTGACCCAAACCTCTCCATCCCAAAACTTCTAAAGGTGATAAATTCCTTCTGCGAAGTGGCAGGATACAAAATCAATGCACAAAATTCAGTAGCTTTTTTATATGCAAAGGACAAATATATAGAGAAAGAAATCAGTGATATTGTCCTGTTTTCAATAACAACAAAAAATTAAATACCTTGGAATAACACTAACAAAGGATGTGAAGGAACTATATAATGAAAACATAAAAACACTCCAGAAAGAAATAGAGGAGGACTTAAGATGATGGAAGCACCTGTTATGTACCTGGATAGGTAGAATTTATATTGGGAAAAATGGCAGTTCTACCAAAAGCAATATACAAATTTAATGCAATACCAATAAAAACACCAGCATCATTCTTCACTGAGACTGAAAATATGATCTCAAAATTTATATGGAATGTCATATGGATATCCAAACATATCCTCAGCAAAAGAAACACCTCTGGTAGTATCACCACACCTGATCTAAAGCTATATTACAAAGCCATAGTGACAAAAACAGCATGGTAATAAAAACAGAAACATAGACCAATAGAACAGAATTGGAGCCCCAGACTTTAGGGTAAGAACTACAGCTGCTTGATCTTTGTCAAAGGTTCCAATAATGTAGACTGGAGAAACGACAACATCTTCAACAAATGGTGTTGGAAAAATTGAATGAGCATATGTAGAAAAATGAAATTAGATGCACTCATTTAGCCAAACACAAAAGTCAAGTCCAAATGGATTAAACACCTCAATATAAGACCTGAAACACTTCAACAACCAGAAGAAAAAATAAGAAGCATGCTCCATGATATAGGACTCAGAAAAGATTTCCTGAACAAAACCCCAGTAGCCAAGGAAATTAAACAAGCACTCAATCAATGGGATCTCATGAAGCTAAAAAGATTTTTCACAGACAAATATACCATAAGCAGAGCCAATAGATTACCCACTGAATATGAGATAATCTTTGCCAGCTATAACACTGACAGAAGGCTAATATATAGAATCTACAAAGAACTCAAAAACCTAAACAATAAATAATAAAACAACAAACTCCATAAGTGGGGCAAAGACCTAAATAGGGAGTTCTCAGAGGAAGAATTAAAAATGGCTAACACACACTTAAGAAAATGTTCAACAGCCCTATCCCTTAATGAAATGCAAATTAAAACAACTAAGAGATTCCACTGTCCCCCAGTAAGGATACTAAACATTAAAAAATCAAATGAAAACAAATGTTGGTGAGGCTGTGGAGAAATAGGAACCTTCATTCACTGTTGGTGGAAATGTAAGCTGGTATATCCACTATGGAAATCAATTTTGAGACCCCTGAAAAGGATGAATATAGAGTTACCAGCAGACCCTGTTATTCTCAAACTGGGCATTTACCCTAAAAACTCCAAATCTCAGCTCAGAAATATTTGCTCAACCGTGTTTATAACTGCTCAATTCAAAATAGCTAAAAATTGGATTCAGCCTAGGTGCCCATCATTGGATGAATTAATAACAAAGATGTGGTATGTCTACACAATGGAATTCTACTCAGCAGAAAGAAAAAAAAAAATGACACATTGAAATTTGTAGAAAAACGGTCCCACTTGGAACAGATCATTTTAAATGAATTTACACAATCAGAGAATCACAATCATCACATGATCTCACTCATCTGCAGTTCCTAACCTAGATCAGCCGAAGTTGCTGACATAAATGAATAGCATATTGGGGCTTGGACAACAGGGAAGGTAGGGCTTGGGGGAAGGGAGAGCGTGGGGGAGGCAGAAAATCTGAACCCAAATTGAAAGGGTACCACAGAATCTTATATTATAGGAATCACACTAATAGTTGGAACTCTCAAGCAAACATTAGAGGGAGCATCTGAATCGAAGGGACCTGGAGAGAGTGAGATGAAACCTAAACTCAAATTTCTCCTGTTTCTCTTCATCTCTGGCTTTTTCTTTCTTTCTTTTTTTCTTTTCCCTTGGTGCTGGCCTGTAATTCCCTGTACCAGGATGTGGTCTACATTTACAATGAGCTGTTGATCAGAGAGACCTACTAGATCTCCCAAAAACAAACAAGATAGATTTCTGTCAGAGCGCTTGATTACCCTCCAGAGGTTAGTGGTAAGACCCTACTGCTGAAGACACCAGTCACTGTCCACACAGACCAAGGAGAGACCTGATTGGAATCCAGAGGACAACCAGTCCTCAGACAATTAGGCCATCTAGCTGGAAGGTGCTACATGAGCATCCAGGGGAAAGTGGCTAACATCTGTCCATGTAATTCAATGTCTGAACATCTCAGAAGCAAACAACCTGATGTGATGCTTTCTATACCAAATTAGTATTTGTGCAATCATGCTTTGACCTGTCATCTGAACCCTATCTGGGTGCATGGATGTTTGTTTCTCTCTATGTAAAATATTTCAGGTAACAGGCAAGGACATCATGGCAAGTGTAAGGCTACCTGCTACACATAGAATATTCTCCTATGATTTGAGGTTTATAAGACCCTGACTCAAAAACTCAACCATGCATTATACACTAAATGGAAAATACAAGGAGAGAGAGAGAAGAAGGAGGAGGAGGAAGAGGAGAAGGAGGGGAGGAAAGGGGATGGGGGAGGGGGAGGAGGAGGAAACAGAGAAAGAGAAGGAGGAGGAAGATGAAGGAGAAGAAGATGGAGGCAAATAGGGGAGGTAAAAAGATAAAGGAGAAGAATGAAAGAAAAAGAGAAAAGAAGAGGAGAGGAAGGAAGAGGAGAGGAGGAGAGAAGAGAAGAGGTGATTCTGAGCCCAGTCCTGGTTCAGCTGTGGTAGAAAAGAAGCTAAATGTTAAACTGATTCACTGAGTTACTGTAAGAGCTAATTGCTGAGGAGCTAAAACTTATCTTTGTCAGCAGATGGAAAAATCCCAAAGAAGTAATTGTCCAGAAAGGGCCCAAAGGGACAATAAGAAGGAAAAACAATTTAGGCTACAACAAAGCAAAATGGAGTTTATTGTTAGGGTGGCCTGACTACAGAAGTATAAGAAGAAGATATGCAAATTGCCACATATTTTTGTTCAATTACCCCTTTCCCCTGGCTATGAAAACTATAAAATGGAAATAAAAATCTCAGCTTGAGGTCAGAGCTTCTTTAGGCAGGTACCTCAAGCTCCTTGGCCCCCAGGGTAATAAAGACGCTACTTTCACTCATACTGGCATTGGAGTGATCTTTCCAGAGACTTTCTACACAATAAGTGTTATTTTATTCACAAAGCACATCTTCTCTGGCTGTTAAATACTTTGGCTATATTATATTAGCTTTCTGTCTTTTGAAATAAGCTCCCCAATAACTGTTTAAAGTCATGATTAAATTTGTTTCAAATTAAATGGCCTGAAAGGATATGCAATTTATCTTTGAAATCTGAATCCTGGGGTTACTTCCCTAAGGTATCAAGCATAATATATATTTTGCCCATTATACATGTAAGTTTTTTGGCAGGTGTTTACCTTTTATGACACAGGAATTAATACAGCTTCTATGAATGCTTATTCTTTGCCAGTGTTGTACCAGAAGTGCTGTCAGCATGATTCCTCATGTATGTTCCATGAATTAGGTTCTGAGGTTATTATTTTTCAAATGAAGAAATTGATATTCAGAGTGGTGAGAAAATGCCAGTGTCCACACTGTTAATAAGAAGCTAAGATTCAAATCCAGGTATTCTAGTTATATTCTCCTGCTAACATCTGTGCAATACAAAGGAGTTAGGAACAAGTCAAGAGTATGCCAACAAACATCTACAGAGGAAGAATTTAGTTACACATAACTTTAAGGAGTCAAGAGACCGATCTGAGGTTGGTTGTCCATATTATGCTTACTTTACATACCTGGTTGCTGCATTTATTTGTTTAAATCTGTTTTAATAATTTCCCAGGTATTTCTTTCTCTCTCATCTCTCTCTCTCTCTCTCTCTCTCTCTCTCTCTCTCACACACACACACACACACACACACACACACACACTCTCGGATTTTTGAGGTAGGGTCTCACTGTAGCCCAACCTGGCCTGGAATTCATCTTATATTATCTGGCTGGCCCTGGCCTCAAACACCTCAAATTCACTGTGATCCTCCCAACTCTGCCTCCTGAGTGCTAGGTGGATGATAGAGATGAACAGAAGAAAGACATGTTTATGGTCTTTCAATTGGCCAGATTAGTGGTGAGAGGACTGGTGCAACAGTCTGTTTGTTACCTGAGCACTACCTCATATTCTCTTTATTTTTTAATTTATATTTTATTAACAACTTCCATAATCTTAGAAAATAACCCATGGTAATTCCTTTTCTCTCCCACTTTCCCCTTTGCAGCCCATTATCCATCATACATTTTTCCATCTCAAACATTCTCTCTTTATCTTTTCCTCCTATTAGTACCTGATGGTACCAAGTTTGATTCACCTGTACCCATGTAAAGCCAGATGCAAAAAATGGATGATGCACCTTCTCCTACTGTCTTCTTAAAAATAATTTATAAAGATATAAAATAAAATAAAATGAGGGAAATAGGAGGATAGAAATATATAAGTTTTAATTATTTTAAAAAAGATCCACTTTTAAGTCCTAGCTCAAGCAATAAGACAGGAGAAAGGAATAAAAGGGATACAGATTGGAAAGAAAGACATTAAGTTAGCTTTATTTGCAGACAACATAATTCTATATATAAGAGACCCAAGAGCCTTCATCTCAAAACTCTTAAAGAAAATTAACTCCTTCAGCAAAGAAGCAGGATACAAAATCAATATATAAAAATCAGTAGCCTTTCTACATGCAAAAGGCAAAGATATAGAGAAAGAAAAAAGTGACATTGTCCCATTTTCAATAGCAACAAAAAATAAAATGAAATGCTTTGGAATAACAATAGCCAAGGATGTGAAATACCTCTGCAATGAAAACATAAAAACACTCAAAACAGGAATTGAAGAGGACTTCAGAAAATGGAAAGACCATGCTCCTGAATAGGCAGAATTAACATTGTGAAAATGGCAATCTTACCAAAGACAATATACAGATTTAATGCAATACCAATAAAAATCCTAACTTGTTTTCACAGAGATAGAAAAAATAATCTCACAATTCATATATAAAGGCAGAAGCTTCAGATATCCAAGCATATCCTCAGCAAAAGAAACACCTCTGGATGCATCATGTACCTAATCTAAAGCTATTTTACAAAGCCATAGTAATGAAAACCGCATTCTACTGGCATAAAAACAGTAGTATACACCAATGTAACAGAATCAAGGACCTGGACTTTGGGTCAAGTAACTACAGCTACTTGATATTTGACAAAGGCCCTAACAATATAGGCTGGAATAAAGACAGCATCTTCAACAAATGGTGCTGGACAAACTGGATAACCATATGCAGGAAATTGAAACTCAATCCACACTCTTTCCATGCACAAAACAAAGATCCAAATAGATCAAAGACCTCAATATAAGACCAGGAACTCAGCTACTACTAGAAGAAAAAATAAGAGAAACTTACCATGATATAGGAATGGGAAAAGACTTCCTGAACAAAACCCCAGTAGCCCAAGGTCTTAAAAAATCACTCAACCACTGGGATTTCATGAAACTGAAAAGATTTTACAGACAAACATACAATAAGCAGAGCCAATAGACTACCCACAGAATGGGAGAAATTTTTTGCCAGCTATACAACTGCAGAGGCCAAATGGCAATGTTACCATAAAATTCCATATAGTAAAAGACAGACTAATGGTTGAACCTTCATCATGTTCTTAGAGAGAACATTTGAATCACAGGGCCCTGTAGAGGGTATGATGAAGACTAACCTTAATCTCCTGTTTCTCTCTCTCCCTTGTCTGTGTCTTTTCTCTTTCTCTTTTATATTACATATCTTTTTCTTCCTTCTTTTCCCTTGGTGCTGGCCTGTAACTCCCAGTACCAGATGCAGTTAACATCCACAATGAGCTGTTGACAAGAGGGACCTACAAGGATTCCCAAAAGAAGACAGAGTTCTGTCAGAGTACTTGATGACCCACCAAAGGTTAATTGTATGATCCCACTGCCAAAGACACCATATGCTGTTGGTATAGAACATTCAGTGACCTGGCTAGAATCTGGAAGAGAGCCAGTCCCCAGTCATTTAGCTTATCTAGTGCCAGAAGTTGCTACATGAGTGACTGAGAGAAAATGACCAACATCTGTTTATGCAAATTGTTGTCTAAGCTACTCAGCAGCAACAACCTGATGTTGCCATGGTGGGAATCCAATTGCTCTCAGTTTGGCTAACTGATCTGCTCAATGAAACTGAACCCATAGCTGGAACTGGGAAACAAGTCAGAACCATAGCTTCTGTACATTACCAAGCTCCCACCAATCATGGGCTACAAGAGGGCCTACAACTATTAATTTTTTTCTAAAATACCAGTGGTTATTCCATTGATCTGGTGCTAACTTCACTCTCCACTGGAGAGTTTCCTTCTCTTTTTCAGATGGATGCAGATCCTAAGGACAGGTCTAGCCCATCACACCTCAACAGGGCCCCAGCTGAAACTAAGAGTAATTGGGGAAATAAGCAAGAGTGCTACTTTCTTAGTGAACCTAGTACCAGCACAAGGGTGAAGGAGATAGACACAGAGAACACTCAATTCCTAGAAAATCAGATATTCAGAGATCCAGATGCTCCCAATACCTCATCATTTAAGCAGACATAAAATGAACCCAACATTAATCCTACATGGCTCAGAGAAATTTGTGGAAGAGGGGCAGAAAGATTGTTAGAGCCATACATTGGGTCATTATGCACAGATACATTGCCTCTTATCCATAACCGATGGCTAACCCCACAATGCACGACCCATATTCCCCAATGAGGAGGGTCCGTGTGGAAGGGGGAGGTCAAGGAGGACACTAACGATGATATCAACATGGCTGTGTACACACTGTGTACATTAATAATAATAAAAGATCCAGTTTTAAATCATATGGAGAAAATTCTTAGCATGTTGTTGTTGAATCTATCTAGCATTCATAGATTCATATTTTCATAACTTAAACAAGATATACTATAATTTTTCTTCTTTTTTTGGTTTTTCGAGGTAGGGTCTCTCTCTGGTCTAGGCTGACCTGGAATTAACTGTGTATTCTCAGGGTGGCCTCAAACTCATGGAGATCCACCTACCTCTGCCTCCGGAGTGCTGAGATTACAGGTGTGTGCCACCACGCCCAGCAAGATACACTAAAATTTTTCATACACTTCTTAATAAGCTCCCTAGGGCTGTAATTTCCCTTTTAAAAGAAGGAAGCCAAGGCACGTACATCAATGTCTCTGTGTTGGGAAGCAAACCTGTAGCAGAGTCATGACTGAGCCCTGATAATGCTCATCTTTTTCAAAACTTCTTTTCCAAGGCTGACATTCTGAATGTATATTATGATCAAATAAGTCACAAAATTGTATTAAAAACAGCATGTTTCAAAAAAACCTGCTACCAAAATATATACTAAAGCTCAAAGATCAATAAAAATCTGGAAAACATTTTCATTGGGCTTAATACATAGAGAAAAATTACAGAAAAATAACAACTCAATAGCAAAATGCAGAAAGGAAAAATAGGTAGTTGAATTCACAAGAAAAGAGGGTGGTTAAAGTAGCTTAAAGACCATATGGACAAATGCTCAACCTCCCTAATTAAACTGTAAAAGTGCAAATTAAGTGACAAAATGCAACATTAAAAAATCTATAAAGATTTCAAAATATTATAAAATTTGGTAGGATGTGAGGAAACAGACATTTTTTCTACATTGTTGTTGGGAGGACTTGACAATACATATCAAAAAATTTAATGTGCATATACTTGCATGCAGGAATCTCACTTCCAGGAATTCCTCCTGCAGGTGGACACCAGCATACATGCAAAGATGAATGTACAAAATTGATCATTGAAGCCGGGCGTGGTGGCACACGCCTTTAATCCCAGCACTCGGGAGGCAGAGGTAGGAGGATTGCCGTGAGTTCGAGGCCACCCTGAGACTCCATAGTGAATTCCAGGTCAGCCTGGGCTAGAGTGAGACCCCACCTCGAAAAACCAAAAAAAAAAAAAAAAATTGATCATTGCAGCTAATTTGTCAGTACGATTCCATGCAAAGTCATGTCACTAAACAAATGATATATAAAAGAAAGTTGTTATTATAGAAACCTTTCAAAATATAATATTTTTTAAAAAGTAGAACATGTTTTCATTATTGTGTCGATTTTGTATTAAAATCTAAAGCAAAAACAAAAACTTATTCATCATATACACCACTGAAATTCAGTCCTGATCTTTTCATAAGCTTCAGATTCAGATTCATATCAAACTTGGCAAATACAGAACATTGGATCCCTCCACTCATACTACAAACTTTACCCTCATTCCAATGGTTTCCTCATTCCAATAATTAACAATGATTTCATCAGGTAATTTGGTCCAAACCTCAGTCTCCAGCAAGTTCTACTGCAATTTTCCCAAAACACATCCAAAACTAGGCCATTAGCATCTCTCCATTAGGTATAGCCCAATTCTTAGCTGCCATCACCTTCCTTATTTATCTTATATTCTTTTTTCTCCTGTTTATTCTCTATGATTTATAATAAACCTAGCAAGTAGATTGATGTTATTTTGTATTATGATCATTATTTCAACATAAAAATCATTACTGTTCTGTTGGTATTTTTCTGATGGAGGAAGTGTGCTTATTTGGTAGAATATTAATTCTACTTTTAGTTTATGTTTATCAAAAGCTCCCAAATTATTATTATTATTTTTGTTTGTTTATTTTGAAAGAAAGAGAGAGAGAGAATGGGCGTTCCAGGGCCTTCATCCCCTGCAGACTACAGACGCATTTTCTCCCTTGTGTTGCATGTATAACGCTGCATTGCTTGCGTCACTGTGCTTCTGGTTCTGTGGGACCTGGATATTCCAACATGACATTTTAGGCTTCACAGGCATGCGCCTTAACTGCTAAGCCATCTCTCCACCCCCAAGCGTCTTTTCAACAGTTGAACAAAACTGATCAAGTTTATAGTACTTGACATGCTTTTTTAATAATTAGCTAAATTCAAATGCTGTTTTTCTTACTGTTCTATAACTGAAGGAGTCCTTCAGTTCAGTTTAAATTTTTGAACTGATTCTGCAACTTTCAAATGATTTTCTGTTGTTTTGTTGAGTAATTAAATGCAAAATATGTTATATTAAGAACAAGAAAAAATATGGCCACTGGTGTATGCCCTTAGTATCAATATGTAGGAGGCTGACTAGAAGAATTTCAGTGACTTTGAGGCCAGCCTAGGGCTACAGAGTGAGTGCCAGGTCATTCTGGGTTTGAATGAGGCCTTTCATGGAAAAAAATAAAACCAAAAACCAAAAACGAAGAAGAAGAAGGAGGAGGAGAAAGAAGATTTTACTTTGCTGTGGTTTGAGTGTGAAATGTCCTGCACAGATTCATGTGTTTGAATATTTGTTTAGCCACTAGTGATACTGCGAGAGAAGTTTGTGGAGCTTTGGGGAGATGGGTCACTGCAGGTGGGCCTTGGGATATTATGATTCAGCTGTGCTTCTCCTTTTGTATTTTCTGCTTCTTTTCCACTGATATGATGTAAAGATGTGTCAGCTATATGGCAGTACTATACATTCTATAGTAGAAACTTACCCTCATGGTAAGGTGGGCTTGGCATGGTGTTATACACCTTTACTTCCAGCTCTTGGGAGGCCAAGGTAGGAGGATCACTGTGAGTTCAAGGCCAACCTGAGGCCAGATAGTAAATTCTAGGTCAGCCTGGGATAGAGCAAGACCCTACCTAAAAGAGAGAGAGAGAGAGAGAAAGAGAGAGGAGAAAGGAAAGAGGAGGGAGGAAAGAGAGGAGAGTGAAGGAAAGGAAAGGAAAGGAGAGGAGAGGAGAGGGGAGGAGAGGAGAGGAGAGGAGAGGAGAGGAGAGGAGAGGAGAGGAAAGGAAAGGAAAGGAGAAAATAAAAACTGTAAGGTGAAATACGCCCTTTCCTTCCACAAGATTTTTCTATTTTTTTTCCTGAGCAATGATAAAGTAACTGATAGAATGTTCATTAAATAATGAAAGTCTTGTTATTACAGAAATATTATATACCATGGGTATATCTACAGCATCAGAAAACAACAGAACGTTCATTGTAAACGCTCTACAATGAGATGAGCACTGTGGAGGTGAGTAATAGGCTAACCAAGCCTTGATTTCAACTTCATTCTTACCATTTGCAAGCTATGTCACCTTGGTGGGGCATTAATTTCTGAGGTATTCAGTACCTACTTGAGAGTAATTCATAAATCACAAAATTTTGTTAGAATTAAGTATGATAATGCAAGGGAATGTATTTTGTAAGGTCAGCCATGTAGTTTTGGGGAAGATAAAATTGCTGTGAGATCATCCAGCCAGATTGAACAGAGACACCAGGCAAACTGCTCAGAGAAAAATTGAGCTGCTGAACTCAGCTGAGTTGATTGGCTCATTTTTAACAAGTACTCTTTGTATCCTTTCAAACATTTTCAGTACATTTGATATCTTGGCTTCAAAACTGCACTTATTTTTTACCTCCTCTCCTTTGTATTATTTTTTTTTTACTGTGATTAAACTCCTCCTCTGGGTTACAAGTTGTACTACTACTATTAGTCATATAATAATAATAATAATAATAATAATCTCATCAAACTTTGTTTTTTGATTTAAAAAAGCATAACCTGTGAGGCTAGCACATTCAGGGTATGTTGAGGATGTGACTCACAGACAGCACCTTCCCAATATATGTTCATGTGTTGTAAAGGGAAGGAAAACTCTTTGTGGTATCTTTCACAGTATTACTGGCCCTAGGCTCCACTTTGTTTACACATACCTAGGGAGTTATGATGCCACCATATGCATTTGGTAGATGTTGCAGTCAGCGCCATGTAGTTGGAATGAGCATCCAAACCAGGCACAGTTTAGGGAAGGAAGGAATTTATTTCAAGCTTCCAATCATTCCAAAGTTTCAAAGACTCTTTTCCAAGGACATTCCACCTTGTTTCACTTGCTACCTTCAACAGGGGCTCCTGGAACTATGTGCACCTCATAACACACTTCCATGATTTTTTTATGCTTCCAAACTTAACCAGGTATATAGGGGCACACCCCATGTTAATCCAGGAGAAAAATAAATCATAATCTTGAAGACTAGGTTCCTTCCTTTTAAGTTATCTCTTTTCAAAAGAGTTTGCATTTCTATCATTCAGTCTTTCCTGGGTGCAATCACCTCAGCCATCTCTCCATTGTTTCAGTGTAAGTAGTTGGCCATCCTTAACAATAGCAGCTTCGTTAACCTAAAACCTATCTCTACTCCAGTAATTTTAAACTTGCTTGAATTTTTCCAACTTTAAATCTTTTTTTAAACAACTTTAAATCATTCTGTCATATCCACATATGTTGCCAAGCACATCAGTTCATTATTTTCAAGATCAACTTTGATTAAATTCTAGGCATGGGAAGAAGAATGTAGCTGTCCTTCATGGCAGTAGCCCCACTTCTCTGGACACATTTTCTTTCTGTTATTGATAGCTCTACATTGGTAGGATCAACATTCAAGTCAGGCACAGTTTAGGGGAAAGGGGGGTTTATTTCAAGGTTAGAACTCCAGGATGGAAGTTCCATTAGTGGCAGAAGAAGCTGCTTCCATACATCCAAGCAGAGAGAAACCACCACCAGCCAGCAAACACCAATGGCAACAACACAAACTTGCATCAGGAAGCAGGGACCCAAGCAGACCTCAACCCACTATCTACCCCCCAGGTACACCTTCTTCAGACAGGTAGCTACAGACAAGCTTTAATGAAACATGATTTTATGGGGGACATACTTTCAAATTACCATAGGAGGGGAGCAAACATTCAGACCATGGCATATGAATACTGGGACTTACAAGGTTTAAGTAAATTTCTCAAGTTATGAAACAGGAAATGGCAAGGCAGAAATTCCAGCTGAGGTCTACCTGTCACAAAAAAAAAAAAAAAAAAAAACATCTGGTCTTCCAAAGGAGAAGAATTAACCTAATATATGAAGTGATGGGCTGGAGATATGGCTTAGTAGTTAAGCACTAGCTTGTGAAGCCTAAGGACCCTAGTTCAAGGCTCCATTCCCCAGGACCCATGTTAACCAGATGCACAAGGGTGCACACATGTCTGGAGTTCATTTGCAGTGGCTGGAGGCTCTGGAGTGCCCATTCTCTCACTCTCTATCTGCCTCTTTCTCTCTCTGTCTGCTACTCTCAAATAAATAAAAAATAAACAAAAAAATTTGTTAAGTTATGAAGTGATGAGTGGAACCAGGAGTGCAGCATATTTGTGAGTGTAGGTGAAAACACAGTTTCCCTTTTACAGAGTTTTATTGAGCCTCAGATATCATGTGAGTTTTTACTTGTGTGTTACGATGGTACAGACAGAATATTTAGTTATGCTACAAGATAAACTTGGAATACCATACGTTTCACAAAATTACTTAACAATAATTCCACAAAAATGTCATTACTTATTTAGGTATTGTGGTAGTTTGAATAGATGGCCCCCAATATATTCAGTGTTTTATTAGTTTATAGTTTACATCTACAGCCACCTGATTGGAGGCAATGGCACTGGGCAGAACTTAAGGTGTGGTGGTGGGTTTCAGATTTCAATTTAAAGATATGAAAGTGTGCCTACTTAGAGTTCCTTAAGTGTTCTGTGTGGCTTCTGGCTTTTAGGCTTGTGCTTCTCTTCTCTCTGCTTCAACCTGTGAAAGCAGGCTAGCCTCTTCTGCCATTATGGACCTTCCTCTGTATCTGTAAGCTTCAATAAATATCCCTTCCTCCACAACTGTGCCTGGTCTGGAAGTTCATCTCAGCAAACCTGAAGCTGTCTGATACAGATATGGAAGAAAGATTCTTGGTCAAAAAGTAATTTGTTATCTACCAATCCTTGCCTCACTCTGTGGAATCATGCAAAAGTAAGTTAAAGAAACTTTATTGTTTCTGGGAATAAAGGTGGGTCAGGTTCCATGATGAAACTTTCAGAGCTAAAAGAAGAGAAATTCCTAGGGGCAAAGTATTAGTTGGTTATTCTAGAGAAGGGACCACTTCTAATTTATGAGTATAGTAATAAGAATACAGTCATGAGCTCAGAAGTGCCATAAACACAGCTGGAATTATCACTACTTGTTTTGGTGTCCATATCCAGTGGACAGGATCCTCAGTGACTAAATACAACTGAAAAAATTTCTTCAAGATAACTGACAACAAAAATAAATAATACAACTTTTAAAGACAGAACAAATATTCATATTGGACATGGTATATGTTAAATTGAAACTATTTAGCATAATAACTAATATCGAACAAGCATTTCAGTTCACCTATTGTGCTTAGAGTTCAAAACACTATATTTTCTTTAACACTAAGCTAGAAAACACATTTCATTTACTATCAATCAAAGTGATATTGTACTGATGGGATACAAATAATTTGCAATATGTTCATATGTTAAAGTCCCCAAATAAAATTTATTTATAAAAAGTGATATTGTATTAAGATACACCTAGATAATCTAGAGGTATTTATGTCAGTAAGGGAATTGAAGATATAAGTTATAGAAGTTCTTACAAACTGCAGTTGTCAAAGTACAAAATAATATTTTTGGGTAGTTCCTTGTGCAAATTTAAAATGAATAATACAACTAAGTATATTACAGAAATTATCCACATAAGTCACCAACTTAAAATTGATAAGTACTTAAAAATATTTATCATAACCAAAGTTGCATATCTAAACTTGAGCAAGACAGAAAATTAGGAGAAAATAAAATACCTGGCTCATTTACTTTCCTGTATCATTCTCTGAATGTTATTCCAATCCAATAGAATTGTACAAATTGCCCTTAATATTTATTGCATTTAAAATATTCAGTTCAGACTTCCAGCCAAGATGGTGACCACCTAACTGGGCCACACATCCCCAGAAAAGAAAAGCAAGGCATTGAGGGTTCTCTGGGTCTTTTAGGGGTGAGCAATGTCTAATAAATCGCCAGTGGGAGGGCACAGAGGTGAAAACAAAGGGGAATCGCTGATTCCCTTGCTCACGGATATCCCACCAGTCCCCCCAAACCCCCAAGCAGCTGCTGTGCCCACAGTCTCAGCTTCAGGGTACCCCTGCACTTACTGTAGGAAAGAAGACCCAGGCCAACATAGTTCTACTTGCCTCACTGCACAGGGGTGATCGCCCTGCTACCCCACCCACGAATGACCTTGGGCAGGCTTCGCCCTGCTGGCCCACTGGAGCTCAGGCTCCATTGGTCCATTTGCCTGCCACACATGCACCACCCACCCCCACTTGTGCAAGCTTAGCCTGCTCTGCCCATTTGCCCACTTATTGCTCTGGCCGCTGCCCATCCATGTGTGAGCTCAGTCCCATTCCCCATGCCTACACGAGCTCAGGCCCACCCTGCCTGTCTGCCTGTGCCAGCTCCTGCCTGTCTGCCACACTGGCCACCCACCAGTATCCTCTTTTGTGCAAGCTCAAACTGCTTCTGTGTCCCCATGTCCTGCCATGTGAGTTTAGGCTGCTTTGGTGCTTGGTGCTTCAGCGTGACCCTCAGAGTGGGAGAGCAGGCAGCTTTGGTGCATCACAGTCATGAGAGCTCAGGCAATTTTGGTGACCCTGCCATGCAGGAGCTCAGACTGCTTTGGCATTCCGCCAAGTGATGGCTCAGACTGCCTTGACATCTGGCCTCAGAGTGCTTAAGCTTCCCACTGTGCTTGAGCTCAGGCTGATCCATCCAACCGTGTGTTAGCTCAGGACCACACAGCCCATATTCTTGCCTGCCAGCTAGCCCAGGCCAGCTCCCCCAAGTGGTACCACTTCTCCACTCATTGAGACCACAGTCCTATTCTCCCTAACCATATACTGTGATGGGCAGAACACAGCGCAAAAGAAATAACATGAGAAATCATATGCAAGTAAATCCAGTTAGATCACCCAGTCCTACAATGAACATCTCTAATCAAAACATAGAAGAGACATTAGGAACAGAACACCAATATGAAGCTATGAGCAATGCAACCCTGACCAAGCTAATGGTAGAACTTGCAGAAAAGCAACAAAGGACCGATAATCATGTAGATGTTGCCATCACTAGACTAGACCTAATAGATAAGAAAATGGAAGAAGTTCAAAGAAAGTTAAGAGATATGAAGGAGAGTGAAAAAAAAAAAAGAGGACCTCAAAAATCAGCTGGCAATGCTAAATGAAGACATAAAGAAATGCAAGGATGAATTCCAACAAGCATCAAGAAAATCAGAAAATGATGTGAAAAGGGAGCTTCAAAGAGGGAGGGATGGAAACTATGCATAGAAAAGTAGTAGAAAATGCAAGCCTAATTGAACAAGTCCAAAACTCTGTAGAAGCTCTCAAGAATAGAGTCAGCCATGTGGAGGATAGAAACTCTGATCTGGAAGATAAGATGGAAGAAACAGTACAAGAGTTCAAAAATTTCAATAAGTTCAAAATTTTCTGTTAACAGAACATGAGGGAATTGTGGGATACCCTTAAAGGTCCTAATATCCAGATCATTGGAAAAACAGAAGGAGAAGAAATTCAGACCAAAGGCATGGAGAAATTATTTAACAAAATAAGTGAAGAAAACTTTCCCACTCTCTCAAAAGAAAGGCCCATCAAGATACAAGAAGCTAACAGAACTCCAAACAGATTGGACGAAAGGAGAAACTTGCCAAGACATATCGTCATGAAGACTCTAAACATTTACACCAAAGAGAAAATCCTACAAGCAGCTAGGGAAAAACAGCACATCACTTTTAAAGGAAACCCCATCAGAATTACTTCAGACTTCTCAATGGAAACCCTGAAAGCCAGAAGGGCCTGGAATGAAACACTGCAAAGACTAAGAACCTATGGCTTCCAATCCAAACTACTTTACCCAGAAAAGGTATCCCTCATAATAGATGGTGAAAGAAAAACATTCCATAACAAAACTCAGATTTACAATTATATGAACACAAAACCAAACCTGCAGAGAGTATTTCAGGAAATTCTCCACAGAGAAGAAACAAATAATCAAATTCAAATGCCTACAAGAAGCAGATCACATTAACCAAAGTCAGAGAAGGCAGAAAAAACTTCAAAGTTCATGAAAACACCAAACCACATATACCATCACAATATGGCAGGGATCAAATCAAACCTCACGGTCATTATCCTGAGTATTAATGGCCTTAATTTACCCATCAAGAGACACTAGCTATCAGGATGGATCAGAAAATTAGATCCCTCAATCTCTTGTCTTCAAGAAACGCATCTCACCACTAAAGACAGACACCTCCTTAGGGTGAAAGGGTGGAAAACAATATTCCAAGCAAACAGGAATATGAAACAAGCAGCCATATCTATATTAATATTTGATATAATAGACTTCAAACCAAAAAATAATCAAAAAAGACAAAGAAGGCCACTTCCTACTTATCAAGGGAATGATCCTTCAAGAGGATATTATAATCATAGATGTGTATGCAGCAAACACAGGGACACCACAGTTCATAAAGCAAAGCCTAGTTGACAATAAATCAGAAATAATCATCAACACCATCATAGCTGGGGACTTCAATACACCATCAGTAATAGACAGATCATCCAAACAGAAATGCAACAGTGAAGTAAGAGAGCTCAACAAAACCATAGATCACTTAGACCTAACGGACACAAAATGCCTTACTAACAAAGACAGACAGATCCCAAATCAATAACCTAACCATCCACCTAAAGGCGTTGGGAAAGCAAGAAAATCCAACCCAAAAAACCTCCAGAAGGAAAGAAATAATTAAGATTAGAGCAGAAATTAATGAATTGGAAACTAAGAAAACAATTAAGAAAATAAACACAACAAAGAGCTGTTCTTTTGAAAAAATAAACAACATTAACAAACCCCTGGCCAATTTGATCAAGCAAAAAAAAAAAAAAAAAATAGAGATGCTTCAAATTAACAAAACTCGAAATGAAAAAGAAGAGATCACAACAGTCATAAGGGAAATTGGGAGACTCATCAGAACTTATTTCAAAAACCTCTACTCCACAAAACTGGATAATGTAGAGGAGATGGATAAATTCCTGGATATATACCATCTATTAAAGATAAACTCAGAGCAGGTTAATCTCCTAAACAAACCTATCACAGATTGAAAAAGTAATAAAAAAAAACAACTCCCCAAAAATAAGAGTCCAGGAGCAGATGGCATCTCAGCTGAGTTCTATCAAACCTTCTTGGAAGAACTCAAACCAATCTTCCTCATACTGTGCTATACATTTGAAGAACAGGGAAAGCTCCCCAAGTCCTTCTATGAAGCTAGTATCACCCTAATTCCAAAACCAGGCAGAGATTCCACAAGAAAAGAAAACTACCAACCTATTTCCCTGATGAACTTACGCAAAGACCCTGAAAAAAATCCTCACAAACCAAATCCAACAACACATCAAAAGCATGATCTACCTTGATTAAGGGGGATTCATCCCAGGAATGAAGGGGTGGTTCAACATATGGAAATCAGTCAGTGTAATACAACACATAAACAAGATTAAAAACAAAAACCACATGATCATTTCAATAGATGCAGAAAAGGCTTTTGACAAAATACAACATGATCAAAACATTGGAGAGAATTGGCATGGTTGGTTCATATCTTAACATAAAAAAGGCAATATACAAAGCTCCTAAGGCCCAAATAATACTTAATGGGGAGAGAATGGAGGAATTCCCATTGAGATCAGGAACAAGACAGGGCTGTCCACCTTCACCTCTGCTCTTCAATATAGTACTGGAAGTCCTAGCTCAAGCAATAAGGCAGGAGCAAAAAAATAAAAAGGATACAATTTGGAAAAGAAGTTAAGTTAGCTCTATTTGTTGATGACATGATTGTATATGTAAGAGACCCGAGAGACTACATCCCAAAACTCCTGAAGGTGATTAACTCCTATAGCAAAGTTGCAGGATACAAAATCAATGCACAAAAATTACTAGCCTTTCTATATGTAAATGTCAAAGATACAGAGAAAGAAATAAGGGACATGGTCCCATTTTCAATAGCAACAACAACAACAAAATACCTTGGAATAACGTTAACCAAGGAAGTGAAAGATCTATACAATGAAAACATAAAAACACTCAAAGAAGAAATTGAGGAGGACTTTGGAAATTGGGAAAACCTCCCAGCCTCCTGGATAGGCAGAATTAACACTGTGAAGATGGAAATCCTACCACAGGCAATATACAGATTTAGTGAAATTCCAATTAAAATCCCTACCGTGTTCTTCACAAAGATAGAAAAAATGATCTCAAAATTCATACGGAAAGGCAGAAGACCTCAGATATCCAAGCATATCCTCAGCCAAAGAAACACCTCTGGAGGCATCACCGTACCTGACCTAAAGCTATATTACAAAGCCATAGTAATAAAAACAGCATGGTGCTGGCATAAAAAACAGGAACATAGAACAATGGAATGCAATTGAGGACCCTGATTTGGGTCAAGCAACTACAGCTACTTGATATTTGACAAAGGTCCTAAGAATATAGGCTGGAAAAGAGACAGCATCTTCAACAAATACTACTGTACAAACTTGATAACCATATATAGGAAATTGAAACTTGATCTACACATATCACCATGCACAACATTCAAGTCCAAATGGATCAAAGACTTCAATATAAGTCGTGAAACTCGGCTACTACTGGAAGAAAATATAGGAGAAACTCCATGACATAGGAATGGGGAAAGACTTCCTGAACGAAACCACAGCAGCTCATGATCTTAAACAGTCACTCAACCAATGGGATCACATGAAGCTGAAGAGTTTCTTTACAGACAAGCATACCATAAGCAAAGGCAATGGATTACCCAAAGAATGGGAGAAAATATTCTTTGATTATCCAAGTGACAGAGGCCTCATCTCTAGAATCTACAACGAATTTAAAAATCTAAAAAATAAAAAGTCAAACAACCCACACACAAAATAGGCAGAGCTGGACAGGCAGTTCACAGAGGAAGAAATACAAATGGCAAACACACACTTAAGAAAATGTTCATCATCCCTAATCATCAGGGAAATGCAAAATAAAACAACTATGAGATTCCACCTTACCCCAGTAATGACAGAAACATCAAAAAATCAAATGAAAATAAATGCTGGTTAGGATGTGGAGAAATAGTAACCCTCATCCACTGTTGGTGGGAATGTAATATGGAGACTCCTAAAAAAGCTGACTATATCGTTACCAACATACCTAGCTATTCCCTTACTGGGCATCTACCCTAAAACCTTTAAACCTCAGACAAGTAGATTTGATCAACCATGTGTACAGCAGCTCAACTCATCATAGCTAAGAGCTGGAATCAACCCAGATGTCCATCATTAGAAGAATGGATAACTAAGATGTGGTATATCTACACAATGGAATTCTACACAGCAGTAAGAAAAAATGACACAATGAAATTTGAAGAAAAATGGTTGAAATTGGAACAGATCATTCTCAGTGAACTTACGCAATCACAGAAAGATAATCGCCACATAGTCTCACTCATGTACAGCCCCTAACCTGAATCTACCCAAGATACCAACATAGCCAGCAAGCCCCTTGAGGACTAGACAATAGGGTGAGAGGGGAGGGAGGGAAGGGCAAGAGAGTGGGTGTGGGACACAGATCTAGATCCAAATGGCAATGGTACCATAAAATTCTGCATCCTAAAAGGCAGACCAAATGCTTGAAGCTTTACCAGGCCCTTAGAGGGAACACCTGGGGCACAAGGCCCTGGAGACCTTATGGTGAAGACTGACCTTAATCCTCTACTGCTTCTCTCTCTCTCTTTCCTCTAACTCTTTTATATTAGTTATCTTTTTCTTCCTTCTCTTAGTGGGCACTGACCTGTAACTCCCAGTACCAGCATGCTATTATCCACAATGAGCTTTTGATCAGAGAGACCTACAAGGTTCCTAAAAGAAAGACAGATTTCTGTCAGAGTATTTGATGACACACCAAAGGTTAGTGGCAAGCCCCTACTGCTGAAGACACCACATGCGGTTGACAGGTAAAATGAAATGACATGGCAGGAAGTTGGAAGAGAATCAGTCCCCAGACAGTTAGCACATCTAGTGCCAGAAAGTGCTACATGGGCAACTGGGGGAAAATGACCAATATCTGTCCAAGCAACTCATGGTCTAACCTACTTAGCAGCAAATAACCTGTCATGATGCTCACATAAGTGCAATAGTGGTGAACAGCAATGGTGGGAAACCACCTCTCTTGATCTGGCTAACCAATCCCCTCAGTGGAACCAGACCCATAGCTGGAGCTGGGAAACAAGTCAGAACCATATCCAAATATGAGCCTGCTTTCCATCATCAAGCTACCACCAATAGTGGGCTATAAGAGGGCCTACACCTATTTAATTATCTGTAAAAAAAAAAATAAGGGTTTTCCTATTTGTCTGGTGCTAACTTTACTCTCCTTTGGAGAATCTTGTTCTCTTTTTCAGATAGACACAGATCCTAACCAGAGAACCACCCCATCATACCTCAAAAGGGCTCCAGCTGAAACTAAATATAATTGGCGAAACGAGAAAGGATGCTGTTTTCTTCATGAACTGGATACCAGCACAAGGGTGAAGGAGATCAACACAGAGAACAATCACCTTCTACAAAATCAGATATCCAGAGACACAGAGGCTCCCAACACCTCATCTCTGAAGCAGACCAAAAATGAACCCAACATGGCTCAGGGAAATTTTGTGGAAGAGGGGGCGGAAAGTATGTCAGAGCCACACCTTGGGTCATGATACACAGAGACATTTCTCCTACCCATAACTGTGGGCTAACTCCACAATGCATGACCCACATATCTCAACAAGGAGGTGCCATGGGGAGGGGGTAGGGCATGGATGAGCCTAACAATGGTACCAACTTGACTGTATTCACTGAGTACAAAACTAATTAACAAAAAAAATTTTAAAAAATTATAAAAAATAAGATAAAATATTCAGTTCAAAGCCAGGCGTGCTGGCACAGCACATGCCTTTAATCCCAGCACTCCCAAGGCACAGGTAGGAGGATCACCATGAGATCGAAGCCACTCTGAGAATACAGATTGAATTCCAGGTCAGCCTGGGCTAGAGTGAGATGCTTCCTCGAAAAACATAAATATATGTATGTATGTATGTATGTATATTCAGTTCACAAAGAATTGTAAGCATCTAAGGTTTTTACATAATTCCATAGACATATACATTATGAAATGATTGTCATGCTCACATTAACATAATCATCACCAGCCATTGTGTGTGTATGTGTGTGTGTGTGTGTGTGTGTGTGTGAGAGAGAGAGAGAGAGAGAGAGAGAGAGAGAGAGAGAAGAACCTTACAACCCTATTTCTTATCATTTTTAAGTTTATTTTTATTTATTTATTTGAAAATGAGAGAGAGAGAGAGAGAAAGGGCATGCCAGGGCCTTCAGCCTCAGCAAACAAACTCCAGATGCATGTACCACCTTGTGCATCTGGCTTACATGGGGTTCCTAGGGAATCTAATGTGGGTCCTTTGGCTTTGCAGGCAAATTCCTTAACTGCTAAGCCATCCCTCAATACCCCTCATAAATTTCAAATAACAGACCATACTTGTCAACATGCCATACATTAAACCTTATTTTCCCATATTTTTCATCTTGTAAAATCTAAAACTTCATGCCCCTTGACCAATTTCTTCCTGTTTCCTCCATCCTTGGTATATAGTCAAAACAAAAGTTGTCTTGGAAAGACATCAACATCTATCTCTATTTTAATAAGAGTGTGTTCACTATAATCAATATATGGAAACTACATAAGTATCTATTACCTAATGATATGATAAAGAATATGTGACTTCTTTATATACATGGATATTATTCATCCATAAAAAGGCAATGTTGCTAATTGAAATGTCATGAATAAAAACAGAGTTTATTCCTTCTATTAAAAGTCAAGAATGCATAGCTAGGATGCAAACACTGTCTACATTTTCAAAGACAGAAAAAAATTTCTTATGTCCATGCAAGGAGTTTTGAAAGGATGCCACATGCATGTCTTAGTACAGGAAGGAAGGAATCATTCTTATTGTTCACTTCAGGACACTCTCTCCATACGAATGCAAAGAAATCACAGAAATGCCTCGCACATTTACGGATGGTAAGTCACTTTCATCAAGAGTGAAGTTGGTGTTTTTCTGTAAAACTGCATAGGTTACCACAGAGAGACTCTATATTGAAGGGAGAAAACTGTATTAGAGATGTTTATGTAAATGTACAAACAGTGTTTCTAAATCATGTGTTATATACTGTGCAAGTAAATATGGATGATAGGAAGAGGAACCAAAAAAAGCAGAAACTAACTAAATTACATTCCCAACCACAAACGAAGCATCTTTGAACAGGTGTCTCCTTCTGCATTTATGATACTTTTATATTGCCTGTTCAGACCAACACCAGTCTTGGGCAGAAGTACTATTAAATCACTGTTCAGGAGTGATAGCTGGCAGGTGCATGACCAACTCAGCTTTGAGGATATTGTCTCACATCACTAATAATGATAAATGTGTGCATGCACACACACACACACACACACACACACACACACACACACACCACTTGGAGACACAGAGGAGACATTAGATCAATGTCTCTTTTTTTACCATCTCAGTCTGAAATTTAAAGAACTCAAAAACTGCCAAGATTACATGTTGTCATTTAAATAAAATTCTCCCACTGTCCTTCAATATCTCCAGCTATATCATTAGGTACTGTTTAATATAACATGCTAAAAACCAACATGAGCAAGTTTGAAGGAACTATAATGATTTTCAGTGATTCCACACTCAAGTAACTCATAGTTTTCGGTGTATATCAGCTATAAAAAAGCGATCCTACACTGATTGTGGATACCCCCACAGAGGATGACCCTCAATAGAATGAGTTTGGTGGAGACAGAATATGAGAGGTTAACCATATGGGCATACAAACAATTTGCAATAGGTTTATGTTTTAAAGTTTTCAATAAAAATATTACTTTAAAAAGGCAAAAATTGAAGGAAGATTTTTTTCCCTAGGGATAGAATCAGTTACCATACCCAGAATTCAAAATCAAGAGAGGCTTCCACTCTGATACAAAGAGAACTTCTTTTTTATTGTGAGCAGGAATAAAAATAAAGTTCTTCCACAAGTTCCCATTCCATTATTCACAAATATCTCCACATCTTGAAGGGTCAGGCAATGACTGAAAGTAAGCTGAACCAATATTTGGGTCAGGATGTTCTGAGAGGCTTTGCTTCCTCTTTCCAGCTACTGATATCTTGAATTTCTGTTATTTTCACCTGATTGGACAAGTACAAGAGTTTTCATGCAATTTAAGATTGTGAAGCCTTTATTCTCACTTCTACCTAAGGCAAAGCTTTTGATTGTATCCAGGGAATAGATGAGGAGTCATGCTTCAGAGAAACTTTATACTTTTAAAACTTATGTAATACGGATCAAGAGAAGAGGGTCGTATTACTATTGCCACCAGCATTCATTAATTGAGCAATTACATACTGAGTGTCATTTGTCAAGCAATAAGTTAAGCTGCAAGTTAAATACAAAACATGTCATCACTTCTACATTTTTTGTGGCAAGACAAAGAAAAATAATTTATAATGTGTCCTGGATGGTGATTATTACAAGGAAAGGAAATGGAGACTAAGAGATAAGTAAAGAAAGGCGTAGATATTAAGTGATATATAGAGAGTAATTTAAATATCAAAATGAATAAACGGATGGTATATGTAGATGTTACATGGATAAAATACAGAGATTGAATCTGATTTAAGGGAGTTATACCAACTTGTACCCACTGTACAAGATCACTTAATTATACAATTAGAAAGATTGAATTAAATTCTAGGGTTATATTATACGGAAATAGAGTGGCAGTCTAGAGTTTTCAAATAGAAGTTACCCTCACATTACTATTATTTCAGTGGGTTCAACTCTGTTTTTTTTCTGTGACTTATCATATATTAGTCCCATCCATGTACCAGTGGCAAGAACATGGATTGAAAATGTGTTAATGGTTTATTTTTTATAAGATTTCAAGTAGAGCAAAGAGAATATTTTTATTTAACAAAATATTAGAAAATATTTCCTTGAACCCCATAAAATATACCAATAGCACAATCTTAAGACAAAAATCATATTTAATTTGTTAAAGCATCTTGTTTTTGCAATGTTTAAGTCTCTTATTTTCAATTAGATACTTGTAGATTAGCACAAAAATTACTTGGGGGGATTTAAATTGCAAAACACAGCTTTTATGGTACAATTTTCACCATGCTCTTTGGCAAACATTGTGGGCATATGTTAGGGAGTGGCTGAGCCTCATTCCTATTCCCAAAAGTCTGTAGTTTCTCCTCAACACATTTGAACAGGCTTAACTTTAGCTCACACATAGTACTGAGACATTTTATTTCATTCTCTAATTCCTTCTCAGGTGTCATCATATTCCATCTCTTTAATAACTCTGAGTAATAGCTACCCTTGCTAAGTTTGAGTCATTTCTTTCTGCTCTTAATACTTAGGTACCCTGATCTCCACATTGAAATCCTTTTGATAGCTGCCTGTGGTTTTGAACCATAATTCATCTATCTTGTGATCAGAGGCTATCCTCAACAAGCTGCCACAATGCACACCTGATCATAAAGGGCAATTTATAATGTAGCACAATAGGATATCACTTATATGTCACTCCTTCATCTTACCAGAATCATGTCTCAGGAGTAAGTACCAATAGTGGGGTCCAAACTGGGCCTATTGCTGGTTTCATATTAAGAAAAATATGAAGCTGGGTGTGGTGGTGAACACCTCTAATCCCAGCATTTGGGAAGCAGAAATAGGAAGATTGCCATGAGTTTGAGGCCACCCTGAGAGTACATATTGAATTCCTGGTCAGCCTGGGCTAGAGCAAGACCCTACTTCAATCAACCAAAAAAATTAAAAAAAGATAAATGTTATTACCACAAATTCATTCTTCTTAGGTGTACATATCTACAAATATCAAAAGTCATATCACAGCCAAGACACAAATTTTCCTTTCTGTGTTCCAAATATTCCAGTGACATTTGTGGTCAATCCTCAAGCTCTACCTTTAGTCCTTGACAATATTACTGTCATTAGTTTAATCATTCTTCAATGCCACATGAAAAACTCACATGCTATAAAACATGTCATGTCATGCTGTTTCTCCTATTAAAACTTGCTAATGGCTTCCAATTGAATTAAGCAATAATCTTCCCCCCAAGGTTGGAATAGATCCTGTACTTGTGGGTTAAATTATATCCCTCAAAATATTTATTGAATCTCTGAAACCTACGAATGTGAACATATTTAGAACTTGATTTTTTGAATATATAACTAAGATGTTAAAGAAATGAAGTTATATGTTATGGGGTAGGAGTTTATGCAATATGATCAGTGTCCTTATTTGCAGAAAGAGGAAACATGGAGACAGCCTCACATGTGGAAGAGCACATGAAGATAGGGTGTCAGAGAAGATGGAGGCAGAGGCCAACAAAGTACACCTGCTTGTCTAGATGGGGAGGCTTGTCAGCAACAGTAGAAGTTAGGGGAGAGAGCATGATGTTACCAATAGCATGATTTCCAGATTCTACTCTCCCAAAATATAAAATAGATTTCTGTTTTGAGCCACATACAAGGCCTATATAACTAAGGCCCTCTCATACCACTTTCTCTTTCCAGTGAGCTCCACACTGTCTGGGCTCTTTTCAGTAACTCAAGTTCATGGAGGCATTCCAACTTTAGATCTGTCATCATCCTTTGTGGCAGTTACCTTGTTAGTGCTGGGATGAAACACCCAACCAAAAGCAGCCTATGGAAGGAAAGTATTTATTTTGGGCTTACAGTCTCAAAAGGAAGATCCTTGATGTCAAGGGAAATTATGACATGAGCAGAGGCTGGAAATCACTTCTGCCTCAGTAGGTAGAAAACTGCAGGAGGAGAGTAAGCCAAACACTGGCAAGGGAAAGCTGACTATAAAATCCACAAGCCGTCCCCAGCAACACACCTCCTCCAGAAAGGCCAAGACTTCCAAATTGGCACCAGCTAGGAACCAAGCATTCAGAAAACATGAGTTTACTAGGCAAACCTAATTTATTTGTTTTGTTTTGTTTTTCAAAGTAAGGTCTCTCTCTAGCTCAAGCTGTCCTGGAATTCATTATGTAGTCTCATGGTGGCCTAGAACTAATGGCGATCTTCCTACCTCTACCTCCTAGTGTTAGTATTAGAGAGGTATGCACCACCATGCTCAGCTACGGACACCTAATTTAAACCATCACATTCTGCCCCTTTTCTGCCTAAACTAATGACTATGTATGATGTAAAATCCACTCTATTCTGTCCAACTTTAAAAGTCCCCATAATTTTATCAATTCTGTTTTATCAATACTGTTCAAACATCTTCACAGTGCAAGATCTCTTAACTGGTAGCCTGTAATACCAAAATAACATAGTGGGATAGAGGAAACATTAAAACTGCAAAACATGGCATTACAAGGAAAGGTTGAACCAACCAGTGCAAGATATAAAACAATCAGGGCAAACATCAAATCCTGTAGTTCCAAGTCTGACATCTCTAGAAGAAAGCCTCTTGATTTCCAATTCCACCCCTGTAGATGGGCTGCTCACCACCTGTGGAACAATTCATCCTGAGCTGGCAGCTCTCTTTGGCAGATTTTCTGAATCCAGGCATCTCAATAAAAGCCTGGAGTCTCTACTGAAATCCAGGGTTCATCCATGCCCTGGCGACAATGCCCTGTATTAAGGGACTATGATCGTGCTCCACATTGCCCAGTGGCCCTTTGAAAAATACCAAACTAGGGCTGGAGATTTGGCTTAGTGGTTAAGCACTTGCCTGTGAAGCCTAAGGACCCAGGTTCAAGGCTCCATTCCCCAGGACCCATGTTAGGCATATGCACAAGGGGGCACACACATTTGGAGTTCATTTGCAGTGGCTGGAAGCCCTAGCACACCCATTCTTTCTCTCTCCCTCTCTCCCTCCTTCTCTCTGTCTGTCACTGTCAAATAAATAAATAAAAATAAGCAATTAAAAAATAAAAATAAAAAAATACAAAACTACTTTGCAAATCCAGTGAACCTTCTTTTTCTTGCATTTGTTATTCTTCTATGGGGACATGTGGACTACCAACCTTTTTTTTTTATTCCACAGGAGAATAAAGCCAGTTTTTATTTTTTAACCTTACATTTTTAAAAATTTATTTGAAAGAGAGAGAGAGAAAAAGATGCAGAGAGAGGGAGAGAGAGAGACTGGGCATGCCAGGGCCTCCAGCCACTGCATATGAACTCCAGATGCATGCATCCCCTTGTGCATCTGACTTCCATGGATTCTGGGGAGTTGAACCAGGATCCTTTGGCTTTGCAGGCAAATGCCTTAACTGCTAACCCATCTCTCCAGCCCAAATAAAGCCAATTTTGAAGCACATAACACTCCTTAAGCATCCATGCCTCTTACTTTCAAAAGAGTAAGCATTCCTCCTGATGTCCCAATGCAAACCAGCTAGCCCAATCTCAGTGGCTTTAATCTCTCAAACAAATGCAGCTCTGCCATACCCATCTGTCCACACCAGCTCATTTCTACACAAGGCAACCCTGCACAAGTTCTCATGACACAGACACAGACACAAAGTTTAAGGTGTTTCACACAAACTTCCTCAAGCCCAGTCCCAACAAAGCTATTTCTTCCCCTCATAAGCCAAACATTGCAGTTCACAGTTCTTTCTTCATTCAGATCCTTCAACTCTGACCAGAATTGTCTGTCAAACTGTACCTTTAGCATTGCAAGGTGTCTCTTACATCAAGGTTTCAAATCCTTCCAAATTATTCTGTGAATCAGTTCCAAAAGGTCAAAAATCATAGCCAGGCTTCTAGCAGCAATAACTCCACTTCTCAGCACCATTTTTTTTTTTTTTTTAAATTTTGCAGTTACCTTCTCGTTTCTGGGAAGAAACATCCAACCCATAGCAGCTTATGGGAGGAAAGCATTTATTTTTTGCTTACTTTCTCAAAAGAAGCTCCATGATGGCAGGAGAAAATATGGCATAAGCAGAGGCTGGACATCAGCTCCTGACCAACATCAGGGAGACAACAGCAGTATGACAGTAAGCCGAACACTGGCAAGGGGGAGCTGACCATAACAACCATAAGCCCCTCTCCAGCAACACACCTTCTCCAGAAAGCCTTCAAATCCTAAATTTGCTATCATATTAGGACTAAGAATTCAGAACACATGAGTTTATGGGGGACACGTAACTCAAACCATCACAGCCTTGTTTCTTCAAATGACAACATTCTTTATTACAAGGATAAAATCTTACTCATCTGTCCAAGTTCAGATGAAATGTAATTTTCTCGGAAACTTCCTGATTTCCTCAAACAGATGAGGCTGATCTTTTCCTTCATAGCATTCACTGCAATTTATAATAAGATTCCTCTTGATGTCTTTGTTTTCTACTTGTTCTTCTAGGCAAGGTCAAATGCAAGCATAGTCCATTTTACTTTTGTCCCGTATTGTGTGTTTGTCAGTGTGTATGTACGTGTGTGTGTGTGTGTGTGTGTGTGTATTTAATTAAATATGATTCAGATTTTGTCTAGTTATATTTTATCTATGGAAATAAAGAAATCTACATGAAATGAGGAAAGACTGACTATTGTGACTCTTATGCTAATTACCACTCCAACCACCACTCTGACTTCAAGTGCCCTACTTCTTTCCACAGTCATATTGTGCATAAAAGAAAAATAAAAACAAACTCTAAGGCACATACTGACCCAGACTCCCATAATATAGATGAGGCCAAAAGGAAAGATATGCCGGGCATGGTGGCGCACGCCTTTAATCCCAGCACTCGGGAGGCAGAGGTAGGAGGATTGCCATGAGTTCGAGGCCTCCCTGAGACTCCATTGTGAATTCCAGGTCAGCCTGGGCTAGAGTGAGACCCTACCTCGAAAAAACAAACAAAAAAAAAAAAGGAAAGATATAATGAAACATGAAGAGAAGATGAGAGTTTACCATCTAAGGGCAGGTTGATAAAACACATTGACATATAAAATCTATAATTTATAAACATATTCTACAAGGAACTTTCCAGATATTCTTATCTTATGATACACTTTCTGGTTATTCCTTGTTAGACATGGTGATAATACTGTAGTTCATATAAGTAAATGAAAATTTCTAAATTGGATCTATTCATTACTGTATGGTCTTTGCTTTTTGCCAAAGAAACGATTTGTTTCCAAGTGAATTATGTCAGGAATAAGGTGTTGAGGCCATTTATGTAATAAATTATGGGTAAAAACCATAACATAAAGAATTTTTTGAAAGCAAGTTTCATGTGCTTATTCATAGGAGCTTCTTTATATCAACACTTTCCATTGAATAAATTGGGAAGTAAATAATTTATACTATTTTTGTATCTCCATAGAGCTGAGTACACAGCATAAACTTAGATAATTCATGTTGGCTGAATTGATAATTCACCTTATTTTATCTTATTTCTCCACAGTAATAATTTCATCAAAAAGGGATACAAATTGGAAGAGAAGAAGTCAAATTAGCCCGATTTGCGGATGACATGATCCTATACTTGAATGACCAAAAACTAGAGACTCTCCATCTCAAAACTTATAAATGTGATTTATTTCCTTTATCAAAGTGGAAGGATACAAAATCAACACACACACACACACACACACACACACACACACATATATATATATGTGTGTGTGTGTGTGTGTGTGTGTGTGTGTGTGTGTGTATGTATGTATCAGTAGCCTTTCTATATCTAAAGCACAAAGATATAGAGAAAGAAATTAGCAACACTGTCCCATTTTTAATAGCAAAACAACAACAACAACCAATAAATATAAAATACCTTGGAATAACATTAACCAAGGATGATATGCCGTGATGAATTTAGATGCAAAGATCATGAACAAAATCCTTGCAAACCAAATTCAACAACACATCAAAAGCATTATCCAATTTGATCAAGTAGGCTTCATCCCAGAGATGGATGGATAATTCAATGTACAGAAATCAGCCAACGTACTATACCACATAAATAAACTGAAACATAAGAACCACAGGATAATCTCAATTGATGAAGAGAAGGCCTTTGATAAAATAAAACATCACTTCATGAACAAAATGATGGAAAGACGTGCTGAAAAAATAGGCATGGAGATTTATATCTCAACACAATAAAGGCTATATATAAAGCTTCCAAAGTCCACATAATAATGGGAACAGACTCAAGGATTTCCCATTAGGATCAGAAACATGACAGGGTTGCCCACTCTCACCACTACTCTTCAACATAGTACTAGAAGTATTTGCCCAAGAAATAAGACAAGAGACAGAAATAAATAGGATTCAAATTGGAAAGGAAGAAGTCAAGTTAGCCCTATTTGCAGATGACATGATACTATACATAAGTGGCCCAAATTTTCCATCTCAAAACTTCTAAAGGTATTATTTCCTTCAGTAAAGTAGTGGCATACAAAATGAATGTACAAAAAACAGTAGAGTTTCTATATGCAAAGGACAAATATAAAGAGAACGGAATCAGTGAGGCTTCCCTATTTTCAATAGCAGCAACAACAACAAAAAAATTAAATGCTTTAGAATAACACTAACCAAGGATGTGAAAGAACTATATAATGAAAACTTAAAAAATTTAAGAAAGAAATTGAGGGATACTTGAGAAGTTGGAAAGATGTCCCATGTTCCTTGGTAGGTAGAATTAATATTGTGAAAATGGCAATCCTGCCAAAAGCAATATGCAGATTTAACGCTATACCAATAAAAATACTAGCATTATTCTTCACAGAGACTGAAATAATGCTCTCAAAATTCATATGTAATGGCAGCAGGCCTCAGATATCCAAGCATATCCTAAGCAAAAAAAAAACCTAATAAACAAAACAAAACAAAGAAAAACACCTCAGGAAGTATCAACATACCCAATGTAAAGCTGTGTTACAGAGCTATATTAAAAACAAACAAACAAACAAACAAAAGAAAAACAGCACAGTACTGGCTTAAAAAAAAAAAAACATAGAATAATGGAACAGAATTGAAAACTCAGACCTTAGGTAACTACAGCTACTTAATCTCTGACAAAGGTGCACATAATGTAGACTGGAGAAAAGACCTCATCATCAACAAATGGTGTTGGAGAAACTGGATGAACACATATAGAAACATAAAACTATACTCATTTATCTCTCAATACACCAATATCAAGTCCAAATTGATTGAAGACCTCAATATAAGACATGAATCAGGAAAGTGACAAACAATGGTGTCAGCAAGCAAGGGGTCTAAGGTACTCAACAGCAAACAGCCTGATAAGAAACTCATGCCAGTGAAGTGGTTTCACACAGCCTTGGTGGGTAACCAATAGCTTTCTGACTGGCTAAGAGATCTGCTCCGTGTAAAGGAACCCATAGCTGAACTGGAAGCCAGTTCTGAATCCTATGGAGAAAAAGATTATGATCTCCCATGTTGTCTTTGGCTAAAAGAAGGGCTACATCCATCAAACTCTCCCTATATTAATAACAGTTATCCAATTTAACCTATGCTGACTTCACTCTTTGTTGGAGAATCTGTTTTTCTTTTTCAGAGGATAGTGAGATCTGAGAAGATAAACCACCCCTTGCATCTCAGTCAAGGCCCATTCTAAACCACAAAGGAAGTGGGGAGACCAGCAAGAGTTTTGCTTCCATGATGAGCCTGACAATTCATGCCAGGCTCAATGAAACAGATGCTGAGGATACTCAACACTTACAAAGCAGAAATTGAGATGCTCCTAAAGAGCTCATTACTGAAGTAGATTTTAAACACACCCACCAAGGTTCAGGGAATTTTTGCAAAAGGTGGAGAGGAAATATTGTAAGAGTCACAGGTTGGAATGTCATGTCCAAAGGCATTGTCTACTCCCAATAACAGATGGCTGCTTCTTCAACACATAACCTACAACCCCATGAGTGATATCAGCAACCCCACTGAGAAGGGCTCCCTGTGGAGTAGGGACAGGGAGTAAGGAAAAAAGTGGTACTAAAACCTGATGTATCCATACAAAGTATGTTCTTAATTAAAAAAAAAAAAATAGAAGCTGGGCATGGTGGTGCATGCCTTTAATCCCAGCATTTAGGAGGCAGAGGTAGGGGGATTGCCATGAGTACAAGGCCACTCTGAGACTCCACAGTGAATTCTAGGTCAGCCTGGGCTAGAGTGAGACACTACCTTGAAAAACCAAAATATAAAAATAAAAATAAATAAATAAAGAAATAATAATAATAATAGAGAGGAAGGGAGAAAGTATAAGGCCATCATAACACATAACTTCATATCCATGGCAAAAACAGTATAGATGAGTACTGTATCTCTAAGGTCACAACCCAAAATGAAGATGTAACATGAAATGACATGTGACATGAAATCCTCACTATGGAATGTTTTATCTATTTGAGCATGACATTCTTGGAAAATGGTGCCATACTTTCTAGACATGAGGAGCTTCTGATGAGGGATAGAACCCAAAAAGACAGTGAGAGGAACATGTCTAAACTGCATTTGCAGAGCAAGCCAATTTAGTTAGATTGCTAAGTACAGACCAACAACCACCAAAATAAAACTTCAATTTTTTTCTGAAAATGCTTTAGGTCACTCTGAACATAGAATTGAGAGATTCTCAGTTGCTCATACTAAAAAGTTTTGTGCTTATTTTGGTAGATACATTGTACAGGAAAGATATTGTCAGCCTAACCAGTGGGAAAACATGATGTAATATTTCCTTAAAAATTTAGAAGTAACAACTTTTCCTACAGAAGTACTACTTAAGAGAAAATGTAGAGCAGGAATTGACAAAAGTTAGAGAAGCAATTAAAATTTATTTTTAAATTATATTTGGATCAACTATTCAAGACTTCATCATTCTGTTGGTGACACTATAAGCATCACCTGTCCTTGGTAAAATAGTTCCTCTTGAATAGCAAACTATCTTCATGTTTATTTCTTATGCAATTCCATGTTCAGTCATACTGATTCCCATAATGCTGTGAAGAACCAAACCATAATATTAGTCACAGGGCAAACAAACATATAAACATATGAGTAGAGACAAAAAGACTTTCATGATGGTAGAAGAGATAAACAGGTGCCACAGAAGTATGTTCACCTTAAACAACAGAAAATTCACTGTGGATCCTGGTGTTTAAACTACAGACTTCTAAGCTGGGATAATTCTGTGTTCCTTAGAAATGGTATGCTAAAATATGGCACTGAAATATTATAGTGTTGATTCTAAAATTTTTTAAACTTTTAATTCACTTGATCTTCCTATCTTCTAAGACCCAACCTTTTCTACTCAGGTATCATTAAGAACACAGAAATATAGATCACTCAGCACATAAGTGAAAACTGTGCTCTTCTACTACAACTGCTTGATTACTGGTTGTTTCAGGATTCTGGTAGCTACATTTTCAATGTGCTTATGAATTATTTTAGTGAAACTGAAATCCACTTTAACCTACATAGTAAGAAACTTAGCATTCTTTCCCTTTTACAATTAGAATGCTGATTTTGATGGTTGCCAAACTAGGAGTCACGCAACAAGAATTTTCTAAACAGTTGCATCAATCATATCAATTATCTCTTTTGACACAAATAATTCAACATTGGTCCAACAAATTCCATATCTCAACCTGTCTAATTTTATATGGCATTGATCACAGGAGGCAACATTTCTCCCATCTTTTCATTTCAAAAGATACTTTCTTCTTGCAAAACCAAAGACTTAGGGAAGGAATGTGAGAGCAAATACTTTGACTCCATGCTATTCCCAGCCTCTGTGATTTCCTATGTCTGGGAAGCAAACAATGGAAGCAACAAGCTGCATTAATATATGAGTCAAGCACTTGACATTGTGAAAGTTAGTATTGGCGGGTATCAAAGGGATTAACAAATATACCATTTTCTGACTCTGTCTTCAATTACTTTGATGAAAAATTAAAAGGCGAATTAACAAACATTAAAAAATTTAACACTCACAAGTCTATGAAATATTACATTCATATGTTCTACTATCCAGACAATTAATATGATCAGCAAACAAAGAAAGGATATTTAGAATGAAGAATTAAATCATTACAATAATTTATCATTAATATTTTTGGTGAACTGAAAACAACCACATATGTTCCATATATCCACATGTAATTAACAGAAATGTCTTTTTACTTGTTATATCTTCCTCTTCAGTAAATATTTATTTAAAAATAACGCATAATCATAGAAACTTTACAATTTCCTAAAGGCTCAATAAGATATAAACAGTCAAACCAAGTAGGGTTAATTAAAATATTAGTTATTGGATTTGCACATCTTTATAGATGTACTTTTAACATTATTTTTTTCAATATGTTCACATTGAGTTTGCATTGTTTGCTTAGAGCTACTTACCTGGGTCTATTGAATCATTTTTGAATTAAGTTTCCATGTATTACCCTCTCATTAAAACATCCAGAGTAGTCTTCTTGTTGACAGTTAGAAAAGCTAAAAATTGATCAAAACTAACATTGCAGAATATAAGTTAGAAATAAGAATCTTCATCTGAAAGACCAGCTCTATGAGAGAAGAAGCTTTCCTAGTTATTGTGATATACTAACACCTAGATACAGATAAAAAGGATGTTTTTCATGAAAATAATTCACACTAAAACTTTTAGTAAAAAATAATTCCTGGAAGCACTCCAACTTGAAATGGTAGAATATTCTTTTTTTTTAATCTTCAGGAACTTATATTTTGTATTTGTAATACAAATATTTAAATGTTTTCTAACTTACATGGAAATTATCTGTAGTAAATAATAAACTTTACGTTTGTTTTTTGTGAATTCGACAAACAATATCAAGGAGACAGGAACAATCTCTTGAAGTTTTCTTTCAAAGTAAGGTCTAAAAAAAAGCAGTTTACATCAATTCCTTTTCCCATCAAATAGGCACAGGAAAGGTCTTCCAATTTCATCTATTTCTTCTGTCTCTACAATCCACATTTTCCCTCCCATAATATCAGAACTTCTTTTTCATTGTCTATGATACAATATAGATCTTTTCCTATAACATTTCTACTCTTCAAAGAAAAATATTTTTTAGTAATTTAGAGAAATGTACACAGTATGCAATAAGCACAAGTCTAAAATCTTTACTATTCCAGTCAAAGACTTAATAAATATTTTATTTATATTTGTTTGAGAGAGAAAAATTAGATAGAGAAAGAGAGAATGGGTGCACCAGGGTCTCCAGCCAGTGCAAATGAAATCCAGAGGCATGTGCCACCTTGTGCATCTGGCTTATGTGTGTCCTGGGGAATCAAACCAGGATCCTTTGACTTTGAAAGCAAATGCCTAAACTGTTAAGCCATCTCTGCAGCCCCCCCCAAAACTTTTAAAACAAGCAAAAAGGAATTCTTATAGCTTCTTTCAGTATTCGGCATTCTAGCTCCTAATTAGATAAAATATCTTACCCATTAATTCAAGGATCAGAATTCCACTCTATTTAGAAAGATTTTATTTTATTTTTTTGGTTTCCATGTATACATATGCATGATTAATCTTATCAAAATATGGTTGTCATATAACTGATTTATTTTACTGAAGATCCAAGAATAAACAAGATTTGGAGTAGAAATGAGATTGTGGGAGAATTGTGCAATTTATTACATTATGAGAGCCATCACACAATTATATGTATATGTTAATCCATGTACTTTTTGTATATGCTTCTAAAACACACTGATAACAGATACTTTCACATAAAACTCTCAGGGCTGGAGAGATGGCTTAGCTGTTAAGGCGCTTGCCTATAAAGCCAAAGGACCCAGAATCGATTCCCCAGGACCCACATAAGCCAGATGCACAAGGGGGCACAAGCATCTGGAGTTCATTTGCAGTGGCTGGGAGCCCTGGCGCATCCATTCTCTCTCTCCCTCCCTCTCTCTCTCTTTCCCTCTCTCAAATAAATAAATAAAAATTAAACTCTCTTGGCAACTTCTGGTCAAGGTGGCGTCCACCTAACTGTGCTGAACCTCCTGGGGGAGGAAAAGCAAGACATTAAGTGTTCATTGAGTCTTCTAGGGGGATTAGTCTCTAATAGACCTCCAGTGGGAAGGTGTTGAGGGGCATTAAAAGCAATCAGCTGGTTCCCACACTCTAGGTTAGCCCACCAGTCCTCATACCCTTAAGCAGCCATCCTAGCCTTAGTCTCAGCCACAGGTTCCTCCTGCACTAACTGCAGGCCAGGGGGCCCAGGCCAGCATAGCTCCACCTGCACCCTAGCCATGTGGGCAACCATCCCACTCCCCCCAGCCCACATGACCATTGATCCACACCCTCTGCCCCCCCCACAACTGCAGCACCACAACCTCTGCCCCATGCAACCATCATCCCACTTCCCCAACCCCACGACTGCAACCCCGGTCCCCCACCCTGCACCACTGCTGCCCCGTTACCCCTGACCCCGGTGACCTCTGTCCCACCTCTCCCTCCCCACGTGACCACCATCCCACTCCCCCTGCTCCCCAGACCATCACCCCACTCCCTTGCCACCTGCAACTGCCACCCCATCTCTGGCTCCCCGCAAACCTAACCCATGCCTCGACCCCATCTGCAGTACTACTCCCCCAGCCCCACACCAGCACTGTCCCATTGCCCCCACCCCACACTACAGTCACCCTACTCCCTCCACCCCACATGAACTCCATCCCATGAAAGTGATCCTGTGAAAGGCATCCCACTTACCAGCACACCCCGTCCCTTTGTGATCCGAAGAAAGCCAGATTAGCTCCACCCATACCTCCAGGCTCCTGAACGCCATCCACTGGCCACTGCCCCCCCATTTGTCTGTCCACTTTGGGCCACATGACCACACATTCCTATACCTTGAATCACAGAAAAACAAGCCTCTCCATCAGGTCCTTGGGCCCCCACAAGAGCCTCATGGGCTCCTTCCCTCTGAGCAGACAGGCTCAATTGCCACCAAAAAATAGTGGAAGCAAACATAAAAAGGACACTGGAAACACTTCAAGGGTAGACTATAGCAACCTCCTAAATTATATCAGGCTCATACACTGTAACAGGCAGACCACAATGCAAAAAGAATAACATGAAAAATCAAATGCAAATAAATCCAGTAAGATCACCCAGACCTACAATGGATGTCTCTAATCAAAACATAGAAGAAACATTAGGATAAAACCCCAAAATGAAGTTATAAGCTATGCAACCCTGACCAAGCAAATGGCAGGATTTGCAGAAAAGAAACAAAAGGCCAATAATCATATGAATGCTACAATCAAATACCTCCCCCCAAAGAAGAGTACAGGACCAGATGGCTTTTCAGCTGAATTCTGTCAAACCTTCATGGAAGAACTTAACCAATTTTTCTCATAGTATGCCACATAATTGGAGAAAAGGGAAAGCTCCCCAACTCTTTCTATGAAGCTAGTATCACCCTAATACCAAAACAAAGCAGAGATGCCAAAAAAAAAAAAAGAAAGAAAGAAAGAAAGAAAGAAAGAAAAAGAAAACTATAGGCCTATTTCCCTGATGAATTTAGATGCAAAGATCCTGAACAAAATCCTTCCAAACCAAATCCAACAACACATCAAAAGAATTATCCACCTTGATCAAGTGGGCTTCATCCCAGGAATGCATGGGGTGGTTGAACATATCAAAATCTGTCAATGTAATACATCACATAAATAAGCTTAAACACAAAAACCACATGATCATTTCAATAGATGCAGAAAAGACCTTTGACAAAATGCAGCATCACTTCCTGATTAAAAAAAAAAAATGGAGAGAATTGGCATGGATGCTTCAGATCTCCACATATTAAAGGCTAAATATAAATCTCCTAAAACCCAAATAATACATAATGGAGAGAGTCTGAAAGGATTCCCATTGAGTCTAGGAACAAGACAGCAGTGTCCACTCTCACCTCTGCTCTTTACTATAGTACTAGAAGTCCTATTTAAGCAATAAGACAGGACAAAGAAATAAAAGGGAAACGAGTTGTAAAGGAAGAAGTTAAGTTAGCTTTATTTGCAGATGATATGATTCTGTATATAAGAGACCCAAAAGACTCCATCTCAAAACGCTTGAAGGTGATTAACTCATTCAGCCAAGTAGCAGGATACAAAATCAATACACAAAAGTCAGTAGCTTCTCTATTTTCAAAAGACAAAGATACAGAAAAAGAAATAAGTGACATTGTCCCATTTTCAATAGCAACAAAAAAATACCTTGGACTAATATTAACCAAGGATGTAAAATACCTATACAATGAAAACATAAAAACACTCAAACACAAATTGAGGAGGACTTGAGAAAATGGAAAGACCTCCCATGCTCTTGGGTAGGCAGAATTAACATTGTGAAAATGGCAATCTTACCAAAGGCAATGTACAGATGTAATACAATTCCAATCAAAATCCCAACATTGTTCTTTACAGAGTTAGAAAAAATGACCTCAAAATTCATATGGAAAGGCAGAAGGCTTCAGATATCCAAGCATATCCTCAGCAAAAGAAACACCTCTGGATGCATCATATACCTGATCTAAAGCTATATTACAAATCCTTAGTAGTGATAAAAGCATGCTACTTGCATAAGAACAGGAGTTTACACCAATGTAACAGAATCAAGGACCTGGACTTTGGGTCAAGTAACTACAGCTACTTGATATGTGACAAGAGCCCTAACAAAATCAAAAAGACAGCATGTTCAACAAATACTGCTGGACAAGCTGGATATCCATATGCAGGAAATTGAAACTCAATCCACAAATCTCACCATGCAAAACAATCAAGTACAAATGGATCCAACACCTCAATATAAGACCAGAAACTCAGCTACTACTGGAATTAAAAAATAGGAGGAAATTTCCATGATATAGGAATGGGAAAATACTTCTTGAACAAAACCCCAGTAGCACAAGATCTTAAACAATCACTCAACCAATGCTATCACATGAAGCTGAAAAGTTTCTTCAGACAAACATACAATAGGCAGAGCCAATAGATTACCCACAGAAAGGGAGAAAAAATTTTCTGGCTATCCAACTGAAAGAGGCCTAATCTCTAGAATCTACAAAGAACTCAAAACTAAACAATTAAAAGTCAAACAACCCACTCATAAAATGGGGCAAGACTTGGACAGGCAGTTCACAGAGGAAGAAATACAAACGGCAAACACAAACTTATGAAAATGTTTATCATCCCTAATCATCAGGGAAATGCAAATTAAAACAACTATGAAATTCCACCTTATGTGGAGAAATAGGAACCCTCATCCACTGTTGGTGGAAATGTAAGATGGTACAACCAATTTGGAAAACAATATAGAGACTCCTAAAAAGGTTGACTTTAGAATTACTAACAGACCCAATTATTCCTTTGCTAGACATTTATCCTAAAAACTCCATGCCTCAGTTCAGAGTGATTTGCTCAACCATGTTTATAGCTGCTCGATTCATAATAGCTAAGATATGGAATCAACCAGATGTAAATCATTTGACAAACAGATAACCAAGATGTGGTATATCTACACAATGGAGTTCTATACAGCAGTAAGGAAAAATGACACAATGAAATTTGAAGAAAAATGGTTGAACCTGGAACAGATAATTCTCAGTGAACTCACCCAATCACAGAATGATAATCGTCATATAGTCTCACTCATCTACTGCTCCTAATCTGAATCTACCTGAGATGCTGACATACCTAGTAAGCATGTCTAAGACCAGATACTAGGGTGGGTGGAGTGGGAGGGGAGGCTAAGGGTGAGGGTGAGGGACACAAAACTGGACCCAGTTAGCAATGGTACCATAAAGTTCTACATCCTAAAAGACAGAATAAATGGTTGAACCTTCATCAGACCCTTAGAGGGAACGCCTGAATCACTAGGCCCTGGAGAGAGTATGATGAAGACTGACCTTAATCTTCTCCTGTTTTTCTCTCTCTCTTCTATCTCTTTTATATTCCTTTCTTTTTCTTCCTTCTCTTCTTGGGTACTGACCTGTAACTCCCAGTACCAGATGCAGCTAACATCCACAATGAGCTGTTGATCAGAGAGACCTATAGGGTATCCTAAAAGAAGACAAATTTCTGTCAGAGAACTTGATGAACCACCAAAGGTTAGTGGTAAGACTCTACTGCTGAAGACACCATATGCTGTTGGTATGGAACATGGAGTGACCTGCCTTGAATCTGGAAGAGAGTCAGTCCCCAGGCAGTTAGCTTGTCTAGTGCCTGAAGGTGCTACATAAGTGAGTGGGTGGCAGGCATGACCAACATCTGTCCAAGAAACTCGTGGCCTAAGCTACTCAGCAGCAAACAATCTGATGTGATGTTCACACAAGTGCAACAGTGGCACACAGCCATGATGGGAAACCCACTTATCTTGACTTGGCTAACTGATCTGCGCAGTGAAATGGAACCCATAGCTACAGCTGGGAATCAAGAACCATATCCAAAGACAAGCCTGCTTTCCATTATCAAGCTCCCACCAATCGTGGGCTACAAGAGAGCCTACAGCTACTAAATTTTCTCTAAAAAAACAAAGGTTATAACATTTATTTGGCACTAATTTCACTCTCCATTGGAGAATATGCTTCTCTTTTTCATATGGATGCACATTCTAAGGAGAGAACTAGCCCACCACATCTTGAAAAGGCCCCAGCTGAAACTAAGAGTATTTGGGGAAATGAGAAGGAGTGCTACATCCTCAGTGAACCTGGTACCAGCACAAGGCTGAAGGAGACTAGACACAGAGAACACTCAACTCCTACCAAACCAGATATCCAAAGACACAGAGACTCCCAAGACCTCATCACTGAAGCAGATCTCAAATGAATCCAACATGGCTCAGGGAAATTTGTGGAAGAGCAGGCAGAAAGAATGTTAGAGCCACATGTTGTATCATTATGCACAGAGGCATTGCCTCTTACTCATACCTGATGGATAACCCCACAATGCATGACCCGTATTCCCCAATAAGGAGGGTCCCTGTGAAGAGGGGAGGGCAGGGAGGAGGCTAATGATGGTACCAACATGACTGCATACACTGTGTACATAACTAATAAAAATAAATAAAAATAAACCAGGAAAAAAAAAGGAAAAAATGTGGAGGCTGCTAGATGGGCTAGCAGTCACTACTGCCACTGTACTTTGATCCCTTCTCCCCTTTCCAAATCAAGTAAACACATGCTTTCACTTCCTTTTTTCTTTGTGAAAAAAAAAAAAAAAAAGAACAATGCTATGTTAAGAAGGGCAAGTTAGGTGGTTTGACACCCTGAGGATATGGAGCCTGTGTATCATTAAGAAATTCTAAAATGGAAAACATTATCCCTTCTCATCTGAAAATAATGTCTCATCCTTTTCCCAATACTATCAAGAGTGTAATGACAGGGAGTTGTTAAGCATTTGATGTTTTCTTGTCATGACTTTCATTTTTCTATGTGGTGGTATACATATTTCAATTCTGTGTTTTTATCTGCTTGACTTATGTGCTTTATTACTTATGACTTACTACTGAGATTACAAAAACTGGATGATGGTAAAGAAATAAGAAAAGTATCAGTAACTATGCAAATGTCCCCTGTCCTCATGTAATAAATAAATAATCCAGTAAACAATTAAACAAACATAAAAATAATAAACTCTCTTTTTCATTCTAACATATCTCATGTTAATTGAAAAATAATTATAACATTGGTAAGAAGCCCATATTTAATAGATACTATGTTACCCAAAGTAATAAGTCACATTACAATTGAATAGATGGAACAACAAAACAATTGGCTTTATGTATAGTAGCACCTTTACAAACCATGGAGTTGAGTCCCAAAATCTAGTCTTCATTGAGTTTATACCTTAGTGTATACAACCTATACAGCTACAGAAAATTGGTTACATGTTTGTGTTAGCATAACAAATTCCTGGTTCCATAGCTATTAAAACAGAGTGGACTAGTAAAACAATCAAATAAAATATATTCTGAAAAATTTTCAACAGCTTCCTATTTAAGTACTCTGACTCTAGTATTTTGATTTGATGGATTGTACTTTAAGTTTTTTGTGGTAGGTTTACAAATGAAAGAAAAACTTTTCAATGAAACTACATTTGCTAATGATGATGAGCAAATGATTTAACAGTAAGATGTAGTGTAATGTCTCACTGATGTAATTAGATTAGTTTTGTTAATACTAGCCTATACATCTTCCAGTTAACCATAAATAAATATTTGAGTATCTGCTGTTTCTAGAATACACATGGAACCTTGGCATGAAAAGATAAGCCTTTATTACTATGCACTTAAAGTGCATATAAATGGTTTAGGAAACCATTTTAAACAGTTAAGCATAACATGAATTAATATTATCAGTATTTTTGCCAAAATCAATTATGCATACTTTATGTGACAAGTTTGACATTACAAAAAATTCATACCAGGTTCCACTTTTTGACAGTGTTATTTTGTAGGATGTTCTAAGGTCCAGTAAGCTTTCAATATGTGCTTATAGCTGGAGCATGGTAATGAATAAACAGTGTTAAGTGTAAATTGAGAGTTGTCTGGGAATATAGAAGAGCTTTATAAACACAGTAAAGCAAGAAATAAAGGATGAACTAGGCTCCTAGAAGAAATTATTCCTGAGGAGAATTTGATGGTAAGTAGGAATTTGAGGGGCTAATAAGCGTTAGGTATCACCAGGGAAAGTAGTTCAAAGCCAACCAGAACATCAGCAATGCAAACTGATGGGAAGGTATTGAAAAGTTATGCATATAACTCTTTTATAGTCACAATATACTGTAAAGCACTGGTTTTGACAATAAATTTTAATATTGATAATTCAAGATATAGAAAGCACAGCAGTAAAAACCAATAGGATATACTTTCTATATATTCCCAATTCATTATTCTTGCAAACCAAGCTATATAAGGTATTAAGCTATTCCTCAGGATAACTTGGTCAAAGTACTGAACCTATTGGGGAAAACAGGAGAGTCATTCACTTCAGGGAACCTCAAAGGGAATCCTCAAGAATTCTGAAATATTGCATTCAATGTTCAGTCAGTGTTTTAAATGTGTGGGCAGAATTGCAGGAGGGAGATTTGCCTGACATAGAGAGGCTGTGTAAACTTCCCAAACCAAAGTCACAGGACTTGTAAAAGTGACATTTAGACCTCCTTTCTTGCCATTAGCAGCAAGAAGCATGGACTGAACAGCTAAAACATTTATCCCTGGAGGAATGTCTTCTAATAGTAGTCATTGTGAGTACTGCATGTGAGTTTAAGATTAATTTCTTGTATGAGTTATATACAGAACTCTGTGTAAGTAAAATGATATTGGAATATAAAGGAACAAAGTACACTTGTATATGTGTGTAAATCCAGGGTACTGTTCATACACACATATAGAGCTATATGTTCTTATTTTTACTTTTTAACATTTACATGAGACCAGTTATTAGATTTAAACCAAATTTTGTCTTAATTTTGTTTCTAGCTATGAAAACCTCTTGCCATTTTGTTACTCTTTTCTTATGTTACTTCCTGCTGAAGAAAACATAAGACATATTGGTATAAATTGTTTCTGCAGAACTTTGCCCAATATATTACACAAGTAGTTTTTTAGAGATATTGTGTTATTTTATTTTTCCATAGCCCTCCTTCATGCTGAAAGCCTTGCTATCTGAATTGATGCGGTTAAAATGGTTAGAAGTTGTTTGTTTGGTGTGGCTTTTATAGGAGCTATCACCACTATGGTCATTGACAATAGCTGATACAACTCTGCATCCTTATCAACCTGCAGATGATGGGTTATGATTATATCACTTCATTCCTGTACCTTGAATGGCTCACAGTTTAAATAGCTTCAGAAATATATTTAGCTAACAAGTGGTAGACCTAACACTAATAGCTTAGGTCCTCTGAATATAGTGTATCCAAAATGCAGTTGCCTGCCAAAAAGCAAAGTAGTATAGTTCTTTCTTAACTTCCATGCATCCATGGTAGGGATGTAGCTCAGTGATGGAAAGATCCAACATGTATAAGCACATATAATGACTTCCCTTCAGCATTGTGAGATAAACAGATAAACTAATGTTTATAATAAAGTCAGTTATAAACCAGGTCAGTGCTTCATAAAGGCAGTGGGCTTCAGATATCACTTGGCAGTTCTTTTAATATATACCTCATTTTGGAGGACCAGTAGTGGTGGTCCACTTGCTGCAAATCTCTATAGCTGAGGAGACTGTTCTGACTAGAATGCTGCCATAGGCCGTCTCTGGGCTAGTAGATACAGATGAGTTGTATGATCTTCCCTTTGGTGAGTAAAGCACATCAAACATATGATTGTAAGTCACAGTTACCATAATCACCATAAAAGTCATCAAGGAGCTTTCTCAGGCTATAAATAGAACTAGCATACAATGCAGTTCTGGCTCAAGGAGTCAAAGTCAGCAGAGCTGCGCATGCATGCTCAGTGCAGCCCTATCACTAACAAGCATATGGCACCACAGGAAGTTGGTGGAACCTTTAAAGGACCATAGAGGATGATCACCTAGGGGAGAGCCTCTGAAAGAAGAGTTGTACTCAGGACTTCTCTTGTCTCTTTCTCGTCTCAGCCAGAAGAAAATTTCCACTTGATTCCATCATAAAATACCACCAGAAGCTCAAAATCAATGGACCTGTTACATGCAAAACTATGAGGAAAAATAAACCTATTCTTATTTGAGTTAATGAAAGTAGATGCAATATTAAGGAAAATATATATTCTCAGATTTTATTATTTTACACATGAAGAATGTGAGGTCAAAGTGTGAAGTTTCCTCCCTGAATGGATAAATTACACAGAATTGGTATACAGATAAAAATAAAATGATGTGGGCAGGAGAGATGGCTTAGTGGTTAAGGCATTTGCCTGCAAAGGCAAAGGATCCCTGTTCAATTCTCCAGGACTCATGTAAGCCAGATACACAAGGGGGCACATGCATCTGAAGTTCGTTTGCAGTGGCTGGAGGACCTGGAATGCCCATTCTCTCTGTCTCTCTGTCTTTCTCTGTCTCAAATAAAAAAATAAATAAAATATATTTAAAAAAATAAAACGATGTGACTGAGACTCTATAGGCTTTTACCAAAATGTTTTAAAACCTTTACTCATTATCTGGTGATTATAAGTAACAGAATATTGGGACTGGATATATGGTCCAGCAGTCCAGTGGTAAAGTGCTTGTCTAATGTTAGAATCTGAGTCCATCCTACCAGCTTAATAAATAAATAAAAGAAAAAAAGAGAGAAAATTAAGATTAAGTATTTCAGTAAATATGAACATGAGAACTTCTTCAGCATAGTGTTCTTGAAAAATAGAAGAATTCCTGTACAAAGTCCCTAGAATTTATGTTGAGAATGAACTGGGTAAAATAAAGTTCTTTATAAGGGGATTTTCTCATTTATTTACTTGCTTATTCACTATTTTTCTTTAATGTCATGGCAAAATGGAAAGAGTAAATGAGAAATTCCTACAGCAGGAATAATGTGGATAACCTTGAGTAATTATAGACAAAAATAAGCTCTTTTGGAACAACCAGGCACATTCTGAAATCATCCAAGATTTACATTTAGTACAGATAATATTATATACTCCCTCCTTCAACGCTTGATAAAGATGCTAAAATTTCCCTTGATAAAGTGCTATAATGAGGAAATTTAGGGGCAACAAAGACCTACCCAAAAAATAAAAAACACCCTTGAATCTATAAGATAGAGTCTGGTTTTATTGTTGTTGTTGTTTATTGTTTTCCTTATATCTTTCTGCCTGAAAGACTCTTTACAGGCTCCACTTGACTAGAGGCCAGAAATGTCAGAAGGGCCTGGTCTTATCTCTGTCTATCTTAGAAGAGATAATGTTCCCCTTCCTAGGATAACTCCCTTTTCTAGGAATAGTCTGTAGTTACCTCTGCACTGCTGGGACAAAACACCTGACTAAAAGCAGCTAAAGGGAAGAAAGGGTTTATTTTGACTGACAGTCTCAAGGGGAAGATTTATGATTGCAGGGAAAGATGGGAGCAGAGGCTGGTTTTCAGCAGGTGGAAAAATAGGAGCAAGAGAGTGAGCTGAGCTCTGTCAAGGAGAGAAGATATGTATATTTATAATTTATCTATAATGTATAGACAATGGAAGCTTGAAACCTTGCAGAAGAAAATAACCTGGAAGGTTTCCTGCCACTACCTTTTTTTTTTCCTTTCTATTTTTTTTTTTTTTTTACAGTGGAAATAGTATTCTTCATGATCCTTGTCTTCTACAATACTTTTTGATATAGACTATGTCTTCAAAGCAATTAACTTAGCAACATTTCCCTCACTTGAACTTCTTTTCAATGCTAAATATGCTCCAAGTAGTTGTGAATTAAATTAAAACATATGTCCAAATTAAATTCTGATTTATAATTATTATTAAAAAATTTATAGCTCTCTACACATTTTCCTTTTCATCCCCACCATACTGGCCATGTTCTAGATAGCCCTTGGATCCTAAAGTCACCTTCCATTATGATAATTAATTAACATTTCAAAGAGAGTTGTCTTACCCCTGCCAGTAAGCTCAGACAAGGTTTGATGTCTTGAAATCCATAGCACTATTATGGTAATTTATCCATTCATACAGAAAAGAAGGGCAGCCCACCCCCCACACACCTCCCTTCAGACTGTCACCTTTGCTGACTCAGAGACTCACTTTTACAAAGGAGTTCAACAGGTTCCAACCAGTCAGGCTTTTTCAGACTCCAGGTAGTCCTCTTCCCCCTCAAGACATTTAGCACAAGGCATAATCTTACACCTTTTTCTCCTTTCCCTCAGGGCTTAAACAGAATATGAGGAAATTGTGGGATATACTAAAAAGACCAGATCTCTGGATCATGGCCACAGAAGAAGGAGAAAACATACAGGCCATAGGCATGGAAAACATCATCAACAAAATCACTAAAGAAAAATTTCCCACACTAGTAAAAGAGAGACAATCCAAATACAAGAAGCTCACAGAACACCAAATAGACAGGACTAAAGAAGAACCTCTCTGTCGGGAACTGCAGCTGCTCTCTGACCTTGGGAGCTGCAGGTGGTCTCTAATCCTCTAATCTCTTAATACAAAGGCCTCATCGATAAGGCACCTGATCCTAAAGCATTGCTTAAAATACAGCCTAGATAGAGTAAGCACCTGATCCTAAAGCATTGTTTAGTATACAGCCTAGGTGGAGAGGGCACCTGATAGAGGGATTAACATACGACCCTGGTGAAACTGACCTTAGGCATGTAAGCATTGTCAAAAAGTTCTATCTTCTAGATATAAGCTATGTCTGCCTGAATAAACGGCGAGCCTTGATCAGAACCTGTCTTGGCTCCATTCCTTGTGTTCTTGTCTCAGATTCATTCCCACTCCCTCCTTCGAGGTATATTTCGACTTGTGCTGCAGGCCGGCACACCTCTCAATGTCACATGATAGTTAAAATGCTAAACAATGAAAACAAGAAGAGGGTGCTAAAAGCAGCAAGAGAAAACAGATCATTACACATGAAGGTAAGCTCATCAGAAGTACCTATGATTTTTCAATGCAAACTCTAAAAGTCAGAAAGTCATGAGGTGAAGACTACCACTGCCAACCCAAACTACTGTACCCAGCAGAAGCATCCCTGGTAATAGAAGGTGTAAAGAAAACTTCCACAACAAAAGGCAGCTCTGTGAATATATGAACACAAAGCTAACTCTACCAAGATTTCTTGAGGGACTTTGCCACCCAGACGAGTCCAATAATCAAATTCAAGAACCTACAAGATTAAAAATAATAAGCAAAAGTGGATGGGAGGGGAGGGAGGGGAGGGCATCAAATGGGTGGGAAACACAAATCTAGACCCAAACGGCAATGGTACCATAATCTTCTACCTACTAAAAGATAGACCAAATGGCTGATCCTTCACCAGGCCGTTACAGGGAACACCTGAACCACAAGACACTGGAGAGGGTAAGATTAAGACTAACCTTAATCTCCTACACCTTCCCTCCCTCACTTCCCCTCTCCATGTCTCTCTCTCTCTCTTATCTCTAACTCTTGTATATTAGTTATCTTTTTCCTCATTTTCTTAGTGGGCACTGACCTGTAACTCCCAGAACCAGCATGGGGCTATCATCCACAATGAGCTTTTGATCAGAGAGACCTACAAGGTTTCCTAAAAGACAGACAGATTTCTGTCAGAGTACTTGATGACCCACCAAAGGTTAGTGGTAAGACCCTACTGCTGAAGATACCTTATGTGATTGACATGCAAATTAGAATGGCATGGCTGGAAGTTGGATGAGAGTCAGTCCCCAGACAGTCAGCGCATCTAGTGCCAGAAGGTGCTACATGGGCGACTGGGGGAAATTGACCAATATCTATCGAAGCAACGCATGGTCTAACCTACTTAGCAGCAAATAACTTATTGTGATGCCCACACAAGTGCAGTGGTGGCACACAGCCATGGTGGGGAACCAACGGCTCTCAATTTGGCTAACTGATCCCCTCACTGGTATGGGACCCATAGCTGGAGCTGGGAAACAAGTCAGAATCATATCCAAACATAAGCCCACTCTCCAGTATCAAGCTACTATCAATTGTGGGCTACAAGAGGGCCTACACATATTAAATTCTCTATAAAAAAAAAAAAAAAAGTAAGGGTTATCTCATTTGTCCTGGTGCTAACTTACTCTCCGTTGGAGAATCTGCTTCTCTTTTTCAGATAGATGTAGACCCTAAGGAGAGAGCCACCCCATCATACCTCAAAAGGGCTCCGGCTGAAACTAAGAAAACTTCGAGAAACAAGCAAGGGGGCTGTTTTTCCTGATGAACCGGACACCAGCACAAGGGGGAAGGAGATCAGCATAGAGAAAAATCAACTCCTACCAAATCAGAGAGCCAGAGCCTCAGAGGCCCTCAACACCTCATCACTGAAGCAGACCAAAAATGAACCCAACATGGCTCAGGGAAATTTTGCGGAAGAGGGGGCGGAAAGAATGTCAGAGTCACATGTTGGGTCATGATATGCAGAGACATTTAGCTTACCCATAACTGTGGGCTAACTCCACAATGCACGACCCGCATACCTCAACAAGGAGGGGCCAAGGGGAGGGGGGTAGGTCACGGATGAGCCTAATAATGGTACCAAACTGACTGTATTTGCTGAATACAGAACTGACTAATAAAAAAAAAAAAAAAAAAAAAAAAAAAAAAAAAAAAAAAAAAAAAAAAAAAAGTGGAACAGACACAAAAATGTATAAAACTCAGTGCAGCATCAAAATCCATAAAGCCTTCATTATGATAGGAATGACTTCACATCTAACAACTCTTTTTTTTTTCTTCTGTTCTTTTTTTTTTTTCTTTATTAGTTAGTTTTGTATTCAGCAAATACAGTCAGTTTGGTACCATTATTAGGCTCATCCGTGACCTACCCCCTCCCCTTGGCCCCTCCTTGTTGAAGTATACATGTCATGCATTGTGGAGTTAGCCCACAGTTATGGGTAAGCTAAATGTCTCTGCATATCATGACCCAACATGTGGCTCTGACATTCTTTCCGCCCCCTCTTCCACAAAATTTCCCTGAGCAATATAGCCTGGAAAAAAGACATCTAACAACTCTTAACATAAATGGTCTGAACTCTGCAATCAAAAGACACAGGTTAACTGGTTGGATAAGACAAATGAACCAACTATCTGCTCTCTATAAGAAAATCACCTCGCTGTCAAAGATAGACACCTCATCTGGGTGAAAGTATGGAAATTAACCTTTCAAGCAAACTGAAATAAGAAACAATCAGGTGTGGATATATCAATATCTGAAAAAAGTGGCTTCAAAGCAAAAGTAACCAAAAGAGACAAAGATAGCCAGTTTTTATTCATCAAGGCAATGGCCCAACAAGAGTATATCATAATCATAAACTTATATGTATCAAGTAAATTTGTACCACATTTTATACAGCAACATATACATGATAGCAAATCAGAAAGAAATCCAAATACCACCATAAGAGAGGACTTCAATTACCCCACTATCATCAGTAGACACTAAGAAATCAAGCTGGATCTGAGCTGGAAATCTCCTCCCTGTTGACTGCAGTCAGAAAGCCTGAAAATGCTATTCTGCATGTAGCCCTAGGGGAAAGAGAAGTAATCGACAGTGGTAAATGGCAATGGACCCTGCAAGCCTTCATATTGGCCAGCCAGGCCAAATGTGCCCACATGTCACTTACGGAGGAAATCAACCACTCTCTAATTGGACTGGAGACCTTCTCCATGGGAAAGGTGCATGCCTGGTACTGAAAACCTAGGTAAAATCTATGGATGGAGTGGTCATGAGCCCTAGGTGAGTAATGCCTGTTCTTGTCTAAGTGCATATATTATTCTCACCAAACTGCCCTGTAAGCACTTTAAAAAATAGTTATAACCACATAGTAATGCTATTTTCTTTTGTTTAGAGAAGCTTTTCTTTTCAGATGGTGGTGATTGCTAGGGTGACAGAAAAGTCATCATCGTGCTAACAAGAAGTGACAATGGAGTGCTCAGCACTGAGACATCTCTGTCACACCCTTCAAGACTCAGGTTCCACAGGGGAAGAAGTGGCAGAAAGAATGTATGAGCCAAAGGAAGGATGAGACTGCTTACAATGCAATCATCTGGACACATAATGGCCTTGTTACTCATGCCCGCCCTGTGCCTGACACTACCTACGCAAGACCTTCATAATAGGCAGAAAAGATGATGACATCAAAACAAAAGAGAGACTAATTGGGAGGCAGAGGGGATTCTAAGGAGGGTGTATTTGAGAGGGGGTATAGGAGTGGAGGGAGGGAATTATCATGGTTTTATTGTTTATACTTATCAAAGTTGTCAAGAAAAAGTTAAAAATACTAAATCTGGCCTATACAAATAAATGATACATACAAATTATTTTAGGATGGTATCTGTGCCTACCAGAACATATAAATGATTAAGAATAAGATCCCAGCCTCTCATCATTAATAGCTATACTTGTTGCAAAAAGTAATTTTTTAAGGAAGTTTTCAGGGCTCTCAGCTTCTGGCCATAGGTCGCACACAGAGAGACAGTAAGCAAAGAGACTTAGAAAACATCTTTCATTGCCTGGCCAAACATTTTCAATTTTAAAAAGGCCACAAAACAATGGAAAAGGACAATAGCATGCATGTGCACACACACACACACACACACACACACACACACACACACACCTAGAAAAAAAAAAGGATTCATTTCACCTAGAGTGAGCAGATCTCAAAGGTTTTCAGTGATCTTCTTTTCACTTTTATATAAATACTTGTAAACCAGTTAATCCTCTTAATTTTCCTAATCTCATTTGCATTTCCAATGCTAATTTTTCACCTTGTTTTAAATTCCCAGGGTGAAGCACTTTCTTAGCCTTCTTCCCACTTTATTTGCCTGCCCCAGTCATTCTAATAATAAGGAGACATTTGCCCTGTTGTGTACATGTAAGTCTGATAACACCATGTAGTATATGTATTAGGTTAGAACTTAAAAAAAAAAAAAAAAACACTTTTAATTGTATTTATTTATTTATTTATTTATTTATGAGAGAGGGGAAGAGAGAGAGGGACGGAGAGGGAGAATGGATGTGCCAGGGCCTCTAGCCACTGCAAAGAACTCCAATTGCATGAACCACCATGTGCATCTGGCTTAAGTGGAACCTGGAAAATCTAACCTGGGTCCTTAGGCTTCGCAGGCATGTGCCCTTAACTGCTAAGCCATCTCTCCAGCCCAGAGCACTTTTTTTTTTTTTTTTTAATGAATAGTACAAAACAAGGACAGAACAAAAGTTATTAGGTAATCTTTGGAAATCCTGACATTTAAAGACTGATAACAGGTGTCTTTACAAACTCAGTCTTATAAACTGAAGGGAGGGATCTTTGATCTTTTTTTTTCATATAAACTGGACATATGGAAGGAATATGCATACCCACACACATACACACACATGGAGAGAGAAAGAGAGACAGAGAGAAACAGAAACAGAGAGAGAGAGAGATGTGGTATAAATATATTTAAATCACAAGTACTTGTTTTCATTAAATTGTTGGTGGAGATTTGGACATAACTCCCCAGGGCAGAGCATCTTGTCACTTGACAATATATCAGAAGAGAGGTCGCAGTCACCTTGTCCTCATCTTTCTCCTCTAGAACAGAACATGAAGATGAGCTGTCTTTCTGTTGCAGCAGGTCACAAGTCTCTCATTCCAGTGCACACTGCACTATCCCTGGAATAAAGGAATGACCTTATCTTTGAAGACAAGAAAGTCTAATTAGAATGAATCGACTGTCTTAATTTCCTGTTTAGTAACCATGTACTCATTGTCCAATCATTCTTTGTAGACCCCACCTTACCTCAGGAAACCTGAGTAATAAGGCACTGGTTTCATGTATATTGATCTGTGTTTTTCTTATGAAGACTCCTTTGTACTAAAATCTTATGTTAAAAATTATGGATCCAGGCCGTAGAGATGCCTTGGTGGTGAAGGTGCTTGGTTTCAAAATCAAAGAACCCAGGTTTAATTCCATAATATCCACATAAAGCCAGATGTACAAGGTGGTCCATGAGTCTGGAGTTCATTTGCATTGGCTAGAGGTTCTGGCATGACTATTCTCTCTCTCTCTCTCTCAAATAAATAAAATTTTAAAAATATGGGCCCCATTCTCTTGTTAATCTCTCTGATTTACATGCCTCACTTAGTAGTTAAATCACACTCCTAAAATGCGTAGAGAGGGTGTACAGTAGAACTTAAACATATGCATCTCATATTAAAATTTTAACACACTGGATACTTTCAAATGTAGGATGAGCTGTGTATGGAAAATTATCACAGTGACGATTCTAATGCATGGAAAACCTCTTCATTACAACTGCTCTCCCATCATGATGGGTGAAGTATTTGAAGGGTTGGATCAAATGAATTATTTCTTTGATGTAAAGCATCTGTCTTTCTTAGAGAAAGTTTTATTCAAACCCCTCTGTCCCTTATGTTAATTATATCTCAAACTTAGGATTTTTATGTTCTCCTTTGCCTTTTCCAATCATGATCCAAGTTATTGTCAACCAGTATCTCTCACAGGGTCTCTCATCTCTCACAGCATCTTTCAAATCTTCTTCCATTGCTCTGGCTTCTCATCATCAAGACTCCTGTCATTTTAACCAGAATTTCACCTTTCCTTTTTATTTCCATTTCTCCTCTCTATAATTGCTCTTTGACTGAAGTACCAAACCAATGCCTTATATGCAATTATGTCTTTTTCTTGTGTATGTCACCAAAGTATTCTACATGGAAGTCTCTTTGCTCTTGTTTCAATCGTTCCTGATTAAAGTTAGTTGTGTTCCTTCTGTTCTAGATTTCTTTCAAAATTTATGTACAACAAGGCTTCACCTATTTCTGTACCTGATATTCCTCCCTTATTCCACCATCACACTAAAATCAGTGTAAGGTAGACTCCCTAGCAGGCTTGCAGAAAACAGTAGACTCTGCAGGTGGTATAGGAGGTGGCATGTGAGGGCAAGTTGTGTAACATGGTAGAAGTACAGCTAAGCTTCAGGGAATTTGAAAACATTGTTTTGTCTTGCTTTTTTTCCCCCATTACTTAGTGCTTTCTTCATAGAATATTTCTTCTCTGTATTATATTTCAAGTTCTTTTATTAATTTGATGACAATTAAATGATCCTGTCTTCACCTGTGCACATTGTATAGGCTTAAATGGGGCTTGGAATACACAGAGCTTAAGGAATATTTCTGTACCAATCAAACAACCTGAACATAAAGAAAAAACTCATCCAAGGGAAAGTTTTAAATGGAAGTTGGTGTGAGATTTTTGAGTCTCTAGTACGAACACTGCATGTCACCTTATTTGAAAACACCTCTAATTTATACATAGTGTGACGTTTTAGAAAATCAGAGGGTTTAATATTGACTCCACTGAATCTGCATAAATATGCCAGAATCTTCTCTGGTATTAACTGACCCATGAATCTAGACAAAAATCTCTAGAAGCTAGTGCACCTTTCGTGTTTAAAAGGTATATAATTGGTTTTGAGAATGAGGGACTAGAAGAGCTCATTTTGTATATTTTGTACATGCTAGTCACATCATCTTGTTCTAAAGGACACATTAAAATTAGACAAAGTTTCAATCTCACTATAAGAACTTTTATTTACTTTTAAATTATTATTATTTTGGGGGGATAGAGATAGGGTCTCACTCTAGCCCATGCTGATCTAGAATTTGCTATGTAGTCTCAGGGTGGCCTTGAACTTATGACAAACCTCCTTCCTCTGCCTCCTGAGTTCTGGGATTAAAGGTGTGTACTGCCATGTCCTACAAGGATTTTTATTAAAATGCATTTTTTTTTTTTTTTGGTTCCCTGCACCCAGGTGGTGTGTGGGTGGGTGTGGCACAAAGTGAGTAGTCCAGATTTCTGCTTCTCAGCTCCTCCCAGTTCCCTGGTTCTGACACCCTGCACCTGAGGGTGTTCAGGTGGGTGTGGCGTGCAGTCAGTAGGCCAAATCCCTGTTTCTCAGCTCCTCCCAGTTACTTGGTCCCAGTAGGACCCATTGTGGCTTGCTTGGGGAGGCCTGGTCTCTTTGTGGACTGTGGCATCAGACCTTTTGCTCTGTAATCCTGACTGGCCACTGCATATCAACATCCCTGTTCACTTGAGGCAGAAGGCACATGGGCCAAAAGACAAAAAACTTGCTTCCTCTTCAATGAAATAAAGAGTCACCCTAAAATGGGTAGATGACAATGCAAAAAAAAAAAAAAAAAAAAAAAAGCCACAAAAGTCAGAAAACTGAGAGATCTCCACCAAGGATGCCTAATCCTATTATGCAAGCCTCTAATTAATTCATATAGAAATCAACAAAAAGTCAATCCCAAAGTGAAAACCAAACAACCAATGAGACCCTGATCAAAAGAATTGCTGAACTGGAAGCAAACCATCAAAGAACCAAAAATCATGTCAAAAAAACTGAGCAGAATCATCTCTTGGAGCATTCAGCTTTTGATAGTAGGCATAACATGATTGAAGAAAACATTAGAACCCTCAAAGGAGATACAAATGAATTGAAGATGAGTCAAGAAATTGAAGATATCAACAACTGATTGATTGTGCTTAATGAAAACTTGATCAAATGTAAGAATGAATTCCAGAGGAGGGAATTATCATGCTTTACTGTTTGTAAGTATGGAAATTGTCTGTAAGTATGGAAGTTCTAGGAAGCATCAAGAAAATAAGAACTTGAACTGAGATCATACCTCAAAGAAGAGATGAGCATGATGCAAAATAACACATCAGAAAACAAAAATCAAATGGAAATTATAAAAAACTCTTTAGAATCCCTCACTAACAGAGTTACTCATGTGGAAGACAGAATCTCTGACCTGGAAGACAAGATAGAAGAAAGTGCTTGGTAGGACAGAAACTTTGCTAAGTTTAAAAAAGTCAAGGAAGAGAATACAAGGGAACTGTGGGATGCCCTAAAATGACCTAACATTCAGAAAATGGGTACACCAGAAGGAGAGGAAATCCAGGCCAGAGCAATAAAGAATATATTCAACAACATTCTTAAAGAAAAATTCCCCAATCTCTCAAAAGAGAGGACCATCCAGATACAAAAAGCCCACAGAACACCAAATAGACAGAACCAAAGAAGAAACTCTCTAAGGCACATCATAGTTAAAAATCTTAATAATGAAAACAAAGAGAGAGAGTGTGTTAAAAGCAGAGAAGCAATTCACTATATACAAAGGCAATCCCATTAGAATTAACACAGATTACTCAATAGAAATCTTGAAAGCCAGAAGGGCCTGGAATGGAACACTTCAAAGTCTAAAAATACTATGGCTTCCAACCCAAGCTACTCTACCCAACAAAAATCCCTTATAATAGATGGTGGAGGGAAAACTTTCAACGATAAAGAGGCAAGTATATGATTATATGAACACAAAGCCAAACATACAGAGAATACTCCACTCAGAACAGTCAAACAACCAATCACAAGATCCAACTAGAAGATTACAGTAACCAAAATAGGCCAGGATGAAAACACAAGAAAATGCCAAACCCCTTAAAACACCTTATCATGGCAAGGATTAATTCAATCCTCACAGTAATAACCTTAAATATTAACGGACTTAACTCACCCATCAAAAGACGTAGGTTAACAAGGTGGATAAAAAAAACTGGATGCTTCTATCTGCTGTCTTTAAGAAACCCACCTCACCAGTAAACATAGACACCTCCTCAGAGTGAAAGGATAGGAACTGATATTCCAAGCAAATGGAAATAAAAAAAAAAAAAAAAAAAAAAAAAAAAAGTGGGTGTTGCTATGTTAATATGTGATAAAACAGATTTCTAAAAAAAGTAATCAAAAAGAACAAAGAAGGGCACTCTTAATCATCAAGGGAATAACCCAACATGAGCACATCACAATCAAAAATAGATATGCACCAACCACTGGTGCACCCAGTTTATAAAACAAAATCAACTTGACAATAAAGCAGAAATAAACACCTACACCATCATAGTCAGAGACTTCAATACTCCACTATTAATAATAGACAGGTCATCCAAGCAGAAAACCAACAGGGAAATAATAGAGTTCAATAAGATCACATCAACTAGACCTAATGGACATCTATAGAACTTTCCACCCCCAACTCTATAGAACACACATACTTATCAACAGCCCATGGAACCTTCTACAAAACTGATGATATATTAGGCCATAAAGCATGCATCCATAAAGTCAGGAAAATTGAAGTAACTTCCTGCATCATGTCAGATCACAATGCTTTAAAGACAGACATTAACAACAAAAAATACATGAAGAATTCCACCAGTCCCTAGAGACTAAACAACACACTTTTTTATTTGTTTGTTTTTTGAGGTAGGGTTTCACTCTGGCCCAGCCTACCTGGAATTAAGTATATAGTCTAAGGGTGGCCTCGAACTCATGGTCATCCTCCCCCTTGTGCCTCCCGAGTGCTGGGATTACAGGCGTGCACCACCATGCCCAGATAAACAACACACTTTTAAACAATGAATGGAGCATGGAAGAAAACAAGAAAGAAAATTCAAAATCCCTAGAATTGAATGATAATGAAAACACAACCTACCAAAACTTATGGGACACAATGAAGGGAGACCTAAGGGGAAAATTAATAGGGCTAAATGCCTTCATTTCAAAGACAGAGAAATCCCTAATTAATAACCTAACTGTCTACCTAAATGCACTGGATAATCAAGAAGAATCCAACCCCAAAGAGCTTCAGACAGAAAGAAATAATCAATCTTAGAGCAGAAATTAATGAACTAGAAACCGAGAAAACAATTTAAAAAATTTGATGAAATAAAGAGCTGGTTCTTTGGAAAAATAAACAACATTGAAGAGCATAAAAAGGGGAAGTCTCAATTTAACAAAATCAGAAATGAAACATCAGACATCAGTAAAATTGGAAGAATCATCTAGACATACTTCCAAAATCTGTATTCCATAAAATTGAACAGTCTGGAAGAAATAGATAAATTTCTAGACACATACTAACTACCATAACTAATCTCTGAGCAGATTAATCTCCTAAACAAACCTATCATACCCACAGAGATTGAAAAGTTAATCAAAAACCTCCCCTAAAAGAAAAGTCCAGTACCAGCATGTGCCTATCATCCACAACGAGCTTTTGATCAGAGAGACCTACAAGATTTCCTAAAAGAAAGACAGATTTCTGTCCTAGTACTTGATGACCCACTAAAGGCTAGTAGTAAGACCCTACTGCTGAAGATACCTTATGTGGTTGACATGTAAAATGGAATGGCATGGCTGGAAGCTGGAAGAGAGTCAGTCTCCAGACAGTCAGTGCATTTAGTGCCAGAAGGTGCTACATGGGCAACTGGGGGAAAATGACCAATATCTGTCCAAGCAACTCATGGTCTAACCTACTTAGCAGCAAACAACCTGTTGTGATGCCCACACAAGTGAAATAGTGGCACACAGCTATGGTGGGGAACCAACTACTCTTGATTTGGCTCACTGTTCCACTCAGTGGTATGGAACCCATAGCTGGAGCTGGGAAACAAGTCAGAACCATGTCCAAACATAAGCATGCTCTCTACTATCAAGCTACCACCAATTGTGGGCAACAAGAGGACCTACACCTATTAAATTCCCCATTAAAAAGTAAGGGTTATCTAATTTGTCTGGTGCTAACTTACTCTCCATTGGAGAATCAGCTTCTCTTTTTCAGATAGATGTAGATCCTAAGGAGAGAGCCACCCCATCATTCCTCAAAAGGGCCCCGGCTGAAATTAAGAACAATTGGCGAAACAAGCAAGGGTGCTGTTTTCCTGGTGAACATGGTACCAGTATAAGGGTGAAGGAGATCAACAGAGAAAAATCAACTCCTACAAAATCAGAGATCCAGAGACCCAGAGGCCCCCAACACCTCATCGCTGAAGCAGACTCGACATGGCTCAGGGAAATTTTGTGGAAGAGGGGGCAGAAAGAATGTCAGAGCCACATGTTGGGTCATGATATGCAGAGACATTTATCTTACTCATAACTGTGGGCTAACTCCATAATGCATGACCCCTATACCTCAACAAGGAGGGGCCAAAGGGAGTGGGTAGGTCATGGACGAGCCCAATAATGGTACCAAACTGACTGTATTTGCTGAATACAAAACTATTTAATAAAAAAATAAAAAATGAAAAAATGAAAAGTCCAGAACACATGGTTTCTCAGCCGAATTCTATCAAACCTTCATTGAAGAACTGAAACTAAATTTTTTCCAAGTGTTTTGCATAATTGGAGACCAATGAGTCCTCCTTAAGTCCTTGTATGAAGGTAGCATCACTCTAAAACCAATACCAGACAGAGATGCAGAAAGGAAACTATAGACCTATATCCCAGATAGCTGCAAAGATCCTGAAGAAAATCTTTGCAAACTGATTTCAACAACATATCAAAAGCTTTTTCCACCTTGACCAAATAGGCTTCAACTCAGGGATGCAGTTCAACAAATGGAAATTGGTCAACATAATGCACGGCATAAAGAAACTTCACAATAAGTACCCCATGGTTATTTCAATTGATTTAGAAAAGGCCTTTGACAAAATGCAATGCCAATTCATGATCAAAACACTAGAAAGAATAGGCATGGCGGGTATATATCTCAACACATTAAAGGCTGTATATAAAGCACCTGAAGCACAAGTAATATTTTATGGGGAAAGAGTCAAGGATTTCCCACTGAGATCAGAAATAAGACAGGGGTGCCCACTGTCAACACTGCTCTTAAATGACAGCAGGCTGAAGCTATCCAACCATATCTTCAGCAAAAGAAACCCCTCTGGAGCTACTATCATACCCTATCTAAAAATAAAATTAAAAAGCCATAGTGCCAAAAATAGGATGGTACTAGAATAAAAACAGAAACATAGACCATTGGAACAGAATTGAAGACTCAGAGCTTAGGTCAAGTAACTAAAGCTACTTAATCTTTGCCAAAGTTTCCAGTAATGTAGACTGGAGAAAAGACAGCGTTTTCAACATATGGTGATGGACAAATTGATGACCATACATAGAAAAATGCAATTAGACCCACTCATTTATCCATACACACAAATCAAGTCTAAATGGGTTAAATACCTCAATCTAAGACCTGAAACTCTTTTCCTAGTGGAAAAAAATAGGAGGCAGTCTCCACAATATAGGACTGGCAAAGACTTCCTGAACAAAACCAAAATAGCTCAGGAAATTAAATAAGCACTCAACCAATGGGATCTCATGAAGCTAAAAAGCTTTTGCACAGACCAACATACCATAAGCAGAGTCAATAAATTACCCAAAGAATGGGAGGTAATCTCCAGCTATTCCACTGACAGAAGCCTAGAATCTAGAATCTACAAAGAACTAAGAAAACTAAATAATAAAAAAATCAAACAACCCACTCCAAAAGTGGGGCACAGAACAAAATAAGGAGTTTTCAGAGGAAGAATTACAAATGGCTAATGCACACTTAAGAAAATGTTCAACATCCATATTAATTATGGAAATGAAAATTAAAACAACTATGAGTTCTACCTACCTCAGTAAGGATAGCAAACAGAAAAAAAAAAAATTAGTAAGGATATGGAGAAACAGGAACACTCATTCACTGTTGGTGGGAATGTAAGCTGGTACAACCACTATGGAAAGCAATATGGACATTCCTAAAAGGATGAATATAGAATTACCAGCAGCCTCAGTTATTCCACAGCTGGACATATATCCTAAAAGCTCCACACCTCAGTTCAGAGATATTTGCTCAAACATGTTTATAGCTGCTCAATTCATAATAGCTAAGAACTGAAATAAACCCAGGTACCCACTATTGGATGATTGGATAACCAAGATGTGGCATATCTACATAATGGAATTCTACTCAGCATTAAGAAAAAATGACACAATGAAATTTGTAGAAAATTTGTTGAACTTGGAACAGATCATACTTAGTGAACTCACATGATCACAGAAAAAACAATCATCACATGATCTCACTTATCTGTGGTTCTTAATCTTTATCAGCCTGAGTTTCTGACATACCTGAAGATAATCTTGAGGTTTGGACAATAGGGAAGGTAGGGTTTTGGAGAATAGGAACTATGTGTTTGTGGGGGGGGGGGCACAAAACTAAAGCCAAATTGAACTGGTACCATACAAATCTATATCTTGGAAGTTAGACTTAAAGGTTGGATCCTCAGCAGGACCTTAACAGGACTATCGTGAATAGAAGGGCCCTGGAGAGGGTGAGATGAAGCCTAACTTTAAATTCCTCCTGTTTTTCTTTTTTTTTCTTTTTTCTTTTCCCTTGGCACTGGCCTGTAATTCCCTGTACCAGAACATGATTAACTTCCACAGAAAGCTGTTGATCACAGACACCCACAAGTTCTCCCAAAACAAACAAGACAGACTTCTGTCAGAGCACTTGATTACCCATCAGAGGTTAATGGTAAGACCCTACTGCTGAAGACACCATACACAATTGGCACAGACAATGAAGAGACTTGATTAGAATTCTGAAGAGAGCCAGTACCTAGACAGCTGGGGGAAAGTGAACAACATGTGTCCAAGAAACTCAAAGTCTAAGCTACCCCAAAGCAAACAACCTGACATGATACTCACACAAGTGCAATAGTGGCACAGAGCCATGGTGGATAACCAACTGCTCTTGGATTGCCTGACAGATCCACTCTTTGGAAAGGAAACCTTATCTGGAACTGGGAAACAAGTCAGAATCATATCCAGATAAAGATTTTGCTTTCAAATATCAAGCTCCCACTAATCTTGGGTTATAAGAGGGTCTATACCCTTTAAATTCTCTCTAAATTAATAATGGCTATCATATCTAACTGGTAATGGATTTACACTCAGTTGGAGAATCTCCCCCTCTTTTTCAGATGGGACAGGACATGAGGAGATAAATGACCCTGTATAGTTCACCCTGGTCCCAGCTGAAACCATAGAGGAGTTGGGTAAATGAACAAGAGTGCTGCTTTCTCAGTGAACCTGTTATTAGCATAACAGTGAAGGAGATAGACACTGAGGGCACTCAACACCTGCAAAAGCAGAGATTCAGAGGCTCCTAAGAGCCCTTCACAGAAGTAGACTTAACATGCACCCAACATGGCTCTGGGAATGTTGTGGAAGAGTAGGCAGAAAGATTGTTAGAGCCCAAGTTGGAACTTTATGCACAGAGATATTGCCTCTCCCCCATAACTACTGGCCACACAATGCATCACCACAATCCCTATGGGATTGACCTGCATCTCCAACAAGGAAGACCTTTTTGGAAAAAGAGCAGGAATGAGGGAAAGGATGGTACTAACATGTGTTGTTTACACACTAAGTATGTCCATATATAATAAAATAATTTTTTTTTAATTTTTTTTGTTCATTTTTATTTATTTATTTGAGAGTGATACAGAGAGAGAGGCAGATAGAGAGAGAGAGATAGAGAGAGAGAGAATGGGCACGCCAAGGGTTTCCAGCCACTGCAAATGAACTCCAGATGCTTGTGCCCCCTTGTGCATCTGGCTAACGTGGGTCCTGGGGAATCGAGCCTTGAACCGGAGTCCTTAGGCTTTGCAGGCAAGTGCCTTAACCACTAAGCCATCTCTCCAGCCCCTAATAAAATAATTTTAAAAATCATTTTCTTTAGAATTCCAAAAGCTACCTAGAAAAGCATGTACTTTTCTGGAATAATTACCATATCAGTTACTTTGCTGTTGGTGGGACAAGATACCTGGCTAGAAGCAACTTAGGAGAATAAAACATTTAGTTTCAGCTTATAGTTTTTCTTTGATATTTTTTGATACTTTTATTTATTTTTAAGGAAGGAGAGAGAGAGAGAGACAGAGACAGAGACAGAGAGAGAAGGAAAGAAATAAAGGAAGGAAGGAGAAGGAAGAAAGAAAGAAGGCAATCCAGGGTCTCCAGATTCATGCACCACTTTGTGCATTGTGCATCCTAGGTGGGTACTAGGAAAATCAAACCACTTTCGGATTTTCAGGCAAGCACTTTAAATCCTGAGCCTTCTCTGTAGCCCTTAGTTTTTAGGGGAATTTTTCTTGGTAAAGAAGGCAGGGCAGCAGGAGCATGAAGCATCTAGTCACATTGTGTGTCAGAAAGGAAGCAGAGGATGAAGCGGAAGTTGAGTGTGCTATAAAACCTCAAGTATTGTTGGTGGGAATGTAAACTGGTATAGCCATTGAGAAATAAAAATCAGTGTGGAGCTTTGTGAAACACCTAAAAATAGATTTTGCATATGAATAAGCTATATCACTCTTTGTCATAAACCCTAAGCACTCTAAACATTACTACAGAGGTTCTTGCTCATCCATGTTTATTACTGCTATATTGACAATAGTTAGGAAATGGAACCAACCTAGATGCCCTTCAACTGATGAGTGGATAATGAAAATGTGATATAGTAGACAATGGATTTTTGTTTAGATATAAAGAAAAAGAAAATTAATAAATTTACAGGGAAATGGATGGACCAGGAAAACATATTAAATGAGTTAAGTAGGGTTATAATGTCAAATTCCACATGTTTTCTCTCATATGTGGATCCTATATTCAAATGTTTAGATTTATATATGAGTTGGAATAAATGTCATTAGTAAAGACCTGGAAGCTATAAAGGGGATAAATGGAAGGAACAGAGGGTGGATTTAAGGTAAGGGTATAGTATAAATATAAGTAGAGGCAGAATTTTGGGGATGGAGGAGAGAATGGGGTGAGAGGAAAGTTAATAAAACTTTAAGATGTCATGAATATACCATATGGAAACCTACTTCTTCAGTAGCTAATAATATGTAAGTTAAAAAAGATAAAGTTTGTAGAGAAGTATCTTGCGGAGGTGGATAATGTTGTTTCTAAAACCCAGATTGTTATTGGAAAAAATACAATGTTTTAGTGCAATGTTGGCAGGCTCTTGATTGCCCACCAGCAGTAGATAGTAAGGCCATGTTGCTCATGATACCATATGTTTTGGATGAAGGTCACTAAGTAATCAAACTAGAGCTGAGGTGAATACCTCCTCCCTGTTAACTATTTGTCAGGATGCTGAAGAGAGTAATGCAGCCTGTTGGAGAACAAAAGTCATCAATAGTGTTAACCAACAGTGGACCCAGCAAGCTGTATGGCTAGTCAGCTAATCCAAATATAGTAATGGGAGCAATGAGGGAAAACCAACTGCTCTCGAGTTGGACTTGAGGTCACTCCACAGGAGGGAATGCCTGCTTGGTCCTGAAAACCTAATCAAAAGCCTATGGCTTGGGAGATCATAAGTCCTAAAAGGAGAAACTACTACTCCTACTCTTGTCCTGCTAAATGGAAATATTATGGTCACCAATTTGCCCTTTAAATATTTATGCTTATGCCCATATAGTAATGCTACTCTCATTTATGGAAGTTGTCAATAAAAAAAAATTTTTAAAAAGCAAAAAAACCAAAATCTCAAGGTCTGCCTCCTGTGACCCACTTCCTCCAGCAACGATCCACCTCCTCAAAGTTCTACAACCTTTCAAATAGCATCACCAGCTGTGGACCAAGTGTTCAAACACATGACCCAGTGGGGTTGTGGGCATTTTACGTTCAAACCATAACAACTGTATTGAATAATCTTTGGAGAACTGTGAAATTCCACAGTTCAAGTATGTACTTCTCTTAAGTACATTGCACAAATAGTACATTATTAAAAAATTCCAGAATATTCCTGTAAGGAAATGGCAAAGGATACTGTGGCCACTCAAATTTCATCAATACAGAGATCCAGAGGCTACTGAGTAAGCAAGACAATTCAAATACCTTTCTTGCCTACCAAAGTTCAGGAAACATTTCAGAAGATTGCAAGAGCCTCGGTGTAGATCAGAGTAGCCTGGGGCACCATGACTCCCTCCCTACCAGGCATCAACTGACTGAGGCCTTTGGTCATCACAATGAATACAATAACATTACCAGGAAAGAAGACCCTTAGTAGATTTGGGGCAGGGAGATGAGGAAGTCTAAGAGTGCAATCTTTTTATAAGAATATCAGTAAAAACATTCCTATGAAATTCTTTGAAAAAATAGTATTATTGGTGCCAAGTTGGAGGGAAAAAAGTAATAGAGTAAGGATCACTTTGCTCATAGGATGAAATATTCATTTTTTTTTCAGAAACATTGGAGAAGTCAGCTTGTCTGAGAAAATCAAAAAAGACACTAAATCTATGTTTCACACAAACATAAACAGAATGAATCTAGATGGATTAAACTGGATTGCCCACCTTGGAACAAGGAACTCATTTCTAAGAGGAAAAAAGTCAAGAAGAAGCAATCTTAAACATTTTCAGTTGGAAAGAGACTACAACTCTTTTCAATTTTCCTTCCTTCAGGTATTTGTGTTAAAGAATTTAGTTTAAAAGGGATAAGGTTGGTCTTGGAATTCTGTTCCATTCTCAAAGTCTTAAAATTGTGTTTTCTATAGTAATTTGTAATCATGAAATAGACTTAAATACCACCTTATGGAGCATTATCACTTAGACTCTGCCACATGATCATTACAAACAGTAAGTGAATTAAATTCTAGGTCCAAGATAAGATACACAAACAGGTACACATATGCATGCATACACTTGCACACTCCTACATGGGCATATACAAACACATATACACAAGCATACACTCACATACTTACAAATTAACACTTAAATTTCATGTGTGATCACACACTCATAGTGAGATTCATACACATTTCTACATGCATACACTTAAATACATACATTTACACTATTATAGCCAGACCAGTGGTCATACACATTAACAGGCATACAGTATATTCACACATATATATAATTTCAAGTTTGTATGTATTTAATTGTCTTCTACATTATACTATATTAAATAAAGAATTCCCAAAATTAAATTCTGTTGAAGATCATTTAACAACTTAAATTCCCTAGCATACATGCCTACATTAAAGAAGGGGAGTATAGTTACAATCCCTTCTCAACTAACAATGTTATACTTGTAAAACTTTATGATTTAGATTTGCTTTTTATTGAACTTTTCCTCTTTTGATACCATATGGATTCCTTATTCCAGGATGATATCACTTTGTTAGATATGACACATCTGTTGGGTTCCTGAAATACTCGGGTCCTGAACTGAAGTTATAATGTTCTTGTAATCATATACACATACATTCTATGCTAATATAAACAGGTACCACCCCTAGAGCAAGAGGTTACATCTAGGTCCATTTGTGATTTGATATGAAGAATGACCAGCATCTGACCTCTGAGCAATGTTACTATCTTTGGTGAGACATCTAACTTTATGTTCCTTCTCTAACTGTGATTCTAATTTACAATTTTAAGTTGCTTAACTTAAAAGTCAGAGCAAAAATGAGGCACATGGAGACCATAAGGAGTGTAGGTGGGGAGATTAAAACTGAAGCAAGATTCAGTGTCTAGTGCACATTTGCTTGCCACAGCTTTGCAGTCTCCACCTCGCTGCAGCTCCTTACTTCATAACATTCTCTGTAGTATCTTTCTATGGTTCACCCATGTCTTTTTTTTCTCTCCCTGATCTTCAGGGACCTGTGCTAAGTGACAAAATGTACTGTTTGATAATGGGACAGACAATCAGAGTTGGAGTTGCATGCTGACCTGTAATTTCTCATCTTAATTTGCATCAGGCAATACAGAAATACTTCCTTTTATTCTGTTAAATGTTTCTATGCTGTGTTGAAAGAATATATTTTAACAAATCAGGCAATCACAGACACACAGATGAGAAGTAGTAAATGAGCAGCTGTCTTTCCATTCTTGCCACATGGAAAGACATTTATCTTCTTCGGGTTTGTGTGTATGGTAGTTGTGAGCCATAAGACAATTACTAGATAAAAAGAGGCCATAGATAGTATATTAGCATCCCATGAACTCTTGTCACTTTTTTGTTTCTTATCTTTATGAAAGCTTCAGAGAAACATAAAAATGTTACATAAAATCAATGTTTATGCATGAAAAGTAGCACATTTGATTCCTAGTGTTTGCTCTGATGTGGTAAATACCTTCTATTTCAGCTCAGTGGTGTCTGGAACAACCTGCTTTGATGAAGTTGATTTATTCTCCCTAATAGCCAGGTCATAGGAAGAAATCTTCAGATCTTCTTAGCATTTGGTTTCAGTCAGGCCAGATCATGAACATGCATAGAAAGAACAGGTTGGAACTATGAGCAGGATTTCCTTGTCCTCTGCTCCCTGATGCTAACTACTGTTGGTGTATTTTATTCATTGATTCATTAAATGTTACTGTTTTCTTCAAAGTTTCTATATGGAATTTTTGTATCCAGGTTAATTCTTATTTTCCTAAGTTAATAATTTATAGTATTACAGTGTTTGGTTGTATGAAACTAAGTGATTGGATATATGATCTATCAGAAGTCTAGAAAACACTGTAGTTTTATGCACTATTCACAGATGAAAAGATAGTTTAAGGAAATTTAGCTCTTCTACTTCAGATGCCTGAAACTAAAGGATATTTTGTAGTTTGTGTTGTAGTGATTGAAACAAGGTGCAGTACCATGGGCTACTTCCACAGCCTTCTGTTTTCTCTCTTCTTTCCACTATTCCTTCACCCCTTCTTTCTTCTCTTTCCTTTTGTTTCCTCCTTTCATTTTCCCTTTATTTATTTCCCTGGAACACCCTCCCTCCACTCATTCCCTCCCTCTCTCCTGCCCTTCCTCCCTCCCTCCCTTCCTTCCTTCCTTCCTTCCTTCCTACCTTCTTGCTTTTTACCTTCCTTTAACCCTTCTTTCCTTCCTTCTTTCTGCCTGCCTTCCAGAAACACAATCTTACTAAGTTACTTAGGCTCATCTAGAATTCACTGTATAGCCCAAGCAAGCATTGAGACCAATGGTGCTAAGCCCAGTAAAATATTACCTTTGACTATTTTTTAAATTACTATGTTGTAAGAGAGGTAAAATATGTAAGAATTAAGTAATCAATTAAATTAACAAATTAAAACATTAGTAGACATCACTCAGACTGGTGCATCTATCACCAGGAGTGATAGATGAATGTTATTATCACGCTTTGATGAATGAAAACTTTGATCAAGAGGTCAGCTGACTTTTCAAACCACACACATGTCCATCCATTTCTTCATCATCCACCTCACCATCAGTGCAGACAATGTTATGCAGTGGGAAGAGAATTCCTGGTTTCATTGTTTTTATAAACTACAAACTAACCTCTATCCTGATGGTGACAAGATAAAGTATGGTTTCCATATGTCCTACAGGAAAGAATAATGTGTATATTGTAGCAGGAAGTGAAGAAACAAGGGAAAACTTTGAATCATGTTACAGACATGAAGAAACAATCTATAAAGGAATTTTTGATATGAATATAGGAAAATGCTTTTGCTAAAGACTGCATTATAGCACCTGACCCATGATTTAGCATAAAATTCAGAGAATGTCATTCTGAATTGTATTTCTCATATATATATTGTTTGTCTCAACTGATTTCTTGATTCCATAATTTGCAGAGAATTTTGGATTAACATCCCCTCAGCTAGATCACATGCAGGGCTTCCGGAGAATGCAAAGAAGGAAGCAGTTTCTTAACTGTGACCAGGAAGCTGATAAGTAGATGTGAAGACAGCTCACAGAAACATACCATGCTCATACACAGTAAAGTTATAAATGCTCCCTTATTGACCATAGAATTTCAGGGAATAATAAATCAAGCATTCACTAATGTTACAAAAAATACTTAAAATACGGTGATATGATATTCTGTATATATATACAAATTTTATCACACACACCACATTCACACACACTGGGGAAAATGCAACAATAAAGTTATAGGGTATTTTAGTACCAAGGATAGAAAGCTCAAAGTCCAGAGGCCTAGTGTTCTTGTTATTTTCTGAACAGATTACCTTGAGCCCTCTTTGATGCTAATTGACAATCACTTTTCTTGAGCTCTAGTTAGATGTTTCCGGTGATACATTTCAAGAAGCATTTTTTTATTCATTACTCATCTAATTTTTTTTTTACCTCAGTGTATGTTTATTTGTCAGGACTATACACAAATTTTATTTTATTTCAAAAGCGTTATCATAAGACAATGACATTTCTGCTCCATTATTCACATCACAATTTTGAGTTTTATGAGATCTTACAAGTTTTCTGCTCAATTTTCTTAATTTTTATTTTTCAAGAAACTGAGACACTCTAAGTGGTTAAATGGAAGCCCATGTCATGTAGCTAATAATTGGCACTAGAAGTGATTCACTTCCCACTTTTACTTCTTTTTCATATCTCCAAGCTGTTTCATTCCTATGGAAATATTTATAACTTCATGGTATTTGAAAAAAGGTAATGGAAAGATAATTTCTTCTCAACATTTGCTACTGAAGAGGAAGAGTCCTCTAGACCATGGAGACAGAAGGACCCACTGACTCTGGTGCCTTTCATCTGCCACTTCGAAATGTTCCTTTTTCTGAGAGCTCCTACTGACTTCAAGTAAAGATGTGAGCACCCTTGGAGTTAAAGAGATGAGAGAAGACCTTGATAAGTTCACATGGCTTTCATGGGCACAATCAAAGATCTCAGTGCTGTGAAGGGACCAAGAATTCCCCATTCAGACTAGATTAGCAATTTCTTTGAAACACAGAGAAGGTCCAGCTGCTAGAGAGTGCTGACTTCCATCTGGAAAATATTTTCCTAGCTCAGTAAGCAGTGAGAATTTGAGCCAAAGAGTACCCTGTGGGTGTCTTTTACCCCAGAGATTGATGTAACCTTCCATACGGTGAATTTCAAGTACAAATAGAACTGACAGTATACCTCTCAATTTGTGGTGATTGCTCCCTAGAAATAAGTAATAAACACAATATTTAAATAATTGTGCACATTTTTTCTTGAGACCTAAATATCACCAAGCTATTAGTAGAGTGAAAAGAGGCAAATAAAGTAGCTCTACTTTAATACAACAAATATTTCAATGGACTATATTTTTGTTGATATGTCATTTCACAAAGCTTTAATGGTTAATTTGCACTTGAAGTGCTAAAAAGTAAAAATTCTGTACTATCATTATAACAGCATGATTGTAACATTAGCTAATATATTTTGTGCGTTGTGTACCAGGATATGTGATGCGCATCATGGTCTTCTTCCTGCTTCACAATAAGTCTACAAGGTAAGTTCCACCATCTGTATTTTTATTCAAGATCACAGGCTTGGTGAGACCAAGTAATGGAAATTACATAGATAGGAAGCAGAGGGACCATAAACTGCTTTTCTGACACCACTAATCTTGGGCCCTGGAGTGAGTGTGCATCTGGAGTACTTGCTGGAGACCATGGTCAGTGTCACTAGTTCTGATATCTGATTGAGAGGCAGAAAACAGAGGGGATTAAAGAATCATTCTAGTTACAAATGTGATACAGGGGTCAAAGTGATAGCCCAGTTTCTTCCCTTTCCACAAGCTTATTTGTGATATAATATTTTATGTCCTTCTGGTATGAGTGTGGCATCATCAGTTTTCAAAGACAAACTAAATTGTGGGTTATAATCCATCTGTTTCAATGTAGTGTTTGCCATACATTCCTAAGTATGTGCCACAGAGTACTAAAACCCATATTCATATAATACAACATGTCTTCCAACAAATATACACATGAATGTCCATAGGTGATTATTCAAAATTGCAAAAATGAGGAGGGAGGAAAAATCAAATGCTTTTCAACTGATAAATGAATAAACAAAGTTTGGTATAGTCATATGATGGAGGCTGACTATTGTACATTAGCCATAAAATGAGTGCATTTCAGGAACATGTAATACCAAGGAACAACTTTGAAACTTTAATGCTAAATGGAAGAAGCCATTCCACAAAATCTGCAATTCATATGAAATATACAGACAGGCAGACATAGAGACATCAAAGCAGGATGGTGTTCTCACAGAGTAAAATGATAGAATAATGTGATATAACTGCTTAGTGGACATAGGCTATGTTGAGCATGCTGATGGAAATATTTGGGAATCTTATGGCATTACTGGTTGCTCAATCTTACGAGCATAGTAAAATATGAAATTGTACATATTAAGACTATGAATTTTAAGGTAAATGAATTAGATCTCCATAAAGAATAATAACTACACATAACATTAAGTAGAATAATTTTGATAATTACTTGGTTTAGCTGTTTCCAGGAAAATTTTGGTACCCTTATTTACTCTTCAAAAATTCTGATTTCTTATTAATCCCAGAATTAAAATTCAGTTCCTTTAATGGCTGTTAGGAATGAATTTGGTTAACGGTGAGTGCTCATTTATTTAGATTTTTCAGCATTCCTGTTGAAGATTTGTATTCCAGAAAAAAGTATTTTTCATATTTCTCTATCTGTAATTTCATATGTGTGTGAATGCATAGATTTCATCTTCTTTAATTTATTGGCAAAATCATAAAGTTAAAAGCCCAGATTTTCTCCTTAGTTTTTCTGCCCTTCATAATCTCTTGAGCTTTACATTTTAAGATCTCCTTCATAGAAAATTTTACTTTGAACTTGTACTTCACAGTTATTTTTGTCCCTTCCATAACATTAGTACCTCATACTAAAATCTTTGGCAACAGAAAAAAAATTTTCTTTTATCTCTTCTTTTTAAGATGTAGGTATGATAAGGAAATGTACTTGTGAAAAGATGACTAAATGAACAAGTGAATAAATTATAATTTGGATAAATTAACAAAATGTGTTGGGAATATGTAAAGGAGGCTAACATTTTCAGTTTACTTTAATTTTGTTTTCCATTCTTTTTTTTTTTTTCACCTGGATATAGTATCTTTGAGTATTCAGATTATTTCTTATATACTAGTTACTATGCAACCTGGAGACATTGTATTAAAAATCACAGAATTATTTTGTCTCAGAGACAGGTTAATAGTAAGAATTTAAAGTCATAAACCTCTGCTATGTCCTACATTATGTATTCATCCAGTTCCTTCCATGTTTTGGGCATTGTAATAAGAACTGGGACTACTTCAGTGAGACCCAATGGATATGGGTTTTGCCAGGGTTGATGAAACAATACAGGCTGAATATAGCAAGACCAATTGCTGCTGAATCCTAAGTCAAGAAATCCCAGTGACTGAGTACCTTACTGCCATAGGCAGATGAATCAGTAATTTTCTGAAGAGAATGCAAGTGCTAGAGTTTACAGTGAAATGGAAGCTATCTTAAGAAGTATGCAGAGCAGCAGCAGCAGAGACCAAACAAGGGGATTTTTCAACTTCATTGGCCTTCTTGCAAAGTTAAGAAATCTGAAGGAAAGATAGCTGAGACAAACTAAGGAGCTACTGAAAGAGATAGGGCAGAACACCATGGGCAACTCCAGGAGTCTGCACTCTCCCATACCCCAATCATCAGAACCAAGAACCTCCAGCATTCGGCCCCCAGTGGCAGCGAAACCAGCACAGCTGATCAGAGCTCCAGCTCCACAGCACAACACGGAGGGATCAAGGGTAGTCACTCACCATTGGTGAGATTGGAAGCTACCCCAAAAGGTAACCAGGCCAACTGACAAAAAACAAAAACAAAAAAAGAGGTATATAGGCCTGCGTTGGAAGAGCTAATATCTCTTTCCTTGTCAGGGAAGGTTATGGGTTATATACTCTTGGTTGGTTTTACCATTTTCAAATAACCTGTATTTGGGGGTTGAATGGATATTGTTGCCTTTGATGCCTACATATTTATAGGGGCTTTGTCTTTTGCTTGGGAGAGGAATGGCCTCAGTGAGTTCAAGGGAAGAGATTGTGTAAATGAAGGATGGTGGGAAGGTCAATCAAAATTCAAGATATTCTTAATAAAAATGAAATAAGACATATGAAAATCTACTTTCTTGAACAATGGCACATCCAGAAGCCATAGAGTGTTACTAGAACCTTTTCAGTGCCAGGGATGGGATACCTTCCAGTGAATTGTTGACCAGATACATCCCTGTTGCCTCCAAAACATTACAGCCTATTGTTAAAGTCTATTGGTTTCCTGTGAGAAAGAGGTGCTAAGACCCTATTGCTGAAGACATTACATGCCTGAGTGCCAAAGTCACTGAGAAATCAAGCTGGTACTGAGAAGAAACCCTTTTCCATGTAGACCAGCCAACTGAAAGCTGGAAAAAGTTGCACTGCATACAGCCTTGTGGGAGACAAAAGTCATTAGTTATGGAAACAGTGGACATAGGAAGCCTCAAGTTTGGCCAGACAGACCAAATGACTGAATGAGTGCAATAGTGGCATGTCTGCTCTGGGGAATATCAATACTCTCTAATTGGACTGAAGGCCCCCTATATGGGAGGGAATACATGCCTGGTACTGAAAACCTAATCAAGAGCCTATGGCAGGGGAGGTCATGTGTATTAGGTTTATAAAGCCTGCTCTTATCTGGATAAATGCATATATTATTTTCACCACATTGCCCTGAAAGCACTCCAATAAAGGTTAATATTCACATATTAATACTACTTTCACTTCTGGTTAAAGAAGCTTCTCTTTTCAAATGGTGATGACCACTGTGATGACCCTAAAGTCAACATAGTGCTGAGAAGAAGAGACAGAGGAGTGTCTAGCACTGAAACTTCTCAAACCCTCCATGGCTCAGGGTCCATTGCAGAAGAGGTGGCAGAAAGAATATAAGAGCCAAAGGAAGGGTACTATTCCTTACATATAACTGTCCAGACAGAAATTGGCCTCGATATCCATGACTTCACAGTGCCTATCAATGTTCATTTTCATCCTATTGAAAAGATAATTCTACTTTATTCCTATAGGATATAGGCTTATTTAACATCTTTATTAAGGGAGAGGATGATATTATTTCTCTGCTATAATAGTTCTTAAATTATAATCTGAAAAATTAGAAAATGAGATGAATAAGTTACATTAATCTAGGGTGAAAAGTGGAAACCATAAATATAGAACTTCTACACAAAAATATTTAATATAAAGAAATATTCTTTATTCCGAAATTGTTGGTTTAAATGTCCTTTTTCATAAACTTCTATTTATATTAGTTTTTATTGTCTTCCATAAATTTTAATGAAGTAAAAGCTGGTAATCAGTTATTCTTTTTATTTTTCATGCTCTCTCCCCAGATTTTTATTTTGCTAATTTATAAAACCTAAATCAGAAAACAGCTGGTAGCATACACTTAGAATTCAACCTAACTCAGGATGCCACTAGAAGCACTCTTAGCAATATTTTTGTCTTTTATCAGAATGCAGCCATAAACCAGTCAAAAGCCATTGATTCTATTCACAAAGTGTCTTACAGACACCTTGGAGTCAGAGGCAAAAGAATCTGCTGGAAGATTGTGTCAAAAATAGCTTGGAAAATACAATGACGAACAATGAATGAGAGAACTTGCTTCAAATAAGATGTAAGGTTAGGGCTGGCACCCAAAATTATTCTTGGACCTCCCCAAGCACACTGTGGCACATATTGAGTTTTTGATGAACTGATTATTGAAGTAAATGTTAAGACAATTTAAAGTAACTTAATAATTTTATGTCTAAAATATTAAAGTCTATCCAGTATTCATTACTACCAAAGAATTAATGTTTTGGTGCTTTAACTGAAATAGTTCTATCAAGGAATTTCTATTTGTCTCCGTGACAACAGGCATATTAGTAATCCTAGAGTTAGGTGTTATAGAACTCGACTGCCATGCCAAGGGATTTGCATTGTTCACTGAATCATGTGTCAGAATAGCTAGAATATGATTTGTTATGTAAGATCAGAGAAATCATGAGATAAAAATGTATAATTTCATTTTGAGTTCTTACTCTTGGTGTGATTTATTAGTCTGAATCAAACTATCTGTCAAGCAGTGCCTGATCCTGTTGGTTGGTCACCCATCTGCAAGTGACTCATTTCTTCATACTGACTTTTGACTAGAATTGAAAGGAAATGAATTATGTTATATATTTGAAAGGTGAAAAATATGACAATTTTCTGCTGAGAAAATAGTCAGTTCAAACTGATAACATATAGAATTGAATGGTCAGAGTAAATATTTCCCTATCAGAGTCCCTAATAGCATCTACATAAAGGAATTCTCACTGAATATTATTTCTTCTCTGTTCCTGAATCAGTCAAAGACTGAAACTCTTGGATACCAAAAGGTGTTACTAAAAGTTACTCAAAACTATTTCCCCAAGTTTCACTTTAGCCTAAAATGCCAAGATTGCTGACTTAAATGTATATACCATTTCTCATCTAAAGGCCTGTATCTATGGTTTCCATTAACAATAATCCACCTGTGACTGGAGTAAATAATCAATAAAAGCTGATCAGTAATATTTATATAAGAGAAAGCAATTTTTGGTATATCATTAAACAGGTGGGTGATTATAAAGTCAATGATAATGTATTATACATTTCAAGAAAAATCATAGTTTTAAGGACTGTGGAATATTTTTCCATGAGGGAACTATAACTGTTTGAGAAGATGATATATTTAATATAACTCAAATATTCTATAATGTATACATATATCATAATATCAGATTATTGGCCATAATGTATATAACTTATATAGTTTAAGTATTAGTGAGAAAAATGTGATAAATATAAATAAAACAGTAAATTGGTAGAGTACCTCCTTTTCTATGTAAAACTTTGCTTCTTGATTGTTATTTATTTATTGGTTTAATAAAAGCCATCTGTTAGTCAATAAAATGAAAGAGCTATATGAAAGACTCCTCTGAGACATGACTCCCACTGATATTTCTCATGTGATGGGCAAACAGGAAACTTAGAGGAGGACCACAGAGACACAGGAAAACTCTATTGGAGAATCAGCTGTAGTAAACTCAGAATGAGTTCTTTTCATATTATAATTTAAAATTGCATTTATGCTTTCGTACCCATTAAGTTCCAATGAACAAGCTCCCTCATTCTCTTCCTACACAGACAGATGTTGACCTCACTGATACACTTTCCCTTCCATGGATTGTGTGCCATTTGAATGATGAGCCAACAATGAGAAAATAAAGTAATACACTAATTCATGAATTCTATACCAGATAGTGGCATAATTATTACTATGTAAAGGAAAGACCTTTACATGATATGCATATAATTCTGTAGAAATAAAAAAGGTATGCAGCAATATGGAATAAACGATCAAGTAGGTGGCCTTAGTGACATCATTTAACTTTTCTGATGCTCTCTTGATTCACTGCAAGATAGAGATATCTTACTATGGAAATCTCTAGGCTATAGTCCAGTTCTTATCTAACCCTATTAATCCTTGCCTATAATGGAAGTATATAAGTGGTTCAGATATTTTTCATTTAAAAAAAATCACATTTTGACCAGTACTCTCTATAAGCTTTGACCCATTGAAATGTCACCTTTGAAGTGAGTCACATGTAGACCTGAATGATCTTAATATAAAATATTAATCTGCTCATATTAAATACCAAATGATAACTCTTGAAGTATTAGTCATTTTCCCCTAGAATGGGTATACTAAAATATCATTTTGTGGAGATACAGATGTTTTAAAGAAAGGGCAATTTCCATTCTTCCAAGATTATTGCCTAGGCCTTTCATAAGTATGACCTCAGCCCTGACATTTTAGGGCAGTTTCACCAGTCTAGAGAGCTTGGCTAAATATCAAAATCTTGACAAATATTTCAAAGGAACTGGAGCATGTTTCTCACTTAATCTAAGGTTGTGTGAGAAAGATTTATACCAGATAACTTGATAAAGAGATACCATATGTCCTTAGTATATGGAAATATAGAAAAAGGTGTAAGTCCAGAATTATATACATACATGCCATATATGTGTGTGTGTGTGTGTGTGTGTGTATGCATATATATACATATACATATAATTTGAATAAGGACACTCACTTTAACAGGAAACCTGATGGTTTCTATGGATGCACAATAGAGTATGAGAAGTTCTGTCTCAAAATCCTATGTGTTTGAGGTCTCAACCAACTTACCTGACCATTTTTTGTTGATTTTTTTTGCAATATTTATAACCATGATTAATTGCACATATTTTATGAGTTTCTATACTGCTACCCCAACTTCCTTTGTCTAGACACAGATTCAAAGTACATCCTCCAGATACACTGGCATTTGTCATCTCTGGGTGGCGTACAAAGAATCATAACTGGTAGCTTAGAAAAGACATTTCTCCCCTTACATTTCAGGTGATAGGTCTATTACCAAAGTAATGTAAGAAATGGCTACTGGTGAGGGGTCTTATCTTGGCCTATATATTAATGCCTTCTGACTATATTCACATGGCCTATCTTCACTATTTGCAAGTAGAAAGAAAGAATTCTCTCTATTCTTCTTAAATAGACACAAATTCTGTTGGATCATAGGACCTTTGTTATTATCTCATTTAAATGAAAATTGGGTAAATATCTACAATAGAATTTTATTCAGCTATAAAGAAAATATGGAGTCATGAAAAAGAGGTAAAATTTTATATTAAATGAGGTAACTCAAGCTAAGAAAAACAGATACACCATAGTTTTCTCTCAGGTGTGGTTCATATCAGATAACTTACATGTGCATATCCATGTAGAAATTCCTATGGAGGAAGGTTAGGAAATTAGAAAATGGTCCACATTCTGGGGGAGTATTACTGAAGGCTTTAAATAAAAGAGGTGGGGAACACAAGAGAAGAAATTAAAAGGATTGAATGCTAGGGACGAAAAGTATTAGTGGGGAAAGTGGGAAAAGGAGATGGGAGAAAGCCTTTTACCTTTTAATTAAAGCAAAAAAAATTTACACACACAAACACACACACACACACACACACACACACACACACACACACAATTACTCTATCATAGCATTTCCCAAAGCAGCTACAGAGAATGTAGGTTCTTACATATGGGTTTTGGAGGCTACAAACACATGAGAATATTATTAACATTCTTAAAGCTATTCTTATTTTTAAGGGCATAATTTGTAAATAGTGACTTAATTTTCTTCACTTATATTTTTAAGCCAGGAAAATCAGTGACATCCTTAACTTCCTCCTCACTCCCTGCCCCATATTATCACTGGTGAACTCAACTCAACTTTTACATCACTCATATACTCTTTCTTTTAGCTCCACTGCAGGAACACTCAATGAGTTCATTGGTATCTGTCCACACAACACACCCAGTCTTTTACTAGGAATTTCGTATTTCCTTCCAAATAAACTCAAATGGACCTAGTATCACCTTCGAAAGGCATTTCTATTTAACACCCTCAAAGACACTTTCCTCATAATAAACATAAAATGCAATACTTTGTCTGATGTAGCCTTCATGCCATATTATAATTCTCTGTGGTTTCCCTGTTAACTGTTCATTCTCATGTAAATTGTCTGAGAGAGGAAGGATAGAAGCAAGGGAAAAAAGAAGAATAACAACATGATTTGAACATGTCTTTATTGATAATAGCACTTTCAGAAGATTAGGCACAATAGTTGAGAAGCATACTTTTCCAATGTGTATTAAACAATACAGAGACACAAAGGGAAACTAGAGAGTAATGAGGGGGAAGTTCTCTATGGTACAATATGCCAGAGTTAAATTATACTGTAGAAGATGACTAATATACTTAAGTCATACTAAGACTTTGAATCAGACTGTATAAAAATGTGTTTATATATGAAAGTAAAAGTAGAAGATAAATTGTATTATATTTGGTACACTAATATGACTACAAGAATGTTTTTACAGGGAGGGAAACCATGGGTTATTGTTTACAATTATGGAAATTGTCAATAAAAATAAGTTAAATTTTAAAAAACTATTTAAATGGTTTTTATTATTTGGCTACTTACAAAATGGCTTTGGGAGCATTAGGATCAGGGAATTTTGAGGTGTACAAATCTGAAGAAGTGCAACACATATGAACTTGGAAGATATTATTCTGTGGGCAGCACATAGGTAGCAGTGTAAGGGATAGGTCACTCACTGTGCTCATTGGATGATTTCACTAAAACTGATAGCACAAGAGATAGAGTCCTCTTGGTCTTTTTCACTTATGTATCTCCTAAAGTTATGGCATATTCTGATATAAATCAGTGTTCATGAAAGATATCTTAATGAAATGGTAAAAGTAGAAGTTATTTTATTTAACTGGGGGAAATATGTGTTAAGTGATTCATTGTTCTACTTGTCTCTACAACTTCTCCATAAAATGAAAAACAAAATTTATACTCAGTAGTTTAATGCTGATGCACTTTTATTTTCTACTGTTTGACTATCATGCCTTCTCCCAAGATTACAAACATCATTCAATCCAATATCTGATGGTTACAATAAGCATATACGAATGAACAGAATTATATGGCCCATGCATTGGGAACAGCCCATATGGGTCAAATATTGTTCTCCAAAATTTCATATTGATACCTTGTTTGGAGTGTGATATATTTCTAAAATCTAATCTACAGGTATGACTATGTCAGAGGTTGTATTCCTAAATTGAGAGGTTGGCCCTCAGATAATGGTTATCCTTATAAAAGAGAAAATCAAGCTAGACAGATCCACACAGTCAGGTGAAGACTGAGGGAAAAAATGGAGTTATATCCTGGAAACCATAGAATTCCAAGGATTTACAAGACTAGAGGCTAAGAGGAGAAATAAAATACCTTCCTAAGGAACACAGATATCAAGACCATACTGACAATTTCACTTCAGTCTTCCAGCCTCCAGAGCAATGAAACAATAACTTTCTGTGTCTGGATTTATGTGCATACTGGGGAATCAAACCTGGACCACAGGTTTTCAAAGCAAGTACCTTTAACCACTGAGCCAGCTCCCCATCCAGAAACAGTGACTTTCTGTTGCAAAGGGCTATCCAAGTTTATGATGTTTTATGAGTCAAAAAACTCTAACAACAATGTGTGAACATTAATTTATAAGATCAGAGGAGGAGAACCAATACTTAGTAAACCACAGCCATATGCCATGTCACAGAAGGGGTCTGACACACAGTCTCCTTTGCATTGCTGCATAAAGTATTATTTCTTATTTTGCATTAAAGAAACTAACTCCTTTAAGAAATTTCGTTGCCAAAAATGATCTCTGTCATGGTAGTACAGATAATAAACAAAAGAAATTATATCATTGCTAGAAAGCAACTAAGTTTATGAATTCAGTGATGGCAAACATAGCATTGTTCAGACAACAAGTACTATCTTAGAAGAATAAAGTAACTCCATTGAGGAAACTATTTAGAGGGTAATAGCAATCAACAATCTTTACGTGACAGGAATAAGTGTTCCCATTCCAGGAACAATGGAAAAAAATGTCCTGAAGAGAACAGACCTTGTATGTTTGAGGACCAAACTAACGGTGATGGTGGACTAGGGCATTCTTGGAAAAGAAGTAATATTCATTTAGTAGTTCAGAAAATTTAGGAAGTGGTAGCTCTTGAAACTAAAATAAGAAGCTTGAGTTTTTGTTGTTCACCATGAATTATCATTTGAGGACATTGGGCAGAGGCATGAAGTGATGAAAATTTGATTTCCAGCTTCCATGTAGAGAAGAAACTGATTGTAATACAACATGTAGATATGCAGCTGCTATTGACTTAAGTCATGGCTGTGGAGAGGGACCATGTTTGGAAGGTTGAATTAGCAGGTCTTAGCATGGATGGGCGAAGAAGAGTGAGGAAAAGAAGCAGTCAAAGATGACATACAACATCACAATGAAAAAGGACAAATTTTGCAGTATGCAAAGTGCAATTTGATTTTAATCTCAAGGAATGTTCTGGATAAAAATTTATTTGCAATGCTCAGTAGGTTTGATCCACCCCAAACTGGTATTTCTTTTTTTTATGTTTTTTTTTCTTTATTAGTTAGTTTTGTATTCAGCAAATACAGTCAGTTTGGTACCATTATTAGGCTCATCTGTGACCTACCCCTCCCCTTGGCCCCTCCTTGTTGAGGTATATGGGTCGTGCATTGTGGAGTTAGCCCACAGTTATGGGTAAGATAAATGTCTCTGCATATCATGACCCAACATGTGGCTCTGACATTCTTTCCACCCCCTCTTCCGCAAAATTTCCCTGAGCCATGTTGGGTTCATTTTTGGTCTCCTTCAGTGATGAGGTGTTGGGGGCCTCTGAGGCTCTGGCCCTCCAATTTGGTAGGTGTTGATTTTTCTCTGTGTTGATCTCTTTCCCCCTTGTGCTGGTATCCGGTTCATCAGGAAAACAGCACCCTAGCTTATTTTGCCAATTTTTCTTAGTTGCAGCCAGGACCCTTTTGAGGTATGATGGAGTGGCTCTCTCCTTAGGATCTACATCTATCTGAAAAAGAGAAGCAGATTCTCCAACGGAGAGTAACTTAGCACCAGGACAAATGAGGTAGCCCTTACATTTTTTTTATAGAGAATTTAATAGGTGTAGGCCCTCTTGTAGCCCACAATTGATGGTAGCTTGATATTGGAGACTGGGCTTATGTTTGAATATGGTTCTGACTTGTTTCCCAGCTCCAGCTATGGATCCCATACCACTGAGGGGATCAGTTAGCCAAATTGAGAGCAGTTGATTCCCCACCATGGCTGTGTGCCACTACTGCACTTGTGCAGGTATCACAACAAGTTATTTGCTGCTAAGAAGGTTAGACCATGCGTTGCTTGGACAGATATTGGTCATTTTCATCCAGTCGCCCATGTAGCAACTTCTGCCACTAGACGCGCTGACTGTCTGGGGACTGACTATCTTCCAACTTCCAGCCATGCCATTCTATTTTGCATGTCAACCACATAAGGTGTCTTCAGCAGTAGTGCCTTACCACTAACCTTTTGTGGGTCATCAAGTACTCTGACAGAAATCTGTCTGTATTTTAGGAAACCTTGTAAGTCTCTCTGATCAAAAGCTCATTGTGAATGATAGGCCCATGCTGGTTCTGGGAGTTACAGGTCAGGGCCCACTAAGAAAATGAGGAAAAAGATAACTAATATACAAGAGTTAGAGAGAAAGGGGTGGGAGGGAGAGGGAGGGAGCGAAGATGTAAAAGATTAAGGTTAGTCTTGGTCCTACCCTGTATTAGTCAGGGTTCTCTAGAGGAACAGAACTGCTAGAATGAATTATTTTAAAGGGGGATTTATTGGATCAGCTTACAGTAGTCCAATAGCAGTTGCAGGCCTGAGAATCACCGAACCTGGTAGTTGCTCAGTCCTCGTGGCCAGATGCCTCAGCAGTCCCGACCCGGCACTGCAGATGGTGCAGGAAAGCCTGGAGGCTTCCTGAGGAGCCGCTGGGCTTCAATCCACGGGGGTCTTCAGTTGATGCTGGTCTTTCGTCCGCACTGGTCTTCAATCCACGCTGGAAGGTAGCAAGCAGCTCCGGCAGCCAAAAATGGACGGGGGGCAGGAAGGAAGGAAGGGACTCTTTTTTCCCAGAGCTCCCTTGTATCAAGTCCCCCTCTGGGCGGGACCGCCCATTCTGGGGGAAGGGCTCAACCTTGGGGAAAGACTTCCTCCTCTAATTGATCCTTCCTAGAAGCAACCTATGGATTACTAAACAGATCAAGTTGACAACACCTTAACTATCACAAGTCCACCCCTTGTCAACTTGGCATCAAATCATGTCTCCTTACATCATACTTAATTTTCAAATGAAAACAGTAACAAGCTCATAATTCCGCCTAACATGGCATAACTATCCCACGTACAACCGGAACCGCAAAATCTTCCCCTCAACACAAAGCTTAGTCTCTAGTATAATGGGTCTAATATAAATTCAACAGTTAGCTAATGATATAATCGTAATATTGGTGTAGATACATACAAACACTCTGTTATCAAGGCAGGACAGAAACATTGCAATCACAGTCCTCGTTTCTGTAACTGGTCACGTGGCCTTAGCTGGTATTTGTAACTGCCTTCTTCTACTACCCATTCTGTATTTCCTCCACCTTCAGCAAGCACCTCACCAGGTCTTGGTTCTTTACCTGGAGGGGTAACCCATACCTTCATTCCTGAAGGATCTGGGCCATTTATCACACTACTTCTATTGGGTTGTTGCAGTCGTCCATTGACTTTGACAACAGGACATGGTAACACTAGCAGACGCCCTAAAGGATCTCCTGCATTCCAGGCATACTCTTCCTTACCTCCATTGTGGAGAAGCAGTCCAATTTCCCCCTGGTAATCTGGATCAATCACCCCTGCTATCACTGTAACTCCTTTCTCAGCCTGTTCACTCAAGGGCATTAGGAGCCCAAAGTGACCAGGGGGAAATCTTAGCTTCCAGTTCAATGGAATGTTCTTTGTGTCTCCTGGCAAAAGCACTCCTCCCTCTGGGACCAAGACTTGTAGTCCAGCAGAGCATAAGGTTGCAGGAACAGGAAGCAAAAATCTAGCTAATGGGTCACTTGGAGTGATGGTAAGTGGGACTATTCCCATTTCCACCCCTTGATTCCTGGACCCGTGAATCCGGGCTATAGGAGAAACAGTACCATATATAGGACGCTGATTCAGAGCATACACAGCCTGCTGGAGGACACTCCCCCAGCCCTCCAAGCTATTGCCACCTAGTTGGCGCTGTAGCTGTTTCTTCAAAAGGCCATTCCACCGTTCTATCAAGCCAGCTGCTTCAGGATGGTGGGGCACATGGTAAGACCAGTGAATTCCATGATCATGAGCCCACTGCCGTACTTCCTTGGCGGTGAAGTGAGTTCCTTGGTCAGAAGCAATGCTGTGTGGAATGCCATGACGGTGAATAAGGCATTCTGTAAGCCCACGGATGGTAGTCTTGGCAGAAGCACTACGTGCAGGAAAGGCAAATGCATACCCAGAATAAGTGTCTATTCCAGTAAGGACAAAACGCTGCCCTTTCCATGATGGAAGTGGTCCAATGTAGTCAACCTGCCACCAGGTTGCTGGCTGGTCACCCTGAGGAATACTACCATATCGGGGGCTCAGAGTTGGTCTCTGCTGTTGGCAAATTTGGCACTCAGCAGTAGCCGTAGCCAGGTCAGCCTTAGTTAGTGGAAGTCCATGTTGTTGGGCCCATGCATAGCCTGCATCTCTGCCACCATGGCCACTTTGTTCGTGGGCCCATTGGGCAATGACAGGGGTGGCTGAGGAAAAAGGTTGACCACTATCCACAGTACGGGTCAGCTTATCTACTTGATTATTAAAGTCATCCTCCAACGAGGTCACCTTCTGATGAGCATTAACATGGGACACAAGTATCTTTATATCCTTTGCCCATTCAGAGAGTTCTATCCACATACACCTTCCCCAAATGTCCTTTTCACCAATTTTCCAATTGTGCTCCTTCCAAGTCCCAGACCATCCAGCCAAACCATTGGCCACAGCCCATGAATCAGTGTATAAGCGCACATCTGGCCATTTTTCTTTCCAAGCAAATTGCACAACCATATGCACTGCCCGAAGTTCTGCCCATTGTGAAGACTTCCCTTCACCACAGTCCTTCAGAGTTGTCCCAGAAAGGGGCTGTAATGCTGCAGCTGTCCACTTTTGGGCGGTGCCTGCATAACGTGCTGAACCATCTGTAAACCATGCCCTAGACCTCTCCTCCTCAGTCAATTGATCATAGGGCACACCCCATGATGCCATAGGTGCATGCTTGGGGACAGAAGGCATTGCAACAGGAGTAGCAACCATAGGCATTTGGGCAATTTCCTCATGTAACTTACTCGTACCTTCAGGGCCTGCTCTAGCCCGATCACGTATATACCACTTCCACTTAATGATGGACTGTTGCTGTGCACGTCCAACTTTATGGCCTGGTGGGTCAGATAACACCCAGCTCATGATGGGCAGCTCAGGTCGCATAGTAACTTGATGGCCCATTGTCAAACGTTCAGTTTCCACTAAGGCCCAATAGCAGGCCAAAAGCTGTCTCTCAAATGGAGAATAATTGTCTGCAGACGATGGCAGGGCCTTGCTCCAAAATCCCAATGGCCTCCGCTGTGATTCACCTATGGGGGCCTGCCAAAGGCTCCAAACAGCATCCCTGTCTGCCACTGAAACCTCAAGTACCATCGGATCTGCTGGATCATATGGCCCAAGGGGCAGAGCAGCCTGCACAGCAGCCTGGACCTGTTGAAGAGCCTTCTCTTGTTCTGGGCCCCACTGAAAACTAGTAGCTTTCCGAGTCACTTGGTATATGGGACGGAGTAAGACACCCAAGTGAGGAATGTGCTGTCTCCAAAATCCAAATAGGCCCACTAGACGTTGTGCTTCTTTCTTAGTGGTAGGAGGGGCCAAATGCAACAACTTGTCCTTCACCTTAGAAGGAATATCCCTACATGCCCCACACCACTGAACTCCTAGAAATTTCACTGAGGTGGAAGGTCCTTGAATTTTGGATGGATTTATTTCCCATCCCCTGATGCGCATATGCTGTACCAGCAACTCCAGAGTGGATGCCACCTCCTGCTCATTTGATCCAATTAGCATTATGTCATCAATATAATGGACCAACGTGACACCCTGTGGAAGGGACAAGCGATCAAGGTCCCTGCGAACTAAGCTATGACACAGGGCTGGAGAGTTAATATAACCTTGAGGTAAAACAGTAAATGTGTACTGCTGACCTTGCCAGCTGAAGGCAAATTGCTTCTGGTGGTCCTTATGGACAGGTATGGAGAAGAAAGCATTTGCAAGATCAATAGCCGCATACCAGGTACCAGGAGATGTGTTAATCTGCTCAAGTAAAGAAACCACATCTGGTACAGCAGCTGCAATTGGAGTCACCACCTGATTAAGTTTCCGATAATCCACTGTCATTCTCCAGGATCCATCTGTCTTCTGAACAGGCCAAATAGGAGAGTTAAAGGGAGATGTGGTGGGAACCACCACCCCTGCATCCTTCAAGTCTTTTATAGTGGCATTAATTTCTGAAATCCCTCCAGGGATGCGATACTGTTTCTGATTCACTATTTTCCCTGGTGGTGGGAGCCTCAGTGGCTTCCATTTTGCCTTTCCAACCATAATAGTCCTCACTCCACAAGTCAGGGAACCAATGTGAGGGTTCTGCCAACTCCTAAGTATATCTATCCCAATTATGCATTCTGGCACTGGGGAAATAACCACAGGGTGAGTTCGGGGACCCACTGGACCCACTGTCAGTCTAACATTTGCCAAAACTCCATTGATCACCTGACCTCCATAAGCACCTACTTTAGCTGGAGGGCCATGGTGCTTTTTGGGGTCTCCTGGAATCAATGTCAATTCAGAGCCAGTGTCCAGTAGGCCCCGAAAGGTCTGATTATTTCCTTTCCCCCAGTGTACAGTTACCCTAGCAAAAGGCCGCAGGTCCCTCTTAGGAAGGATAGGTGTAAGTTTAATATTGAAACTTTTGGCAGTTGCAGCAGGGTCCTTCCTCAAGGGGACCCGGCCACCCCTTCAATCAAGGGGCTCAGGGTCTGTAAACTGGCTCAAATCTGGAAACTGATTAAGAGGTCTTGATTCTCTGTCGCTATAATTCAAAGTGGCTTTATGTTCCCTTGCTCTGGAATTTTTCTGCTTATACAGATCAAGAAGAAATTCAGTAGGCTTCTTATCTATTTGACTTCTGGGAACACCATGATTAATCAGCCAATTCCAAAGGTCCATACGAGTCATACCTTTATGTGCATAATTTTGCCTACGCTGTCTATTATGAAAAACACGTTCACCCTGCCGTTGGCGATTCAGTGCTGCCACCTGGCCCTTGTTACCCCGAGATCCAGTTATGCCCATTGCATCTAAATCACCTAATGCAGCAACTGCAGCTCCCACTGTGAGGTCTTCTTTACATAAAAGAGCAATGATGGAAGACTTTAAGTATGCTGGTGCTCCCCTCACAAATCTGTTTCTTATAGTCTTAGTGAAGGGCACATCTTCTGGACGCTCCCATTGTGGGGGCAAAGATGAGTTTACATGGCAAATCCACTCCAGCATTCCAAGTTCTCTGAGCTTTTTAATCCCTTCATCGACATTAAGCCAAGGGATATCAGGCAGCTCGAGCTCACTCACAGTAGGCCATCTTTGGATCCATACTTCAGCCAACCAATCAAATAAACTCTTGGCACCCTTTCCAACTGCACGAGCTGCATTGTTAAATCTAAAATCTCTGCTCAATGGGCCTATTTCAGTAAATTCAGCCTGATCTAATCTTATGTTCCTTCCTCCATCATCCCACACCCTTAAGATCCATTCCCACACATATTCCCCATGCTTCTGCCTGTACAAGTTAGAAAACTCCTGAAGTTCTTTAGGGGTGTACCTCACTTCCTCCTGTGTCACACTTTCTATCTCACCTTTAGGGGCCTGCCTAGCCTTCCGTCTGGTTATAGGCCTAGAGGCAAAAACGGGTGGGAACTGAGAAGCACCAGCACTTCCTGCTGATTCCCCAGACAAAGAGGGATGAATTCCCTCAGGCAAGGGTGGGGAGGATAATACCTCAGGATGTGGGGGTGGGGATACAACTGCTGCTAAGGGAGGGCAGGCCATATTTTCATCCAAAACATCTTCTTCAGAATCTAACACTTCGATGTCCCCAGGTTCTTCAGGGTCTTCCCACACATCACCATCCCAAGTCACAGGATCCCACTCTTTTCCAATCAGTGCCCTCACTTTAACTTCTGATAGTTGGTGAGGCTGGGATTTGAATTTACGTTGCAAATTAGCCAATCTCACAATGAGAGCTTGGGTTTGGTTTTCTGCAATCCGAGCCCTGTTCTGGCTAGAGAGGAGACTCTCCTCCAGGGCTCCCTTAGAAACCTTGAGATCATGTATGTGGGTCTTAAGCTTAGAATTTTCCTTTTTGAGCTTCTGCTGTTCCCTCACTAGTTTGTCCAGAGATGCCAAAAGCAACCAACCAGCCTCATCATTGGTCTTACTTTTCCACAAATACTCAAATGTTTTAAATACAGAGTTACTAAATTCCTCGCTCTTCACAAGACATGACTCAGGGTCATCAAATACATCTATCTCACGTAGTTCTTGAAATAGTGCACACCATGGATTATCAGTGCCCCCCTTATTTCCAGGAAAAGCGCTCTCCTTATCATCAGTGGGGCCTTTAGCAGCATCAAAATTGGAGAGCCAACCCCAGATAGCACTAAGCCCACTAGAGAAACCCATTCTTACAATTCTGTTTCTCTAGAACCACTTCTGGTACCAAATTCTGTATTAGTCAGGGTTCTCTAGAGGAACAGAACTGCTAGAATGAATTATTTTAAAGGGGGATTTATTGGATCAGCTTACAGTAGTCCAATAGCAGTTGCAGGCCCGAGAATCACCGAACCTGGTAGTTGCTCAGTCCTCGTGGCCAGATGCCTCAGCAGTCCCGACCCGGCACTGCAGATGGTGCAGGAAAGCCTGGAGGCTTCCTGAGGAGCCGCTGGGCTTCAATCCACGGGGGTCTTCAGTTGATGCTGGTCTTTCGTCCGCACTGGTCTTCAATCCACGCTGGAAGGTAGCAAGCAGCTCCGGCAGCCAAAAATGGACGGGGGGCAGGAAGGAAGGAAGGGACTCTTTTTTCCCAGAGCTCCCTTGTATCAAGTCCCCCTCTGGGCGGGACCGCCCATTCTGGGGGAAGGGCTCAACCTTGGGGAAAGACTTCCTCCTCTAATTGATCCTTCCTAGAAGCAACCTATGGATTACTAAACAGATCAAGTTGACAACACCTTAACTATCACATACCCCCTCCAGTGTCTTGTGGTTCAAGTGTTCCCTGTAAGGGCCTGGTGAAGGATCAGCCATTTGGTCTGTCTTTTAGTAAGTAGAAAATTATGGTACCATTGCATTTGGGTCTAGATTTGTGTTTCCCACCCCTTTGATGCCCTCCCTTCCCTCCCCTTCCATTCTAGTGTCTAGTCCAGGAGATGCTTGCTGGGTATGTAAGGTATCCTGGGTAGATGCAGGTTAGGTGCAGTAGATGAGGGAGACTATGTGGCGATTTTTTTTTTTTTTTTCTGTGATTGGGTAAGTTCACTGAGAATGATCTGTTCCAGGTTCAACCATTTTTGCTCAAATTTCATTGTGTCATTTTTTCTTACTGCTGTATAGAATTACATTGTGTAGATATACCACATCTTAGTTATCCATTCTTCTAGTGATGGACATCTGGGTTGATTCCAGCTCTTAGCTATTACAAATTGAGCTGCTATAAACATGGTTGAGCAAATACGCCTAGCCTGTGGTTTGAAGGTTTTAGGGTAGAAGCCCAGTAAGGGAATAACTGGGTCTGTTGGTATCTCTATACTCAGCTTTTTCAGAAGTCTCCATATTGCTTTCCAAAGTGGTTGTATCATCCCACATTCCCACGAACAGTGGATGAGTGTTCCTACTTCTCCACATCCTTGCCAGCATTTATTTTCACTTGATTTTTTGATGTTTGCTATCCTTATTGGGATAAGGTGAAATCTCGTAGTTGTTTTAATTTGCATTTCTCTGATGATGAGGGATGATGAACATTTTCTTAAGTGTACGTTTGCCATTTGTATTTCTTCCTCTGTGAACTGCCTGTTCAGCTCTTTGCCCCATTTTGTGAGTGGGGTGTTTGACTTCTTACTGTTTAGGTTTTTGAGTTCTTTGTAGATTCTAGAGACTAGGCCTCTATCACTTGGAAAACCCGCAAATATTTTCTCCCATTCTGTGGGTAATCTATTGGCTTTGCTTATTCTATGCTTGTCTGTAAAGAAACTCCTCAGCTTCATGTGACCCCATTGGTTGAGTGACAGTTTAAGTTTGTGAGCTATTGGGGTTTTGTTTAGGAAGTCTTTTTCCATTCCTATATCATGGAAAGTACTTCCTAAAATTTCTTCCAGTAGTAATCTAGTTTCTTGTCTTATATTGAGATCTTTGATCAATTTGGACTTGAGTGTAGTGCATGGTGATATGTGTGGATCGAGTTTCAGTTTCTTGCATATGGTTATCCAGTTTGTCCAGCACCATTTGTTGAAGATGCTGTCTTTTTTCCAGCCTATATTGTTTGGGCCTTTATCGAATATCAAGTAGCTATAGTGGCTTCACCCAAAATCTGGGTCCTCAAGTCTATTCCATTGGTCTATACTCCTGTTTTTATGCCAGTACCATGCTGTTTTTATTACTATGGCTTTGTAATATAGTTTTAGATCAGGTATGGTGATGCCTCCAAAGGTATTTCTTTTGCTAAGGATATGTTTGGATATGCCAGGCCTTCTGCCTTTCCATATGAAATTTGAGATCAGTTTTTTCTATCTCTGTGAAGAACACTCTAGGGATTTTAATTGGAATTGCATTAAATTTGTTTATTGCCTTTGGTAGGATTGTCATCTTCACAATGTTAATTCTGCCTGTCCAGGAACATGGGAGGTATTTCCATTTTCTCAAGTCCTCCTCAATTTCTTTTTTGAGTGCTTTTATGTTTTTGTTGTATAGATCTTTTACTTCCTTGGTTAACGTTATTCCAAGGTATTTTATTTTTTCTGTTGCTATTGAAAATGGGACTATGACCTTTATTTCTTTCTCTGTATCTTTGTCATTTGCCTAAAGGAAGGCTACTGATTTTTGTGCATTGATTTTGTATCCTGCTACTTTGCTATAGGAGTTAATCCCCTTCAGGAGTTTTGGGATGGAGTCTCTCGGGTCTCTTACATATACAATCATGTCATCAGTGAATAAAGCTAACTTAACTTCTTCCTTTCCAAATTGTATCCCTTTTATTTCCTTCTCCTGTCCTATTGCTTGAGATAGGACTTCCAGTACTACATTGAAAAGCAGAGGTGAGAGTGGACAACGCTGTCTTGTTCCTGATCTTAATGGGAATTCCTCCAGTCTCTCTCCATTAAGTATTATTTGGGCCCTTGGAGTTTTGTATATTGCCTTTATTAGGTTAAGATCTGAACCAACCATGCCAATTCTCTCCAATGTTTAGATCATGAAGTGATGTTGAATCTTGTCAAAGGCCTTTTCTGAATCTATCGAAATGATCATGTGGTTTTTATGTTTAACCTTGTTTATGTGGTATATTACATTGACAGATTTCCGTATGTTGAACCACCCCTGTGTTCCTGGGATGAATCCCACTTGGTCAAGGTGAATAATGCTTTTGATGTGTTGTTGGATTCGGTTTGCGAGGATTTTGTTTAGGATCTTTGCATCTAAATTCATCAGGGAAATAGGCCAGTAGTTTTCTTTTCTTGTGGCATCTCTGCCTGGTTTTGGAATTAGGGTGATGGTAGCTTCATAAAAGGAGTTGGGTAGCGTTCCCTGTTCACCAATTGTGTGGCATAGTTTGAGGACTATTGGTTTGAGTTATTCCATGAAGGTTTGATAGAAGTCAGGTGAGAAGCCATCTCGTCCTGGACTCTTCTTTTTGGGGAGGTTTTTTAATTACTTTTTCAATCTCCATGAGTGTGATGGGTTGATTGAGGTGATTAATCTGCTCTGTGTTTAGCTTTGGTAGATGGTATGTGTCCAGGAATTTATCCGTCTCCTCCACATTATCCAGTTTTTTGGAGTAGAGGTTTTTGAAATAAGTCCTGAAATTCTCCCAATTTCACTTATGTCTGTTGTGATCTCTCCTTTATAATTTTGGATTTTGTTAATTTGAAGCTTCTCCTTTTTTTGCTTGATCAGATTGGCCAGGGCTTTGTTAATATTGTTTATTTTTTCAAAGAACCAGCTCTTTGTTTTGTCAATTGTCTTAATTGTTTCGTTGGTTTCCAATTCATTGATTTCTGCTCTGATTTTAATTATTTCTTTCCTTCTGGAGCTCTTTGGGTTGGATTTTTCTTGTTTACCAGTGCCTTTAGTTGGATGGTTAGGTTATTGATTTGGGACCTTTCTGTCTTTTTTATGAAGGCATTGAGCGCTATGAACTTTCCCCTGAGGAACGCCTTCATTGTGTCCCATATATTTTGGTACGATGTGTTCTCATTGTCATTCAATTCCAGAAATTTTGCAATTTCATTTTTTATTTCATCCACTATCCATTTATTGTTTAAAAGTGTGCTGTTCAGTATCCAGGTGCCATTGGGATACTTGGTGGATCTTTTGTTGTTGCTTTCTAGCAATATAGCATTGTGATCTGATATCATGCATGGAATTATGTCAATCTTCCTAAATATGTGGAGGCAGTCTTTGTGACCAGGTATATGGGCTATTTTAGAGAATGTTCCATGGGCTGCTGAGAAGAATATCTAATCTGTGGATTTGGGATGGAAGGTTCTGTAGATATCCGTTTGGTCTAAGTGATCTATGGTTTTGTTGAGCTCTCTTACTTCCCTGTTGAGTTTCTGTTTGGATGATCTGTCTATTACTGATAATGGTGTATTGAAGTCCCCAGCTATGATGGTGTTGGTGGCTATTTCTGATTTATTGTCAAGTAGGTTTTGTTTTATGAGCTGTGGTGCCCCTGTGTTTGGTGCATATAGATTTATGATTGTAATATCCTCTTGATCGATCATTCCCTTGATAAGTAGGAAGTGGCCTTCTTTGTCTTTTTTGATTATTTTTGGTTTGAAGTCTATTTTATCTGATATTAATATAGCTACACCTGCTTATTTATTATTCCCATTTGCTTGGAATATTTTTTTCCACCCTTTCACCCTGAGGAGGTGTCTGTCTTTAGTGGTGAGGTGGGTTTCTTGAAGGCAACAGATTGAGGGGTCTAATTTTTTGATCCATCCTGTTAGCTTGTGTCTCTTTATGGGTGAAATCAGGCCATTAATATTTAGGGTAATGACTGTGAGATTTGATTTGATCCCTGCCATATTGTGATGGTAAATGTGGGTTGGTGTTTTCATGGACTTTGAAGTTTTTTGTCCCTACTCTGAGTGTGGTTGTTATGATCTGTTTCTTGTAGGCATTTGAGTTTGATTATTTGTTTCTTCTCTGTGGAGAAGTTCCTGAAATACTCTCTGTAGGTTTGGTTTTGTGTTCATATAATTGTAAAGCTGAGTTTTGTCATGGAATGTTTTTCTTTCACCATCTATTATGAGGGATACTTTTGCTGGGTAGAGTAGTTTGGGTTGGAAGCCATAGGTTCTTAGACTTTGTAGTGTTTCATTCCAGGCCCTTCTAGCTTTCAGGGTTTCCCTTGAGAAGTCTGAAGTAATTCTGATGGGGTTACCTTTGAAGGTGGTGTGCTGTTTTTCCCTAGCTGCTTTTAGGATTTTGTCTTTGGTGTCAATGTTTAGAGTCTTAATGATAATATGTCTTAGAGAGTTTCTCCTTTGGTCCAGTCTGTTTGGAGTTCTGTTGGCTTCTTGTATCTTGATGGGCCTTTCTTTTAAAAACTGGGACAGTTTTCTGCAATTATTTTGTTAAATAAATCTCCATGCCTTTGCTCTGAATTTCTTCTCCTTCTGGTATTCCAATGATCCTGATATTAGGACATTTAATTGTATCCCACAATTCCCTCATGTTCTGTTCACAGGAACTTTTGAACTTACTGAAATTTTTAAACTCTCAAACTGTTTCTTCCATCTTGTCTTCCAGATCCGAGTTTCTATCCTCTACTTGGCTGACTCTATTCTTGAGAGCTTCTAGAGAGTTTTGGACTTTTTCAATTAAGTTTGCATTTTCTACTACTTTTCTATGTATAATTTCCATTCCTCTGTCAAGCTCCCTGTTTACATCATCTTCTGATTTTCTTGATGCTTCTTGGAATTCATCCTTGCATCCTCTGGCTGAGAACACTGGGACCCGGAAGCAGTCTGTACTCCCTTGCCACAGGACAATGGCAGACGGCCAACGGGTCAGGGATGGCACCTGAGCTGGCACAAGCGAGAGACCCAGTCTGAGCTTGTGTGGCAGTTGCTGTGGGACTGGGCATACTCAGTAAGTGGGGGAGTGGACAAGTTTGTGGAGCAGTCTAAGCTTCCACACACAAGGAACAATCGGTGTGAGGCAGCAGCAGTGGCAGCGGTGGTGTTATAGACACAGCGGTTATTTGGGGTGAGGGGTGGGCAACTCGCCCATGAGGGGATCTGCGATTCCCTGTTTCCCCTGCCTCCCAGATTTCTCTCCCCCAAAAGCCACAATGAACCCTTAATATCTTGCCTTTCTTTCCCTGGAATTTTCAGCACAGCTAGGCAGTCGCCATCTTGGCCGGAAGTCCCTCCTGGTATTTCTTTACCAGTTTGCTCAGGCGGTTAGTCAACATGTTGTAGTCTATCTCTTGCAACACAAATTTAAAAATGCTATAGTTTAGTATTAACTGGTATGATTAGTCCTTTGCTATACAATAATAATCTCTGCTATTTATTCAAAAACTGTTCATTTTCCTTAATTCAAAAGTCATTTTTCATATTAAGTATTCTCTGAATTCCTATGCACCATTTGTTCTGATCTAACATGTGTTTCTAAAATACCTTGCTGTTTGACAAATAGGTAATGACAGTGTGAAAAAGGTATGGCAATTCATTCATAGTTCCTGTGGCTTATTCATATTTAGAGAGCACATCACCACCATGGAAGAGTACAGTATGTCTAAGTGTCTTTTCTTTGCTCATGCTTCTGTTCCCATGATCTGGCCATACACAGATGTGGAAAGCATTATTGTACACATCTCCTTGATCTTTGTGCCTTTTAACTTTGTCTCCATGATCCCACAGCCTCATCTCCATGTGTATTCTACTCTATCAAAAAATGCCTGTTTTCCAAAATAAACAACATAAAGTTCCATTTTTCCAAGAAAGAATTTGCTGAATGGAAACCAAATGCTTTAAGTGCTCTATTAAATTTATTAGTTTTGATGTTTGCCTTACCTGTGTGATTATAGAATTGAATAAATTTGGAGTAATTTTCCAAATATCATTGTTCTCTACAAACTTTGCCATTTGTAGTGTGAAGTCTTGAAGCAATTAAGGGAAATTAAGGTTTACCATGCATCTTTATATCACATTATGGCAAAAAAATCCTTTTCATTTAAAATCAGAAAGCAAATTCATGTTACGATTCACTGGGAGCTTATTAAGCAAGCTATTGATTTAGCTTTCTTATTATGCATTTGCTTTTATTGTTGAATGCACACACACACACACACACACACACACACACACAGAACATACATACATATATATATATATATATATATATATATATATATATATACACACTATAAAACAAATTGAATAGAAACTTACATTGGTTCTCAGTTCAGTAAGGAATATGGCTTAGTTTACCAAATGTTAATTGTCATCTTGATTTTAAGATTTTAAGTAAATATAAATTACATCATACATATTTTATTATTCTTATCATTTTCCCTTTAGTGATTGCATAAATAGCATAGTATTAAACATGTAGTCTATAGCATAAGAAGAATTGTCGAATAAAATGAAATATCCCAGCCTCCAGTGTATATACTTGTAGTTAATGAAACCCATGCTATCTGCTCTAACTTTGTTATTAATATTTTGCAAGTATGTGATATAATTTTGAAATAATATTCAAAATATTAAATATTTCAAGGTGTCTTTCAAAATAGTTATGATAATTTTTTAGCAATATTTTATGTCTTCAAGCTATCATAAAAATATACAAATTTTCGAAAGAATCTCTAGAGGATAAAGAATTCCAAGGTGCTAAGTAAAGATTTGCTGAAGATCCAACTTCTTGACTAATTCGAGAGTTATAAATACTGGTAGATTTGTACTTTAAATGTGGTTTTTCTTCAAAGTTCTGAAGAAAGTATAGCAATCGCTCCATTTTAAGAGTTCTATTTCACCTATAATGAAATCATTTGGAGTGCTAGTATGTGAATATCAGGATTATATTGTAATATTTAATTTTTAAACTAAAGCCTCCCATTTATCTCTTATTAACATTTACTAGCTTTCCCCAGCCTCTGCCTCCCTTTCTAGCTCTTAGTCTTCTAACCATGGTCCATCTGGGACTGCTTAGAGTCATAGCTCTGTGATAAAACATCTTGACAAAATAATCAGCACTTAGAGCAAATTGCTTAAAACAATGGTAGAAATAGGCCATTTTAAGTCCTTTCTGACTTACTGAAATACCAGTTTGTGTTTACAGCTAGGGGTCATAGAAAGTTCTTGAAAACTCAACAATTTAGCCAGCAACTTGATGCTGACCCATGAGCAATGACCTTCGTCACAGAGGAACATGATTGCACGTTCTTTACATGGCAAATTAAGCTTATTTCAGGTCTGGGTGACTACAAATTAAACCAACAAACAGGAAGACATAAAATGGAGATGAATTTCTGAAATGGGTTTCAAGGATCCTGGAAATCTAAGTGTAGTCTGTGGGAAGAAAGCTATACTGAGAACTACAGTGTCTAGATCCCTACCTTCTCCTACTATCACCAGCCTTCATTGGAGCCATAGGGAAGCCAGTTTGCAGGATGTGTTTAGGCTCAAGAATAACTTTCCTCCATGATGTCTCTCCTCCTTCCCTCCTTCAGAAAATCACTACCAGCAGTGAACATAAGAGTGAAAACTGCTGATACCTCTCATAAGTTTCTTAATCCTATTTTCAGCAATTTCAGTTCCCAGTAAGAAAATATGACTGTAGTAAGTTTACAAGAAAAAATGATATGTTAGTAAATTTAAGAGATTGAAAATAAACACTATTCAAGGATTATAGGATTATATAATAATAATTCAGACTTTATAAACCTCTAAGATGAACCACTCATTCATTTATTTTCTACATATATGTCCAACAGTATTATTGTGAAGTAAACACTGTCATTACCTAGCCACCCAGTGAATTATTTCCTCTTAGCAGTATTAAGCTTTCACTTTTGCCTAACCATATCCAATATTGGCATATTTACATACTATGTCTTCCATCAAACAAATTAACACCCCAAACATTTTTTAAGGCAAGCCCAACAGACTTATCTGTTTTTATGCATGAGAAAGAGAGAGAGAGAAGGAACTGGCATGCCATGCCCTCAGCCACTTTAATCAAACTCCAGATGCATGTGCCCCTTTTGCACATGTGTGACCTTGCATACTTGTATCACTTTGTGCCTCTGGCTTATGTGAGACCTGAAGAACTGAACAGGAGTCCTTAGACTTCACAGGCAAGCAACTTAACCACTAAGCCATGTCTCCAGCCCCACAAATATTTTTAAGCCTTATGATTTCACAGCTTCTAATCACCATCAATCTCATTTCCTTCCTTTATCAGAGCAAAAGCTGCCCAGAGTTATGTATATGTGCTCTGTGAATTTGGCCCACTAATATTCGTTCATAACTGTTCTGATCTAGTTTTCAGCAGTAGACTACAAATTCTACTTACCATAGCCATTGTTTAATCAACTCAGTGGCCAAATTTTGGGTCTTCATCTTACTGAACCAGCCTCTGATTCATTACTTAATTTTTTATGTTCATGACTTACTTCTTTCCTTAGCTTTAAAACCACTACTATTGGAACTTATTTTTTTATACATTTGTTACTGCTTTAGCAATTCATCCTTTTCTTTCTCTCAGAATATTTTTAAAAATACTTTATGTATTTATTTATTTGAGATAGAAAGACAGTCAGAGAAGAGAGAGAATGGGATACCTACCAGTGAGTTGTTGGCCAGGGAGGTCCCTGCTGCCTCCAAAATATTACAAGCTTTTGCCAAGGCCCTTGGTTTCCCAGGAGTAACAGATGGTAATATCCTATTGCTGAAGATTCCACATGTGTGGGCAGCAAGATCACTGAGAAATCAAGCCTTTGCTGAGCAGAAACCCTTCTCCCTGCAAAGCAGACAACTGCAAGCTGGAAAATGCTGTACTGCATGCAGCCCTATGGGAGACAGAAGTCATCAGCAGTGAACACAGTGGACACTGGAAGCCTCAAGTTTGGCCAGACAGGCCAAATGACCGAACAGGTGCAATAGTGGCATGTCTGCTCTAGAGGAAACCAGCTGCTCTCTAACTTTACTGGAAGCCCACTTTATGGGAGGGAAACATGCCTGATACTAAAAACCTAATCAAAGGCCTATGGAAGGGGAGGTCATGTGCCTTAGGGGTATAAAGCCTGCTCTTGTTTGGATAAATGCACATGAGTCTCACCAAACTGTCCTGAAAGCACTACACTTAATGTTCATATTCATATGTTACTGGTACTCTCAATTTTGTTAGAGAAGCTTCTCTTTTCATATTGTGGTGACCACTGGGATGACCCAAAAAGCAACATGGTTCTGAGAAGAAGTGACAGAGGAGTGTCCAGCACTGAAACATCTCACACCTTCCAAGGCTCAGGGTCCATTGCAGAAGAGGTGGCAGAAAGAATGTAAGAGCCAAAGGAAGGACACCATTCCTTACAATGCAACCTCTCAATGCCTAGCAATACCTTCACAAGTCCCTCATAATAAAATAAAAGACTAATGGAGAGAGGAAGGGGATATGGTGGAGAGCAGAGTTGTGAAGGGGAAAATGGGGGAGGGCAGGGAAATATCATGGTTTATTGTCTATTAGTACAAAAGTTGTCAATAAAAAAATTAAAAAAAGAAAAAGTTCACAGCTTGATATATAATGCCCAGTTTAAGATTTTATAGTGTAGAAAACATATTTGGCTATGGTATTTATAGATAAGAATTTTAGGACATCTAGGATTAGAAAAGTTTACCAGCATTAAAGCCACAGGATTAAGTCCTGACAGTGTTATTTATTTTTTATAGCAGGGGGAATAAAGGACACATACAAGTGCTTTCTGTCACATACATGTAGCACCTTATACCTCTTTAGGACTGTGTCGTTACATTCATGTTGCAGAATGTAGAGTTTTGAATCTCAAGAAATATCAACTAAAAAAAAATTAATAGATTGAGGATGATGCCAGGTCCTTGCTATGTAGCACAGACTGGCCTTGAAATAATAACATTCCTGCCTTAGCCTCCTGATGGCTGAGAATACAGACATAGGTCACCACACTGGTTTAACTACTTCTCTTCATAAAGCTTTCTAGCCTCAACTAGTTAGTTATGGTATTGCAAAATAAATGGAATTTACAATGTCTTCAACGAAACTACTGATTTCTATGGTTCTAACTTGTGTTCCCACAATAGTCTCTTTAAGTACTGGTAAACATCATGCTTCTAGAAGACCAAGGCACAGAGCTATGAATCCACAATGCAGTCATGCATGGACATGTCACACTGACACCTGTCAACTTACACAATTCATATGACTGGATAGTTAAAATTTTTAAAGAAGTCATCACTGTTGACGGACATTGAAAAATATGCTTGTTTTTCACCAGCTGTTGCCATTAGTTTGGTGTTGCTGTCACAAAACACCCTACCAAAAGATTTTGTGAGAGTAAAGGATTAATTTCAGCTTACAAATCCAAGGAGAACCTCCATGACAGCAGGGGAAAATGTTGCACGTGCAGACACTGAACACCACCTCCTGGCCAGTATCAGGTAGATAACGGCAGCAGGAGAGTGTCCAAACACTGGCAAGGGGAAGATGGCTATAACACCATCAGGCCTCCCACAATAACATACCTCCTACAATGTTCCAATTTCAAAATTGCCATTAGCTGGGGATCAAGCCTTCAGAACACGTAAGTTTATGAGGGACACCTGAATCAAACCACTACACCAGCCTTATACAGTCCATAAGCAAGTACTGTCAGCTGCAGCCTCAAAAGCTGTGTGTAATCCATGAAGCTGCATCTTTAATATATTTCTATAATTTTACTATTATTTACTATGTTGAGTACTAATAGACTCATATCTGCAACAACAACTATACCTTGCTGTTATAAATGTCCATCTAATTTGTTATATTGTTTCCAGTATATTTTCTCTAATACAATCATTATCTACTTGTTATTTTGAGTGATATTACTAAAATAGAGGGTATGGTTCATTAATTAAAGCCCACAAAGTGCATTCCATCTTTCTAGAAATACTTATTTTTTAACAATATATAAAATGTCAATCCCTGTGTGTTACTATAGGAAACATCTCTTATTTCATTTCCTACTTCTACATTCAATAATGTGGACATAGTCCATTAACTGAGATTTCAGACATCTTTTAGTGAAGGTCTAGTTGCCTTGTTTAATAGAGGGAGGTTCAGACACTTTACTTGGAGTTGTTAGGAGATATCAGCTCAAGTTTCCTAGATAAAAAGCAAGGTTTCAAAGAGGCAAAGACAGTGAGTCCAGCATAGACACAAGTAACCAGGATTGGCAAAATAATATGGGGCAAAGATCTGAAGAGGTGGTGAAAGTATTTAACTTAAATGATTTTGGTACTCTACTCACTCCAGATTACCTATTATATACACAAATACCCTCTGTTGGTGGTTTATGTGGAATGAAAACAACAACAACAACAACAACAAAAAAAAGCAGTACAATATATGGGCCTATAAACTCAGAAAATCTGCACCAGGTCCTTATAAATAAATATATCCACAAACTGAACAAAGGAAACAGGAAATCTTAGAGTTATATAACTAGAAAAGTTAGATCTCTAACTTTTATCCAAGCTTTAGAGGTACGGAGAAAGTCGCTCTGTTCCCACCACTCACAAATTTGATTGTGTCTGTGTATTTCTCAAGATATTGATCTTGTCACTGTCACCTTTATCACCATCATTGTCATCATACAGAGCCACCCATACTGGGAGTCATGGTGACTTTTGGTGTCCAAAGTAAGTGTAGTTTTCTGTTTGATTTGTCCTGTTTTCAAAAGGATTACAAAAGTCAATTTTATGTTTAGTTCATATATAAAAATGCTACCATGCATTATGTTTCATCCATATTCTCAAGGTAATTTCTGTGGGACCTATTTCAGCTATGACTATTTTTTTATTGGGTCAAAAAATGGAGAAAGATGAGGTGAATAGTTTAAGGCTGTGAAGCTGTTAAATGATAGCTGTGGCATCTCAATCCAAACATCACTGTTCTTTTTTGTTGTTAAAATTTCTAAGAAACTATCATTACCTACAATTTCTATACTATATAGTATTTGATTCCCTGCTCTTATCTGACCTTTGGATTAAAAAGGTTACTTGGCATTCAGGGGACACACCTTGATAGGCATTTCTATCCATGATGTTTTTCTTTTATTGCATGGTCACATTTTCCAAACTTTTATTATAATTGCTTGCCTGAGCAGAATAAAGACACTCATGGAAGTTATGCATTATTCCATTCTCACAATATATTATTTACAATATCAACAAGACAAATAGAAGTAAAAATTATTTCAGACACATTAAGCACAGTGTCATTTTCTTAGGAGGTTGGGAGGTACCAATTATCTCCTTAAGTGAAAATAGTGGTCAAATAGGCCCTGAGATTATTTGGAAAGCCTAAAACAAAGTCATTAATGCATCTAAGTTTTTATATCCATTGGTCAAGTTCTCTCAATGGAAAGGTGTAATTAAACACTGGATGTTTCATTCAGTCATAGGTGCCACAAAAGCAAACAAGCAAGTGCCCTTGGGATGGGGTACCCATCAGGGTCCAAGATGGGCCTTTGGATGGCCTATTATTGAAGATCCACATCACACTGTTAACACTTAATAAGGATAAGTGATGTATATTTCACTTTCCATACATAACAAGGAATTGAGTGACTAAGTTCATGGATGTATCTGAGCTTCCTGACCCCAAAGTCCTTACATTGTAAGAACCTTGAACCAAAACAGATTTCTGTGAGAGTACTTGATGACCCACCAAAGGTTAGTGGTAAGACCCTACTGCTGAAGACACCTTATGTGGTTGTCACATAAAATTGAATGGCATAGCTGAAAGCTGGAAGAGAGTCAGTTCCCAGACAGTCAGTGCATCTAGTGCCAGAAGGTGCTACATGGGTGACTGGGGGAAAATGACCAAAATCTGTCCAAGCAACTCATGGTCTAACCTACTTAGCAGCAAATAACCTGTTGTGATGCTCACACAAGTGCAATAGTGGCACACAACCATGGTGGGAAACCAACTGCTCTTGATTCGGCTAACTGATCCCCTCAGTGGTACCAGACCCATAGCTGGATCTGGGAAACAAGTCAGAACCATATCCAAACATAAGCCCACTCTCCACTGTCAAGCTACCACCAATCGTGGGCTACAAGAGGGCCTACACCTATTAAGTTCTCTGTAAAAAAGTAAGGATAGTAAGGGTTATCTCATTTGTCTGGTGCTAACTTCCTCGGCATTGGAGAATCTGCTTCTCTTTTTCAGATAGATATAGATCCTAAGAAGAGAGCCACCCCATCATACCTCAAAAGGGCCCCGGCTGAAATTAAAAACAATTGGCAAAACAAGCAAGGGTGCTGTTTTCTTGGTGAACTAGGTACCAGCACAAGGGTGAAGGAGATCAACAGAGAAAAATCAACTCCTACCAAATCAGAGATCCAGAGACCCAGAGGCTCCCAACACCTTATCACTGAAGCAGCCCAAAAATGAACCCAACGTGGCTCAGGGAAATTTTGCGGAAGAGGGGATGGAAAGAATGTCAGAGCCACATGTTGGATCATGATATGGAGAGACATTTATCCTACTCATAACTGTGGGATAACTCCAGAATGCATGACCCATATACTTCAACAAGGATGGGCCAAGGGGAGGGGATAGGTAATGGATGAGCCTAATATTAGTACCAAATTGACTATATTCGCTGAGTACAAAACTAATTAATTAAAAAAAAACATTTGATGTTGCCACAGTATGTTTATTTGACAAGCCATCTTTGCCTGATAAGTTTCTTCATCTTTCACAAAGTCTCAATGGATAAGAAACTCGAACTTGGCTTCAGTTCACCCCATTGTGTCCTGATTGCAGGGAGACCAAGGAGCTGAAGAACTATGAACAAATGTGCCTTTGAAAGAATAAAGGGTCACTCAATGTCTGTATGCATAGTAAAGCAAACAAAAAGTCCAAATATGAGCATCTTCTCTGTTTCCCACAACCATCTCCCTGCATACTACAGTGTGGAGACAACAGATTTTGTGTTATTTTATGCTGAGAGTAAGACACGTAACAGTGGCCTTTGCATAAGCCATTGAATTTCAGCCCAGCTACTTTCTACTATTCAATGTTAATTATGCATAAAAGCCACAGAATATTATTTCTGGTTGCTCTAGGAGAGGTGTATTTGCACTGTATAGACAGGGTCTCCCTGTGGGCTGATGCTTCATCACTGCTCATTGAATTTAAAAGGCGCTCTCCAGATTTGCCCTAGGTGGAGCCCTCTGAACCAAGGACCACCTGCATAGAAGTAGTCTCAATGGTCACTTTACTCATCCCTGAGACATTGGAGGCTTTGAGCATGATTAGAATCTGATTGATGCCTGTACCTTAAATCAGCTCCTAGGAAGTCTATGAAGAATGAAATGGAGCAAAACGGCATGAACTCAGAAAAATAAGCAAGAGGGATCAACTATGTTGCACGTAGAGTTGGTCAGGTTAGACCACTCTCCTGCATGACATCTAAATGTGCAATTGAGAAAGGATTAGCACAAAATTTGAAACTGGCTCAGAAGTTAACAGCCTTTGGTGTTGTGGATCCTTCATGATATCAGAGAAGCAGCATTAGAGATCTGTCCCTACCTCCCCTCTCTCCATCTCTCTCTCTCTGACAACACCAACACACACACACACACACACACACACACACACACACACACACACACACACCTGCAAATCTCATATTCTCTCCCATGATACAACATCTCAGGATAGAAAATAAAATATTTTGCTCAAAGTCCTACAGAGCATAATTGCCAGTCTGGAGATCCCATGCAGACAAGTAGCTTCACAGCTCATTTTCTTAACTCTTGTTTGACCTTCCCCCTCTGTCTATCCCTCATGATGCAGGTTCCTTCTTCCTTGGTTTTAATATTCTAATATGATTTCTCATTCTTTTTCCTTTCTTCTTTGTGGCCTATCAGTGATTTATCTTTCTTCTTTTACCCATTAAGCCTTATCCTTGAACCAGAGGGCTTAGAAAATAGTTGGCTGGATGATTATTATAGTAATGATATGTTTGGACAAAAGATAAAATCCCTTTGCAACAATGAGTGGTTAGGCTACTAAATGATATGTTCTCCTTTTAGAATTTGAAATATTCACACCTCATATCTCAGAGCATTACAAAGGAACTTAGTACCAGAGAGAAGATATGTTACTCTGCTGATGTCAGGACACTTTTTCTCATTAGGTTGGGTAAACTGCAGAGAAAGAAAGCTATTCCTTTGTTTATTCTGAACATAATAGTTGTCTTCCAGCTTATGAAAAAATAAAATTGTAAATTTTGGTACAGTCTGTCAATGAACTCTAGCTACAAATCATAACATTATTTATCTGATTTGGCTTGCTTTATTTTTCATCCTATCACTTCAAATTGTACGAAGAAAAGGGCTTTATTTTTTAATTATTTATTTGACCCTGTGTGGGTGTGAACATGTGGAGGGGGCTATCAGTGTTCCATGCCATTGCAAAGAATCACCAGAGGCTTGTGCCATTTTTTGTGTCTGGTTTTACATGGGTGTTAGGGAATTGAACTTGCATTGGCAGGCTTTACAAGGAAGTGCTTGAGCAGCTAAATCATCTCCCTAGTCCAAGAAGTGTTCTCTATTAAGTAACAAATATATCTTCCCAAGACCTTGCAGTAGGGATTCATACACGTACCTATCCCCTAAATGAAAGGATTAATACATTTCTCTGTTCCAAGGTGGATATGAAAGACATTTCTCACTGAAGGAATTATGAGTGGCCATATTTAAAAGTATAAAATAAACTTGTACATTAAAGGTCATTAAGAATATAGCACTGGGGGCTGGAGATAATGGCTTAGCAGTTAAGGCACTTGCCGGGAAAACCAAAGGACCTAGGTTTGATTCTCCAGGATGCATGTAAGCGAGATGCACATGGTGGTGCATGTGTCTGTAGTTTGTTTGCAGTGGCTGGAGGCCCTGTCACACCCATTCTCATTCTTTCTCTCTTTCTCTGTACTTCTTTCTTTTATTCTATCTCAAATGATTTAATAAAAATAAAGAATAAAATATTTTTAAAAAGAAGAAGCATTTTGTGTGAGAAATATGGGTCAATTCGTGACATGCTAGCCACATAAGAATAAAGTCCTGAGTTTAGATTCCAAACAATCATATCCAGACATGGTGGAATGTACCTCTAATACTAATGCTAGGGAGGCAGAGACAGGCAGATCCCAGAAGATTGCTGGTTAGATAATATGGCAAAGTTGGTAAGCTCTACGTTCAGTAAGAAACCTTTTCTCAAAAATTAAAGTCAAGAGTAACTGAAGAAGACACCTGATGTCAACCTTCATCTTCTACATGCAAATGCACATGTGCACACACACACATGCACACACTCACACACAAATAAACACACACACATACACACCACAATCTACATAAAATGTGCATTGCACTTTTCTCTACCTCTTTACCATTCATCAGTCTACCCAGAACTGACCTCCCTTTCTCTCTCTCTCGTAACACACACACACACACACACACACACACACACACACACACACACACAATATCCCAGGACATTGTGCTATATCCTCAGATTCACTTTGAATGATACTGCAATCTCACCCTTTCTAATCAAACTTCTAATTTAACATAGGACTACCATTATGTCACAATGAAACTTCCTTTGGTCAATGCATAGCCTTTAAAAGAAATAATTATAATGCTATGTGACCAAAAATATTCAGCAGAAGTACTGTGAACATATGTGGGAATCTTGGGGAGCCAGTGTTTTCACATACTATATTAAAACAGAGATGACACACATACTATTCATAGTTGCCTGCTGTCACAAGGTAGCAATGGAAATGTGAATGACCCAACTTTGGAATGGTGTACTGTTGCTCACCTGGGAAAATGACAAGGAAATGGATGCCTCTCCATGCTTTTGCTTTCATGTGCTTGAAATGTTTATGAGATTATAATTTCCTGAACCATGTGCCCATGCCTTCTTTGTGCAGAGCTCTCAAGAATGCTATACAAATTGTCACATATTGGTATGGAGAGATAGCTTAGCAGTTAAGGCACATGTCTGTGAAGTCAAAGGAGAGAGGTTTAATTCTCCAGGTCCCACATAAACCAGGTTCAACATAGACAAGAATCTATCACCTTGTGTTTTGCAAATGGGTAGATTTGCTATGTAAAAACGACTTCAGAATAGAATAAGAAATGTCAGGATACTTATCTCTCTGCTCTGTAATCTCATTTTGTTCTTGCTTTTCAACATATGCTACTTAAATTCATGGAAAGCCGGACTCTAAAAAATGGATGGAACCCCCTTTATCTTAGGCCCCATGCAAGTTTAAGCCATGTGTCCCCCAGACTCTGACTAGAGACAATGGCCAATTGTCTCTGACAAAGAAAAAGGAGTATAGCATATAACTGTGGTTCTCTTTAGTTCTTCTCTTTTGAACACCTAAAGTCACATCTGTTATGATAAAATTTCTCACTAGACAAAATGTTAAGTAAACTGAGTCAAGGTATTTGATCAGGTTACAAACTCCTTACATAAGACAAGCATCAGGCTTATCTAGTGTGTATATCAGGGTAAGGGCCCCTTCACTGAAACATTTAATTAGATTAAATCTAATGTTTACCTGATGCCAAGGTTTCAATCAGTGGAAAAACTGAGTCTTATGATAAGGCCTCACTCATTAACAGGTCACTGATGCTAATTTGTTATGATTTAAGGGTTATAAAACTGGCTTTAAGACTCTCTCAGTAAAATAAATTAGGTTCCTCTTTTCATGAAAGTTATAACTATCCTTAAAGTAAAGGTTCACATAGAAGTTGTTAATTTCCAAAGGTAAACTACTCCTACCTAAAGACATTGTAACTTTAAAGATAGCTTCTGTCTTATTTATGCTAATTCTATTGAATGGTCATAACTAGGTTTAATCACTTAGATTTAAGTGATTTAATTTCAGTAATGCTTACCTCCATCTTCCTGGGATATGTTGAGACAGCTTGCTTAAGCTTTACCAAATTTCAGTCATGAGTAGAACATAAAATTGTTTTATGTTAATAAAAATTTCTGTGGTACATAAAATCAATAGCTATCAAGTTTAAGACAAAATCACTGGTTGTCAAATAATGTTTTTTCTTTCAAAAAGATTTATCAAGGGTTGTATTAAAATTTAGCTAGGTGTTTTGGTTTAAAAAAAAAATCAATCTCTGTGGTTCTGTTTCCAATGTACTCTGGGAAATTTGTACCAACACAGGTATCTGAACTAATCAAAAATGTTTTCAAACACAGGTGCTAAGATTTTATACTGTCTTACTTGTCCTTTTCTGACCATTTTTAGCTTAAATGTGTTAGTCTATAAATCAATTGGTACTGTTTTCAAGACTGGTAACAGGGTCTGCCTATATTTATAAATATTAAATATGAGATATTTATAAATATTAGATATTTAAAATATGAGATGTGTCTACTTTCTATATCTCATATATAAGGCTTATGCTGCCATAGTACAACTAAAATTTTAAAGATAGGACAAAATGATTTTAGAAGCCCTTGTTCCATTCTTTAAGTCTATTTCAGAAATCAAATGTGCTCTATATGTACATACATTCAGGCTGGTGTAACTTCCTTTCTAAGTGTGTTAATTACCTACGTAGAAGCCAAAAGCCAATTGGAATCATCAGAGCAAGAAGCGCCAATATTTTGGCCTGTGCTCCCAGGTCATGAGGCCACTGGAGGCAATGGGACACTTCTACACTGGCCCCCTGGTAAGTCACCTGTCTTCCTGAGCAGGGAGGATATGGAGACCCAAACAAATTGGTGTACAGTCTGAAACAGGAGAGTCACAATTGAGGAGCAATCAGTCCTCCTGACTTCCCAAAGAAGGGAAAACTGCTTGGACAGCATGGCCCAGACTCATCCTAACAGGCAGAAGACACCAGTAAGCCATGGGGCTGCTCCTGGGTCCCTAAAGTCTCTTTGGAGAGCCATTAATGACCTCCAGAATTAATCCTTAATTAAATTTGGCTATCTGCATGGTCTTAAACACTCAGAGAGAAATGTATAGCCAAAAATAAAAAAAAAATACCTTGCACATATGAATGGCATATTAAGTAACACAAAAACTTTCCAAGAGGGGAAACAAACAATAAGACATCTTTTCCCCATAGTTTTAATTCTATAATTAAGAAAAAAGATGTTCAAAGGGCTGTTTTCAAACCTAAAATATGTAAGTAATCTGGGACACTGGGTGTCGCCATCGCCGCGAGACACTGGAACCCTGCTGGAAGAGATTATGCTGGAAGGGACCCTAAATCTTCATCCTGATGGAATTGCCACTTGGATTCATCACACCTACCTACTAAGGTGGACTATATGTGCCCTTAGAAAAAATGTTGTTTTTAAAGAGACCCTCACCAAATTGACCACAGAGACTGGCGTTAATGATTGGATAGCTCTCCTCCCCTTTGTGCTCTTCTGGGTTAGAAACACCCCTGGACAGTTTGGGCTGACCCCCTATGAATTGCTCTACGGGGGGCCCCCTCCATTAGTAGAAATTGCCTCTGTGCATAGTGCTGATGTGCTGCTTTCCCAGCCTTTGTTCTCTTGGCTCAAGGCACTCGAGTGGGTGAGACAATGAGCATGGAAGCAGCTACGGGAGGCCTATTCAGGAGAAGGAGACCTGCAAGTCCCACATCGCTTCCAAGTCGGGGATTCGGTGTTAGGCGCCACCGTGCAGAAAACCTTGAGACCTGGTGGAAAGGCCCCTACATCGTGCTGCTGACCATGCCGACTGCCTTAAAAGTTGAAGGGATCTCCACTTGGATACATGCCTCCCATGTCAAGTTTGCTCCGCCGCCAGACCCAGAATGGAAAATCAAAAAGACTAACAACCCCCTTAAACTTAAGCTTCGTCGTGTGGACTCTGCTTCTTCAGCTAAGTGACTCTACTAATCCCCACGACCCCCAGAAACTGACCTGGCAGGTGATCTCCCAGACTGGAGATGTAATATGGAGCATCTCTAAAGATGCCCCACCTTGGACTTGGTGGCCACCACTGTATCCAGATCGCTGTCAGCTGGCAGCAGGCTTAGAAACTTGGGATATACCTGAGGTAGACCCCAGAGAGAACACCCCGATATGCCTATCCGGGAGCTGCCCCTGCCCATCAGGGTCACCCACAACTAAGAGCTGAGCTCCGAAAGCTGTACATTTATGTTTGTCCCAGAAATGGGAGGGATCGAAGTACAGCTGTTGAATATGGGAGGATAGAACATTACTTTTGTAAAAATTGGGGATGTGAGACAACTGGAACCACCTACTGGAAGCCTCAATCCAGTTGGGGTGCTATTATCCTTAATCGGGCATCCCCCTCTGACAAAGAGACCCCAGGCCTCCAGAAATCACATTGCTCCGGGTCTGAGTCCTCAGGGCTCTACCTATGGCCTCTTAGTCCTGATGGCCACCACTGTAGACCCGGAGTCTAGATGAGGCAAGGGCCCTGCCTAAGTTTTACATGAAACCCTCTAAACATCACTTTTACTGGACCTGGGAAAAAGGCTAAAAACTGGATTAAGGGGAGACAATGGGGGTTACGATTCTACATGTCTGGTGTAGATGCAAGCCTCCTTATGACTATAAGACAAAAAAATACAAAGTCCTTCACCTTTGCTCCTAGGGTCTAATCCAGTACTGGCTGAGCCAGGCCCCTCAGCCCCACTACCTCTACTTCCCCCAAAACCCATGCCTAGCCTCACCACTAGTAGTTTGATCCCAGGAGTTTCAACCATCACTACTGGAAAAACGCCCCATCACCCCCCAGTGCATACAATGCAAAGGTTATTCAACCTGGTACAGGGAGATTTTCAGGCCCTCAATGCCACTAACCCAGAGGCCACCTCCTCCTGCTGGTTCTGTTTATCGTCAGGCCCCCCCTTATTATGAAGGCTTGGCCCTGACAGGAACTTTCCATGTTTCTGACCATCCTGAGGAGCAATGCTCCTGGGGGTCTCAAAATAAGCTAACTCTGATGGAGGTGTCCGGGAAGGGGCTCTACATAGGTAAGGTATCCATGACCCATCTATATCTTTGTAACTCTTCTGTAACTCTTAACCAAACTGAGTCAAACAAGTACCTGGTGCCAGGGAAAAATCAATGGTGGGCATGCAATACTGGACTAACCCCTTGTGTCTCTACTACAGCCTTTGATTAGTCTAAGCATTTATGTGTCATGATCCAGCTAGTTCCCAGGGTTTACTATCACCCTGATGAGGTGATAATCAATGAGTATGACTATCGGCCTACTCGCTCTAAAGAGAGCCTGTAACCATGCCCTTAGCCATTATGCTCGGATTGGGGATGGCCGCAGATGTAGGAATAGGGACCACAGCCCTGGTCACAGGACCACAACAGTTAGAAAAAGGACTTGGAGAACTACGTGCTGCTATGACTGAAGATCTCCAAGCTCTAGAAAAGTCTGTTAGCAATTTAGAGAAATCTCTGACTTCTCTATCTGAGGTGGTCCTACAGAACCGGAGGGGATTAAATCTACTGTTCCTAAAGGAAGGTGGATTATGTGCAGCCTTAAAGGAACAATGCTGCTTTTATGTAGATCACTCGGGAGCTATTAGAGATTCCATGAGCAAGCTCTGAGAGAGGCTGAAAAGACGTCAAAGGGAAAGGGAGACTAACCAAGGGTGGTTCGAAGGATGGTTTAACAGGTACCCTTGGATGACCACCCTACTTTCTGCCCTGATGGGACCCTTAATGATTTTACTTCTATTGCTTTCAGTCGGGCCCTGCATAATTAACAGGTTTGTTGCTCTTGTTAGGGAACTGGTGAATGTGGTCCAACTCATGGTGCTTAGACAACAGTACAGGGGCCTTCCGAACCAGGAGGAGACTGACTTCTAGTCCTCCTAGTTCTAGGATTAGGACTATTTACAAGAGAAGAAGTGGGGAATGAAAGGATGAAAAAAATTAAAAGTTTAAAAAGGGACACAGAGCAGGCCTTTGAGTACGTGACTCTGGCCTAGTGAGATAAAAGGAAATGAGCTGACTATTGCCACTCACACCTAGGAGCCCGCGCTGACTACTGCCACTCCCACCTAGGAGCCCGTGCTACCTATTGTCACTCCCACCTAGGAGCCCACGCAAATGCAGACCTCTGAGGCTATAGGAAAAAGATTATAGTGTGTTACAAATTGATTTGTCCACAGTGCGCGGGCTTGGATAATTTAAAATGATTAGCCTAAGAACCATAAAATGTTACACATTGATTGGTAAACACTGCGCGGGTACCCGAGGTTATGGAATGATTGGTTCACGATGCGTGGGCATTGTTGTAACCCTAATAAAAGCTGTCCTGGCCCTGCAATCGGGGTCCACAGCCCTGTACCCCTGTGTGGTGTATGACTGTGGGCCTCAGCACGCTGGAATAAAAATCCTTTTGCTGTTTGCATCAAGACCATTTCTCGTGTTTGATTTGGGGGTGCCATCTTTCCCGAGACTGAGCCCGGGGAGTCCACCGGAGCAGGACTTTCAGTTCCAAAACGGATATCCAAGGAAACCCCTTATCACAAAAACAGGGAAACTTGACACGGGCCTACCCCAGGGTCCCCAGATGATCGCTGGGCAGAACCCTGGGGCTATCAGGTTCGTCCCTCAGTCTACCCAAAATGCGACATCTCTGCCCTCTCCCGGGCAACCGCTGGCATTGCAGGACTGGACCTCTGTTCCGCCTCCAGATCAATACTAACACTGGAGTTGGGAATGCAAATCCTCTCTAAGGGAGTCTTTGGCCCCCTACCTCAGGACATTTTTGGCCTTATTTTGGGATGTGCCAGTTCAACCATTCAGGGCCTCGCCATTTCTCCAGGAGTCGTTGATAATGACTATACTGGGGAAATTAAACTCATGGCTACTGCTCTTCAGGGGCCTATTACCATTCTTCCTGGCCAACGGATTACTCAGTTAATAGTATTGACCCTCAATGATAAGGTACCTTACCGGAAACAAAAGAGAGGCCCTTATGGGTTTGGGTCATCAGACATTTACTGGGCACAAGAGGTCACTCAAATAAGACCCCTTCTTAAATTAAAGTTAAAAGGAGAATCCTTTGAAGGTATATAGACACTGGTGCAGATGCCACAATTATTTCCAGTAAAGACGGGCCTGCATCTTGGCCCCTCACAGCCTCCATGATCCATCTTAAAGGAATAGGACAAACTTCTAATCCATTACAAAGTTCTGAAGTTATTCAATGGGAGCATGAGGAGGGCAATCAAGGCACCGTTCAACCTTATGTGATCACAGGCCTGCCCATTAATCTCTGGGGCTGACACATCCTCTCTCAAATGAAACTCATTATGTGCAGCCCTAATGAGTTGGTAGCTCACCAAATGCTTAATCAAGACTTCCACCCAGGACAAGGATTGGGCAGACATTCTCAGGGAACAAAGGAGCCAATCCCAGTTACTATAAAGACTGATCGTGCTGGAATAGGCTACGAAAATTTATCCTAATGGCTGTTGACATGCTTGTGCCCCATGCAGATAAGATATCCTGCAAAACAACAAAGCCTGTATGGGTTATCAATGGCCCTTAACTTCTGAAAAATTAGCTGTAGCCACAATGTTCGTGCACGAACAATTTGCTGCAGGCCATATTGAACCTACCACCTCTCCTTGGAATACTCCTATCTTTGTTATAAAGAAAAAGTCTGGAAAATGGAGGTTGCTCCAGGACCTTAGAGAAATTAATAAGGCCATGGTACCTATGAGAGCCCTACAACCAGGCCTCCCCACTCCAGTGGCAATTCCTGCAGGATATTGTAAAATCATTATTGACCTAAAGGATTGCTTTTTTACAATTCCCTTGCACCCTGAGGATTGTCAGCATTTTGCATTTAGTTTACCTGTGGTAAATTTTAGAGGCCCTATGCCGAGATTCCAGTGGAAAGTCTTGCCTCAAGGGATGGCCAACAGCCCTAAGCTGTGTCAAAAATTTGTGGCCCAAGTTATAAATCCATTTAGACATAAATGGCCTTCCTTGTATATCATTCATTATATGGATGGCATTCTCTTGACATTCTCTTGGCCGGACCTGATCCCACTGAACTCCTTATTTGCTCTCAAGAGCTTTCTAGGGCCCTTACCAGAGCTGGTCTTCAGATAGCTCCTGTTAAAATTCAATTAAAACCCCCTTACTTATTCTTGGGCTTTGAACTTTTTCATAACAAAATTCTTTCACAAAAGATTCAACTTAGAACTCATCATCTAAAAACTTTAAATGATTTTCAAAAACTCATAGGAGATATCAATTGGCTCAGGCCTTATCTCAAGCTAACTACTGGAGAGCTTAAACCCTTGTTTGACATCCTTAAAGGAGACCCAGACCCTGCCTCTGGCTGCTCATTAACAGCCCCCGCCCTAGAGGGTCTGAAGATAGTGGAGGCTGCAATTCTGAGCCAAAGGGTCACTTTGATCTCTTATGAGGAGCCTCTTCTCCTGGTCATCTGTGCCACTGACTTTACACCCACTGGGGTGTTCTGGCAGGAGGGGCCCCTCTTCTGGGTCCATTTACCCACTTCACCACCCAAAGTCCTTACCCCTTACACCTCATGGGTGGCACAATTAATAAAAATGGGACATGACCAAAGCAGAAAAATATTTGGTAAGGACCCTGATAAAATCGTTCTTCCCTATTCCATTACCCAAATCCAGTGGTTAATACAAAATGATGACAACTGGGCAATATCTTGCACCTCTTTTCAGGGATCCCTTGATAATCATTACCCTGCTAACAAGCTTCTCCAATTTCTGAGAATTCAACCTTTTGTTTTTCCTACACTAACCTCTCCCCAACCCCTTCCCCATGTCCCCCTAGTTTTCACTGATGGCTCCTCTAATGGAGTGGCAGCCTTCACTGTAGACAATCAAACCACTTCCCTGCAATCTTCATTCCACTCTGCTCAACTGGTGGAGCTTTTTGCTGTTTTACAGGTTTTTCAACAACTTCCAAATACTTCCTTTAATCTGTATACTGATAGTGCTTATATTTCTCAGTCCATCCCTCTTTTGGAGACTGTACCATACATAAAACCCACTACCAATGCTGCCCCTCTGTTTTTCTCCGTTCAGCAATGCATACATTCTAGGCAACATCCTTTTTTATATAGGCTATATTCTTGCTCATTCTGGACTCCCTGGGCCTCTAGCTGCAGGCAATGCCATGACTGACAAAGCCACCCAGTTTGCTTTCCTTGTTGAGCTCGATCCTGTGGCCCAGGCTAAAGCAGCTCACTCTGTACATCACCTTAATGCTCAAACCTTGCATCTTCTTTTTAAAATCACTAGGGAACAAGCCCGCCAGATAGTCAAACAATGTACGACCTGTGTCACCCTCCTACCCATCCCCCACTTGGGCGTGAACCCTAGGGGATTAATTCCCAATGAGATCTGGCAAATGGATGTAACACACATTCCCTCATTTGGTAATCTTAAGTACCTCCACATCACTGTGGACACTTGTAGTGGATTCATCTTTGCCAGCCTCCATGCTGGAGAAGCTTCAAAAAATGTCATTGCTCATGTACTCAATTGCCTTGGTGTCATGGGGAAGCCCCAAATTATTAAAACTGATAATGGTCCTGGATATACTGGTAAAAAATTCCAAAATTTCTGTCATCAACTACAAATTAAACATATTATAGGCATACCATAAAATCCCCAGGGTCAAGGAATTGTTGAGTGAGCCCATCTAAATATTGAACATACCCTCCAAAAACTAAAAATGGGGGATTTATATCCCATAAAAGGCTCTCCAAAAAATATCCTTCATCATGCCTTGTTTGTCCTAAACTTCTTAACACTTGACGCTCAAGGAAATTCAGCTGCTGACCGCTTTTGGCACACAAATACAAAAAATACCTTTGCCAAAGCCATGTGGAAAGATCCTTTAACCTTGAAATGGAATGGCCCAGACCCAGTACTCATTTGGGGCCAAGGATCAGTATGCTTGTTTGACACCAAAGAAAATGCTGTGAGATGGCTGCCAGAGAGACTTGTAAAACAAGCTGATGATCCTCCAATGACATCTCACATATCCAGGGAAGAAACACTTCCCTGAGAAAAATCTCTTTTTTTCCCTGACAGGGCAAAGCTTGAAGGACCTCAAGACGACTCTGTTGGGGTTAAAGGTGTTTGCCACCATGCCAGGCTTATTTTTACAAATTTATAATGTGTCAAAGTAATCCAAGTTTTCATGCTCGTGCTACAGTCCTGATCTTCATTATTTAAAAAATAGATATGACTGGGCATGGTGGTGCAGACTTTTAATCCCAGCACTCAGGAGGCAGAGGTAGGAGGATCACCATGAGATCAAGGACAGCTTGAGACTACATTGTGAATTCCACATTAGCCTGGGCTAGAGCAAGGCTCTACCTCAAAAAAAAGGGAAAACCAAGGAGGAGACTAATGATGGTTCCAGTTTGACTGTATACACTGAATACAAAACTAAAAAAAAAAAAGAAAGAAAGAAAAAAGAATAAAAAGAAAACCCAAAAACCAGAACAAAACAAACAATAGTTCTGTAATAATATTGTATTCATTAAGTAAAATACACTCACTTGCTCAGGATGAAATTATTCTCCACTATAAAATGAAATTAAAATCAGAGCACTTATTAACATTCTTATTAACACAGTGTATTGTTTCCAAACAGGAAAAATCAACTATACTTAAGATAAATATGAACAAGCAATTATTATTCATTGGACTTACTGGCAGTAAAACATTGTAAAATTTTGTTTATAAAAGTTTTAGAAAAAAGCACACCAAAAATGAACCCAACATGGCTCAGGGAAATTTTGCAGAAGAGGGGGCAGAAAGAATGTCAGAACCACATGTTGGGTCATGATATGCAGAGACATTTAGCTTACCCATAACTGTGGGCTAACTCCAGAATGCATGATCCGTATACCTCAATAAGGAGGGGCCAAGGGGAGGGGGTAGGTCACTGATGAGCCTAATAAGGGTACCAAACTGACTGTATTCGCTGAGTACAAAACTAATTAATAAAAAAGTTAAAAAAAAATTTAAGAACAATTTAAGCCATTTTTTAACTTAATTTGTATGTTATTTTTAATGTAAATGATAAAAACTTAGTTTTAAATGTATTTGAAATGCCTGAGGTAAAAGATATGACTCTATTGCTGAAGACACTACATGTTGTCAACACAGAACATTGAGAGATCTTGCTGGAATCTGGAAGGAGGCCAGTTCCCAGATGGTTAGCCCATATGAGATTTGTTTTAAGATTCTATGTCTCTCAAATCATGCAAATGCTTAATTGTGTTTAATAGCATATTCCAAGTGTTATATTATTCTAACAGAGTACAGAAATTACAACTACCTTTGGACTTTAAGGTGACCAGACTCAAGATCTACTTGACTTCTCTAAATATCTTTCCACATCTTTAGAACAGGAAAAGAGCCATTCATAATGTGTAAATGACAGCTGATATTAAATAGTACAGTATAAAAAAACTCTTAAATTCTTGATGAATGCTCCATCAAATATTGTCTTTCAATGATTGCACTTTGTAAGGAGTTTGAAAGCATTTTATCTCTGTTCTCATCAGTGAGCAAAGAAGTAAACAGCTTGCTTATTACTCAGCAATACTATAAGGTACAAGATTCAACCAGGAAGACCAGAACTCACTGTAGATAGTTTAAGAAGAAAAGTATGGATCTTTAAAAACAAGAAATTGAGGCTTAGGAAAAATAATTGACTTGTTTATCTAACAAGTAAACATGAAGCAAGTAGCTGATGCTGATGGTGTTGACAGTGGTGGTTGTGGAAAAATTAAAGGATATTGTATGTAAGTACCTAATTTGATACTTAGCATATATTACAGAATCAGTAAGGAATGAAAGTCATCATTTTTTTTTTTTGTCAATTTGGTATCAAACTTTATTTTTTTCCTGTTCCATAGTCACAAGCTATACCTACTAGCAAAATCAATTTCTTCATGTACAAGACCAAAATAAATAAATAAAATTTGGAGAGTGAAAAATAGCTTATAGAATTATGAGGACACAAATTTATGTTCATATTCATAATCTCATTTAAGAAGCCACCACTCAGGCAATAGATTAAAGAGGAAAAGTTAAAAAAAAATAGATATTTTGAGGAGGATATTTACTTTTATCCAAATTAGAAAATAATGTTAACAGGTCAAAGAGTCAAAAGGAACACAAGGAAAAAAAAATCTATATTGTGATTAAAAATAAAATTTTCAGATGCTATCTACAATATGAAGAATGTCTCCAATAATGATAAACATCTTGTGGGGCTTGACAAGCTAAAGTAAGTGTCTAGATAAGTAACAAACTGCTTTTTAATTTTTTTTAGAATTTATTTGACAGGGAGTGAGCAAGAGAGAGACAGGGAAAGAGAGAGAGAGAGATGAGAATGGACATGCCAGGGTCTTCAGCCACTGCTAATGTATTCTAGACACATGCACCACTTTGTGCGTCTGGCTTACATGAGGTCCTGGAGAATTGAACCTGGGTCCTTTGGCTTTGCAGGCAAGTGTCTTAACCACTAAGCAATCTCTCCAACCCAACAAACTGCTTTTTAACTTACATTTTAAACAGCCAAAATTTAGGAATATATTTAAAGTATTTGCATTATTCCCAAGTTATGAGTTATAGTCTAGTTACATACAAAACAGATTTTTCTCTCTTTCTTTCACACACAATCTGTGAAATTGGTTATATAACTACCTCATGTACAATTATTAAAATGCTAGATATAATGCTGCATTTGTGTTATGCTTAATGGCATATTTCTGTGTTTGAGCTCCACAGAGATAGGAATAATTATTACTCCAATGTAGTAAATACAGATTATATTGACATTCTTGTTCACTCCCTGTACTCCACAGCCTGTATTTCTGGGTTTGTATGTGTAAGTTATAATAAGTGGCACTTTATAATTATGGAACTATAAACAATTATTCTTCCTAGTAGCCTCTTGATTAGTAGGTCAATAAAAACAATCAAGGGAAATGAAGGAAGACAGCCCATACAGCACCATTTAACTTCCAAGCAGTAATGGTGTTTGCATAAACTCCATTATTACACTAGCTCATAACTAGTTAGTAAAGTATGCATGAATTTGTTTGGTACAGAACACTCAGGATATTAACTAAGGAACTGATCATTAAGCCCAGGTAATATACATACCAGTTTTCATAGGTCATGAAATCTTCTATTCAATTTAAGAACAGTTTAGTTGCTATACCTGTAATGAATGTTAAAAAAATGTTGTTGTTTTCAATAGCATGACTTAAAGTTAGGGGATTCAGGATTTGCTTTTCTAAGACAATGATGAATATCTGAAATATTTATATCTTAAATTTTACTGTGTTTGGATAAGAAACATTTAAGCTATTTCTTACAATGTACCAACTGATGAACCAATTACCACACAATTTCATTGTGAATTGTTTAAAAATAATGACACATACACTAAAAGTATCCAATAGAAAAAAATATGGACAATTTTATAATTACGAATTGTAATCATAGTATTATAGTATAAATTTATGTACTGAATAATCACTGGAAAAAGATACACTATGTCTTTCTACTTTAATATCATGTATTATTTGTATGAAATAATAGCTATGTGATGACTATTCATGTATAATATACTTTGATCATCATAATCATTCATCCTCCCAAAAACATGAAAATGAATGTACATCTGAAAACAAAATTCAGTAAAAGAATAAAGCACTCACTGAAAATAAAATGTTTTAATGAACAAGCTAAATGCCCATAACAGGAGTTATTTCTCCACCATGATTACAAGGAATAGGATCTGGCCACTGAAAATGACATTGCAAGTCAGGCATACTGGCCTTAGAAATGTTTTACAATGAGTCATTTAGAGAAAATTGTGTCAAAAGTGTGAGAATAATTAAATAGATAGGGACATATGTAAATATTTTCCATTAGAGAGGGAGGCAGGCAGGAGAGATGAGAGGGAGACAATAATGGACATGCAAGATTATAGCAAAGTGTTGACACTATCATCCTATTTTTTGAGTGAGAGCCCTGTATATTCTGTTTTGAAGCCCTTTGCTTATCTCTGTTTTCTAATGTCACTATGATGGGCATGTAATGTTTATTTTTAAAACTAGATAAATATACTTTGAATCTCATTAGTACTTCTCCAAACAATAATTGATAAATATCTCTGCAGAAATTAGAAAACAACACAACATTGAGCACTCCATTGCTGCCAAATGCAATGGGTACAAGGATATGGACATGCAAGTGTATGGACCAAGGTTGTTTTATGCACCATTCCTATGTCCTGCTGTTTATTTTCACCACAAAATGACTGTAGTCAGTGCCTACTCGTGGGAAGTAGTTGACCAGAGCACAATGTCAGAAGGATGTTTGAGATACTTCAAGGCACATGCTTGCAAAAATAAGATGCACTTTTATTAGCATAAAATAAGTTCAAATCATTATATTCTTATAATTTATTTTAGGTGTATTGGAGGGAGTGTCAGCTACTGCATGTTTGTAAAGGTCCAAAGAAAATTTCAAAGTCTGTGATATACATTGTTTGATACAGGGTTTGTTGTTGCTATAAATGAACTGAACTGCCAACTGCACCTGTAGAAGACTACCAGAGTAGGTGACTTATAAGGTTTGGATTCTCCTCATTTTGCCTCATTTTGTCTTAGGTGCATTGACATCACAGATGCATGTGCCATTTTACATACAGTGTTTCATGCATAGTAGAAAATTGAACCGAGGCAAACAGGCTTTGTAAGCAAGTGACTTTAACTGATGAAGTAGCTCCACACACACCTTTTAGTTCATAAAATAAAAGAAGATGGTTGTCAGAGTACAGGAACTCTCTGAGAATCATTTGAAATGGTTAGCATACTCACATATGGTAATGCTTCCTCAGGTCCCAGAACATACTGTACATCAGAATGGCCTATATTTGATAGAGGTGTTCAAACACTAGAAAGGATACACACCTCGGTATAGGTAACATTTACCAATGTTTTTCATTCTTTTATCTATGCACTTGTGGAGAATATAGTCAGTATTTCCAAATGACTTTACTCAATCTGACACCTCTCACCTCTCTCCTTTAATAATTTTCTACCTTTCACAAGAATGAGAATTCACACATAGCCATAAGGTGTTCCAGTATACAAACTGAGCTTTCATCAGCAGAATCATGCTGGAATAGAATTCCTCAAGTTTGTTCTTCACAGTTTTATCTACATTTTACCTTGCTGCTGCAGCAACTTGTATGGCAATCAAATTGCAGCCACAGTTGTGGCCAATGTGGATGTTTAAAATGTCCTGGAAATTTGAGTGATTTTATGCCACTTTTTGTTTTAATTCCCTTTCATTTTCTTGCTTCTACTCTAAATAAATAGAGCAAGGATACATTAGTTACTTGCTCTTTATGGCTAATTTTTAATTAATTCTCGTTACTGTCTCTCCAAATATAGTGGCTCATTGTACAGCTCTGGCTTGAATAAGTATGCAAAGCACAGAGTTATCTTTTCAAAAATTAGATGATTTTTATTTCCCATTTTTAGCTCTTACCTTTATTATACTAGGTATCTTAGGTAAATGATGATAATAATAAATGTGACTCAAACACCATTAAACCTGGATATTTCTTTTTCCTTTTAAAGGAAAAAATAAGTGTATGCAGGCAGGAAATAAACATGGGACACCCCAGAAGTATACACAAAGATTGCATAGAGCTATCAATCCCATCAGAGAAAGCAGGAGAACAGTCATTACTCAAACTTTAATCAGCAACACTAGCTAGGAAGAAGAATGAGGAACGTCCTGGGGGCAATCACTGAGACCATATGCTTTCTCTCAAGATCAATGCTTCATCTGTAGCAATTGAATCCATGTTCCCAGTGCTTATACTGAGCAAACCAACGAAGATTTAAAACATCGACCAGAAACAGGATAGGCAGGAAGGCTGGAAAACAGACAATGAAGAAGAGACAGAAATGAGAAAAAAAATAAACTCTGCAGACAAGAAGGATTGGAAACAAGAAATAAAAGAGAAAGAAATGAGAGATGCCACCACGGAATATTTTCCAGGAGTTTTTCACTGGAATATATAATGTATATATGGTGAATGGGCTTAGGATGGGGAGAAATATTTGGAAAAGACTGTAGCATCTTAACCAGGGTAAGCTTTGTAAGTCTTAGTAGGGGATTTTGATTATCAAAAAAGAGAGAGATTATTAAAGGATTTCTGCTTATGGAAGTGAAATCTTCTATAAAGTTCAGCTTGTCTGAAGTCAGAACAAAGTATCTGATAGGTGCATGATGTAGGATTAATTTTCCAGTATGGCTTTACACTAATATGGCTCCATATTCACAGCTATGAAAAATGTTGTATGTGAAGAGTAAGGCAAGCTTGGTGCAGAAGCAAGCTGCACTGTCCTAATGATTGAAGTATACTGCTTCATTCCCTTGACAGGACAGGTCTGCACATGGTGACATTAGTGGACAACATTTCTGGAAGGATTCCCAAAGGCAGAGAAACTTTAAAGATACTGTGATGCTCATGAATGTGACCTGTGGCTGTTTCTAAAGATTGTCATCCCACACATCAATAAATATTCAAGAACACTGAAAGCTTCTGGCCAAAGGGGTACATGGTAATGGCCATGGCACACTGCAAAATCAGACCTTGATTAGATACTTTTAATATATCAGTGATTGCATTATAAGATATGATTTTCATGTTAAGACTTTTCTCACATCAGGTACTTTTTCTCAGAATGTCTAGGTGACAACCCAGTAGATAATGCACAAACTAAGCCCACTTAAAGAAGGATTAGATAGAAATCTCACCATGCTATCTTTATACACCTATTAAATAGGATAGATATTTTAACACTCTCATGATGTGGACAGTGGTTTGCCATGTGGGATTCATCTGTGCTTCTAGGATGATATATGTTGATTAATTCCCCTAAGGCCATGTAAAATTAAAATTGGCTTTGAGGTAACAATCACAAAACCTGCAATAACATCTGGCACTACATTGAGTACAAGAAATTATTCAGTTACTTATGTATTCTACTGTTAGAGAGAACCAGAATCAATCTTATTGACTGCCTCAAGGAATGCTATTCCTTTCTCAGATTTTCATAGTTTTAGGTATTTATGACAATAGTTTTCCAATAGATGACAACAAACTATCTTATTTTAATAATTTACAAAACTGTGGGGTTTGGGTAAAAGAATCACACCAAGATTCAGTCTCTGTCATGTCCCTTCTTATGTCAGTGCCAATGTGAATTATACACCAAAAAAATAGCACCTGACATGTCTTTAACCTAATTCCTCATTGAATCCCTGTGATCATGCTAATACTCTCCATTCTTTAAATATTACCTCCCTATGACAAGCTTCTGGTTCTGTCCTGAGTTTCCTTTATTGTCCAAGGCCAGAGTAGCTTCTATAGGTGAAGAGTAAGTCTTGGCACAGGATGGGAGGACACATTCACTTGGTGTTTGCATAAAGTTTCTCCTATTTTCCTCTCTTTCACTAACCACATGCTTCCACACTGGATAGGACAGGGACATAAACCTGGTAATGCAAGCATTTCATGTCCTATATTTTATTCATAAGGGTTCTAGAAAGAAAATGTGACTAACCTGCATGGAATATCCTTGAATGTTTTTCAGTTATTTCCTTGGTCAGTGATCTCAGCCCTTGTTTGTTCTCTACAACTTTAAAGCTATAATAGTCTGGACTTCTCTGATGATTCTTTTCATGAATAAAATTAAACTACAAAAATAATTCTATAGCTCAGACACTTGATTTCTAGAAAATTGAATTGACCTTTGGAAAATCATTAACTTGTACAAGGTACTGAAATCCACTTTTAAAACTCTAGTACCAAATATTCTGAAAATGATCATTTTAGTTCTGAGCAGTTATAGCAAATAACTGTGCGAGTCTATAATAAAACACTCTGTAAATCTTGCCTAGTGAACCAAGAAAGTAAATTTAGTAAAAGTCATTGTATTTGCATAAAACAGCATTTGTAGGCAACACCTACAAATTCAAGTAAATACATCAAATTCCTTGTCATTCAAGAAGCAATTTTGGAAGCTAGGTATGGTGGCACACACCTTTAATCCCAGCACTCAGGAGGCCAGTGTATGAGGATCACCATTAGTTGGAGACCAGCTTGAGACGACAGAGTGAATTCTAAGTCAGCCTTGGCTAGAGTGAGACATTACCTCCACAAACCAAATGAAGAAGAAGAAGATGAAGAAGACAAAGGAGGAAGAGGAGAGAATAATAAGAATAAAAAGCAGCAGCAGCAATTTTTGTATTAGCCTGTACTCCTTCTTCAGGAAAATAAAAATATTTCACTTACATGATTATATTTGAATGAAAAGTGTTTGACTATGAAATGTTCATTCCACAGGTTCCATCCTTAAAATTACTGGGTAATACATGTGAATATGTTGCTATAACATATGTTTCCAGTAAATTACACTGCAATGTTCTTCCGTCATGTTTAAAACTCCACAGGAAGAAACATAAATGAAAGAACAGTTTAAATATCTTCCACAAAAAAGTGTCTTTCAAAATTTATTAAAGGTCACTAATTACTGATGTCATCCAAGCTGTCTTCTGGAAAATACAGTAACAAAACCTTATGGCCTATCACCTAACATGGGACTTTCACTCATTGGAAATTCATAATGCAAACTATGAAAGCAGAGCTGCTGACTTGGGAGTTTGAGATATGGCTGCTGTAATGGTGAGTGATTTCTAAAGTCAGATGCTATATTTAGGGTATTCATGTAATTTCTTCCTTCCTTTTGCATTTTTAGACCACTCATAAGGGCATTGCTGTCCAGAGGCTGGGGAACATGTGCTCACCAAATTATACAGCTTTGTGTTGATTTCAAAACTCCAAATATGGCATGCAAAATAAGTGTGCTGCAACATAAGCATAAGCATGGGAACAATGAAAGCTAATGTACCTAAATTTTTGTACTCAAAATATAAATCTTTAGTAAAAAGAAAACTTTAAGACTTCCGGTTAAGAGGGTGGAGTAGGAACCAGGGCAAAGCAGCTTAGGGGAGAAAAAGCCAAAAAAAAAAAAAAAAAAAAAAAGTCCAGCAAAATATAATCTTCTACTAAAAAGTGAGATGTATAAGAAATTAAAATGGCAGCAGAGAAGTAGGAGGAGAGATCCAGAGCATCCAGAGCCCACACAGGCAGGCAGAAGCAGCTCCAGCAGAGGTGGCACCAAGTCCGTGGGGCCACAGCTGTCAGGCTGAGCTTGACCTGCAGGTGAGGGGATTTTCCACTCACACTAGAGCTCTTCCCAAACACAAGTAATGTGGAGAACTGAAGTGAACAATGGAGGAGCACATAACGAGGTAGAGGATCATGTAGACCAGTGAGAGAAATCGAGCCACCATTGACAGCCTCCCCTACCCACCGCAAGTGCAAGCACCAGCAAGCACCAGAGACCAGCAGAAGGGAGAACACAGAACCCAGCAGGGGCAACCAGAGCAGCAATCCAACAACCCATCTAGTCTACTTGAACCCACAGTGCACCAAAGAGGGACCCAAGAAGGAGCGCAGCATAACTGAGACCAAAATTATCCCAAAAGGTAACTGGGATTACATCAGGTCAGTACCCACCAAATAAACCTGGTACATAGGCCTGAATTGGAAGTGCTAATTGCACCTTCTATATCAGGATGAATTATATGTTAAATCTGATGGATGGTCAGATTTTCCATTCTTAAATAAGCTATGTTTTGGGCTTGTAACTTGTTGCTTCTTGATTTATAGTGGCTTTGTTTCCTCTCCTGTTACACATTAGGGAAGGGTCTCACATGGTCACAACCTGATGTGGAACCCACAACAGATCATAAATCTTAACCTCCTTGTTGTCAGGATTAAGGGTGTGGGGCACCACACACCCTAAGGGACAGATACAGGATATGGTTGTCATAATACCTACTCTTGCATAAATACTCTGTGCTGTTTTTCATTGAAAGTGTACATTGTTTAGTTAAATTTTAGAATCTGCCTGTATTTTGTGCCACTGAGCCTACTTGAATACTCTCATAGCAGGCAAACCCAACACCGAGGGTCACTTCTGTAGATACTCTGAGAGTCTTGAGAGCCACAACTAGCACCTTAGCCCATACACTGAAGATATACAACATCAGATTGATTGATGCATCTAATAATGCTGCAGGTAGCTAGAAAATCCAAGCATTAAATTAATCCAAGATGCAAAAAATATATACATTATAACACAAGAAACACTAAAAAGACAAGATAAATCCACCAAAAAGTATTAATGCATCAGAAATGACCTCCAGTGAGAATGAGTTAAAGGAAATACCAGAGAAATATTTCCAAAGAAATTTTATAAATATGCTCAAAGAAGTCAAAGAATAAATCAAAGGAATGAAAGAGGGAATCAAAGGAATCAAAGAAGACACAGGACACCAATATAATGAAATAAGGAGATCAATACAAGACAAAAATAAGGAAATAGGAAAAATAAAGAACAACCAGTCAGAATTACTAGCAATGAAGAACACAGTTAATGAAATTAAAAAAAAAAAAAAGTCTGTAGAAAATCTCATCAGTAGAATGGATGAAGGTGAGGACAGAATATCTAAACTAGAAGACCAGATGGCAGATCTAATACAATCCAACAAAGAGAAAGCCAAACTAATACGAAAGTATGAATAGGAATTTCAAGATATTTGGGACACTATGAAAAGATCAAACAAATGAATTCAGGGTATAGTAGAAGGAAAAGAATTTCACTCCAAAGGCATAGTAGGCATTTTCAACAAAATCATAGAAGAAAACTTCCCCCAAATTGGGAAAGAGGTGCCAATGCAGATGTAGGAATCCTTTAGAACACCAACCAGACAAAACCTGGAAGGAACATTATCTTGCCATATTATAATCAAACTACCAAACACATAAACAAAAGAAAAAAAAATACTGAAAGCAGTTAGAGAGAAAAATCAAGTTACCTACAAAGGTAAGCCCATCAGTATCACAACAGATTACTCAAGACAAACTTTAAAAGCCAGAAGGGCTTGGAGTGATGTATTCCAAGTTCTGAAAGATAACAACTGTCAACCAAGGTTACTTTATCCTGCAAAGCTATCCATTCAAATAGACAAAGAAATAAGAACATTCCATGACAAAAGCAGGCTAAAGCAGTATTTGAAGATAAAACCAGCTCTACAGAAAATATTGATAGAATCCTCCATGCTGAAGAGAAAGAAAAGCACACATATAAGGAAATTTGAAAATACAAGCACGATGTAGATCCTAAGGAGAGAGCCACCCCATCATACCTCAAAAGGGCCCCAGCTGAAACTAAGAAAAATTGGAGAAACAAGCAAGGGTGCTGTTTTCCTGATGAACCAGATACCAGCACAAGGGGGAAGGAGATCAACACAGAGAAAAATCAACTCCTACCAAATCAGAGAGCCAGAGCCTCAGAGGCCCCCAACACCTCATCACTGGAGCAGACCAAAAATGAACCCAACATGGCTCAGGGAAATTTTGCGGAAGAGGGGGTGGAAAGAATGTCAGAGTCACATGTTGGGTCATGATATGAAGAGACATTTAGCTTACACATAACTGTGGGCTAACTCCACAATGCATGACCCGTATACCTCAACAAGGAGGGGTCAAGGGGAGTGGGTAGGTCACGGATGAGCCTAATAATGGTACCAAACTGAATGTATTTGCTGAATACAGAACTGACTAATAAAGAAAAAAAAAAAAAAGAAAAAAGAAAATACAAACAGTACTCAAATACTAGTTAACACATAGAGCAAAGGTAAAACCAGAAGAACTACAAAAAAATGGCAAAAATAAGTACACACCTTTCAATAATATCTCTTACTATAAACAGCCTCAGTGCCTCAACCAAAAGACATAGGTTTGCAGACTGCGTTAAAAAGCAGGATCATTCAATTTTTTGCCTCTAAGAAACTCACCTTTCTACATGGATGGACACTATCTTACGGTGAAAGTTGGAAAACTGTGTTTCAAGTGAATGGGCCTAGACAACAAGCAGGGGTTTCTATCGAATATTGGAGAAGGTAGACTTCAGTCCAACATTAGTTAAGAAAGATAAAGAAGTTCACTCTATATTGATTAAAGGCACCCTCCAACAGGAGGACATTACAATCCTAAACATATATGCACCTAAAATGGGGGCACACAAATTCATCAAAAAAGTGCTATTAGTACTAAGTTCACAGATAAAACCAACACAGTGATAGTGGGTGACTTCAACACCCCACTCTCATTAATTGGCAGGTCATCCCAGGAAAAAATAGAGAGTCATCTGGATTAAATGAGGCCATAGAAGAAATGGACCTAACAGATATATATAGAACATTTCATCTGAATGCTGCAGAATATACATTCTTTTCAGCATCACATGGAATATTCTCTAAAATAGACCATATATTAGGACACAAAGCAAATCTTAACAAATACAGGAAAATTGAAATAATTCCCTGCATTCTATCTGACCACAATGGAATCAAACTACAAATCAATAGCAAGAAAAGCTGTAGAGCATACACATTATCATGGAAACTAAATAACACAATACTAAATGATGAATGCGTCAATGAAGAAATCAAGAAGGGAATCAAAAAATTCATAGAGTCAAATGATAATGAGAACACAACATGCCAAAATCTCTGGGAGACAATGAAGGCAGTCCTAAAAGGTAAATTTATAGCTTTAAGTGCCTATATTAAAAAATTAGAAAGGTCGCAAGTAAAAGACCTAATGCTTCACCTTAAAGCCTTGGAAAAAGAAGAACAAAGCAAACCAAAAATCAGTAGACAGGAAGAAATAATAAAGATTAGGGCAGAAATTAATGAAATAGAAACCAAAAAAAAAATAAAAAACAAGCCAAATGATCAATGAAACAAAGAGTTGGTTCTTTGAAAGGATAAACAACATTGATAAACCCTTAGCAAATCTGACCAAAAGAAAGAGAGAAGAGACACAAATTAATAAAATTAGATATGAAAAAGGCAACATCACAACAGATGCCAGAGAAATTCAAAAATTCATAGAAACATAATATAAAAACACATACTCCACTCAGTATGAAAATCTGAAAGAAATGCATGATTTCCTGGATTCATATGACTTAGCTCATTTAAATCAAGATGAGATTAATCACTTAAATAGACCTACAACAAGTATGGAGATCAAAGCATTTATCAAAATCTCCGAACTGAAAAAGTCCAGCCCCAGATGGATTCACTGTTCAATTTTACCATACCTTCAGGGAAAAACAAACACCATTGCTTCTTAAACTTTTCCCTAAAATAGAAAAGGAAAGAATCCTACCAAACTACTTCTACAAAGCCAGCATCACCCTGATACCAAAACCAGGCAAAGATAGAACAAAAAAAGAAAATTACAGACCAGTCTCCCTCATGAACATAGATGCAAAAATTCTCAGCAAAATATTGGCAAACAGAATACAATGATATACCAGAAAGATCATTCACCCTGACCAAGTAGGCTTTATCCCAGAGATGCAGGGATGGTTCAACATAAGCAAATCAATAATTGTAATACATTATATAAATTGACTAAAGGACAAAAAGCACATGATCATGTCATTAGGTACAGAAAAAGCATTTGACAAAATCCAACATCACTTCATGATAAAAGTACTACAGAGACTGGGAATAGAAGAAACATATCTCAACATAATAAAGGTTATTTATGACAAGCCTACAGCCAACATATTACTAAAGGGGAAAACCTGGAAGCTTTTCCACTAAAATCAGCAACAGGACAAGGGTGAACACTCTCCCCACTTTTATTTAATATAGTACTGGAAGTCTTAGCCATAGCACTAAAGCAAGAGATGCACATAAAAGGGATACAAATTGGTCTCTCTGATCAAAAGCTCATTGTGGGTGATAGCTCCATGCTGGTTCTGGGAGTTACAGGTCAGTGCCCACTAAGAAAATGAGGAAAAAGATAACTAATATACAAGAGTTAGAGATAAGAGAGAGGGGGGGGGGAGAGGGGAAGTGATGTAGGAAAGATGTAGAAGATTAAGGTTAGTCTTGATCTTACCCTATCCAGTGTCTTGTGGTTCAAGTGTTCCCTGTAAGGGCCTGGTGAAGGATCAGCCATTTGGTCTATCTTTTAGTAAGTAGAAAATTATGGTACCATTGCCATTTGGGCCTAGATTTGTGTTTCCCACCCTTCTGATGCCCTCCTTTCCCTCCCCTTCCATCCTAGTGTATAGTCTAGGAGATGCTTGCCGGGTATGTAAGGTATCTGGGGTAGATTCAGGTTAGGCACTGTAGATGAGTGAGACTATGTGACGATTTTTTTTCTGTGATTGGGTAAGTTCACTGAGAATGATCTGTTCCAGGTTCAACCATTTTTGCTCAAATTTCATTGTGTCATTTTTTCTTACTTCTGTATAGAATTCCATTGTGTAGATATACCGCATCTTAGTTATCCATTCTTCTAGTGATGGACATCTGGGTTGATTCCAGTTCTTAGCTATCACAAATTGAGCCACTATAAACATGGTTGAGCAAAACCCCCTAGCCTGTGGTTTGAAGGTTTTAGGGTAGATGCCCAGTAAGGGAATAACTGGGTCTGTTGGTATCTCTATACACAGCTTTTTCAGAAGTCTCCATATTGCTTTCCAAAGTGGTTGTACCATCCTACATTCCCACCAACAGTGGATGAGTGTTCCTACTTCTCCACATCCTCATCAGCATTTATTTTTATTTCATTTTTTGATATTTGCTATCCTTATTGGGGTAAGGTGGAATCTCATAGTTGTTTTAATTTGCATTTCTCTGATGATTAGGGATGATGAACATTTTCTTAAGTGTATATTTGCCATGTCTATTTCTTCCTCTCTGAACTGCCTGTTCAGCTAAAAGACAGACAGATTTCTGTCAGAGTACTTGATGACCCACCAAAGGCTAGTGGTAAGACCCTACTGCTGAAGACACCTTATATGATTGACGTGCAAATTAGAATGGCATGGCTGGAAGTTGGAAGAGAGTCAGTCCCCAGACAGTAAGCGCATCTAGTGGCAGAAGGTGCTACATGGGCGACTGGGGGAAAATGACCAATATCTGTCAAAGCAACGCATGGTCTAACCTACTTAGCAGCAAATAACTTGTTGTGATGCCCACACAAGTGCAGTAGTGGCACACAGCCATGGTGGGGAACCAACTGCTCTTAATTTGGCTAACTGATCCCCTCAGTGGTATGGGACCCATAGCTGGAGCTGGGAAACAAGTCAGAACCAGATCCAAACATAAGCCCACTCTCCAACATCAAGCTACCATCAATTGTGGGCTACAAGAGGGCCTACACCTATTAAATTCTCTATATATAAAAAAAGTAAGGGTTATCTCATTTGTCCTGGTGCTAACTTACTCTCCGTTGGAGAATCTGCTTCTCTTTTACAGATAGATGTAGATCCTAAGGACAGAGCCACCCCATCATACCTCAAAAGGGCCCTGATGTAATTAAGAAAAATTGGCGAAACAAGCAAAGGGGCTGTTTTCCTGATGAACCGGATACCAGCACAAGGGGGAAGGAGATCAACACAGAGAAAAATCAACTCCTACCAAATCAGAGAGCCAGAGTCTCAGAGGCCCCCAACACCTCATCACTGAAGCAGACCAAAAATGAACCCAACATGGCTCAGGGAAATTTTGCAGAAGAGGGGGCAGAAAGAATGTCAGAGCCATATGTTGGGTTATGATATGCAGAGACATTTATCCTACCGATAACTGTGGGCTAAATCCACAATGCATGACCCATATACCTCAACAAGGAGGGGCCAAGGGGAGGGTGTAGGTCACGGATGAGCCTAATAATGGTACCAAACTGACTGTATTTACTGAATACAAAACTAACTAATAAAGAAAAAAAAGGGGGGGGCTACAATTTGGAAAGGAAGAGATCAAGGGATCATTATTTGCAGATGACATGATTCTATACATAAAAGACCCTAACGACTTTACCAGCAAACTGTTAGAGCTGATAAACACCTACAGCCATGTAGCAGGATACAAAATAAATACAGAAATCAGTAGCCTTACTATATGCAAACAACAAACACACAGAGGAGGATATCAGAAAATCACTCCCATTCACATTTGCATGAAAGAAAATCAAGTACCTGGGAATAAACCTAACCAAGACGTAAAGGATCTCTCCGATGATAACTTTAAAACACTCAAGAGAGAAATTGCAGAAGATACTAGGAAATGGAAAAACATCCCTTGTTCCTGGATTGGAAGAAACTATATTGTGAAAATGGCAATCTTACCAAATGCAATTGACACATTTAAAGCCATCCCCATCAAAATTCCAATGGTATTCTTCACAGAAATAGAAAAAACAATCCAAAAATTCATTTGGAATCACAAAAACCTCGAATATCTAAAACAATACTGAGAAACAAAAATAAGGCTGGTGGTATCACCATACCTGATTTTAACCTATACTACAGAGCCATAGTAACAAAAACAGCATGGTACTTGCAGAAAAGCAGACCAATGCAGACCTGAACAAAATGCAGATCAATGGAAAAGAATAGAGAACCCAGATGTAAGTCTGGGTAGCTATAGCCATCTGATATTCAATAAAAATGCCAAAAATACTCATTGGAGGAAAGACAGCTTCTTCAGCAAATGGTGCTGGGAAAACTGAATATGTATGTGTAGGGATGAAAATAGATTCTTCTCTCTCTCCATGCACAATAATTAAGTCCAAATGGATTAAGGACCTTAATATCAAACCTAAAACTCTGAAACTGCTAGAGGAAAAAGTAAGGGAAACCCTTCAACATATTGGTCTTGGCAAAGACATTCTGAATATAACCCGCAATTACTCAGGCGATAAAACCACAGATTAACCTCTGGGACCTCATGAAATTACAAAGATTTTGTACTGCAAAGGACACTGTGAATAAAACAAAGAGGCAACCTACAGAAAGGGAAAAAAAAAATCTTTGTCTGCTATACATCTGATAGAGGATTAATTTCTAGGATATACAAAGAACTCAAAAAATTAAATAATAAGAAATCAAACAAGCCAATTGAAAAATGGGCTATGGAACTAAATAGAGAGCTCTCAAAAGAAGAAGTATGGATGGCAAATAAACATCTAAAAAATTGTTCTACATCCCTAGTCATCAGGGAAATGCAGATTAAAACTACATTGAGATTCCATCTCACTCATGTCAGATTGACTACCATCATGAACACAAATGACCATAAATGCTGGAGAGGATGTGGAAAAAGAGGAACCCTTCTACACTGTTGGTGGGAATTCAATCTGGTCCAGCCATTGCCTAAATCAGAGTGGAGGTCCCTAAGACAGCTAAAAATTGATCTACCTTATGACCCAACTATAGCACTCCTAGGGTTATATCCTAAGGACTCATCTCATTACCTTATAAATACTTGCTCAACCATGTTTATTGCAGCTCAATTCACAATTGTTGGGAAATGGAACCAGCCTAGATGTCCCTCAACTGCTGAGTGGATAATGAAGATTTGGCACATTTATACAATGGAGTTCTACTTACTGGTAAAGATAAATGAATTTGTGGAATTTGCAGGAAAATGTATGGATCTGGAAAGGATTACACTAAGTGAGGTAACCCAGGCCCAGAAAGTGAAGTGTCACATGTTCTCTCTCATATGTGGATCCTAGCTACAGATGATTGGACTTCTGTGTGAGTACGAAGAAAACTCAGTAGCAAAGGCCGGTAAACTAGACAAGAGATATAAAGGGAAGGGAAAGGAAGGAAGGGGGGTACTTAATGGGATGGCATTGCATATTTGTGAGTAGAAGAATTGATTAAGGGTGTGAAAAGGCCTAAAGTGGGGTCAGGGGAAGAGATTGAGTAAAGGAAAGGTGGAGGGAGGGCTAATCAAAATCTAAGAGGATATAAATAAACCATATGGAAACCCATTTTTTTGGACAATGGGACACTCAGGAGCCGTAGATTGTTGCTAGAAAATTTCAGTGACAGGGATGGAATACTTTTCAGTAAGTTGTTGGACAGGGAGGTCCCTTATGCCCCCAAAACATTATTGACCATTGCTGAGGCCCGTGGTTTCCCATCAGGTATAGATGGTAAGACCCTATTGCTGAAGACTCCACATACTTGGGCTGCCAGTCCACTGAGAAACCCTGCTTGAACTGAGCTGAAAACCTCCTCCATGTAGACCAGCTGACAGAAAGCAGGAAGAAGCCATTCTGCATGCAGTTCAATTGGAGAAAGAGAAATCACCAGGGAAGATACTCAACAGTGGACACTGCAAGCCAATGGGTGCAATAGTTGCATGTCTGTCATGGTGGAATCCAACTGCCCTCAATTGGACTGGAGTCCTGCTTCATGGGAGGGAATATATCCCTGATACTGAAAACTTAAAACAGGGGTAGTCACAAGCCCTAGGGGTGTAACGTCTGCTGCTGTCTGGCTAAATGTATATACTATGCTTATCAAACTGCCCAGTAATCACTTCTCTTAATGTTCATACCCTTATATTAATGCTACTCTCACTTTTGGTAGAGAATCTTCTCTTTTCAAATGGCAGTGACCTTGGGATGACTCAGAAGGCATCATGGTGCTAGAAAGAATTGACTGGAGTGCTCAGTACTGTAATATCTCTAACACATCTTCCTAGGCCCAGGGTCTAATGTGGAAGAGGTGGTAGAAAGAATGTAAGAGGCAAAGGAAGTGTAGGACTCCTTACAAGTTTCTCCTCCCAGACACAAAATGGCCTGGATATCCACGACCTCACAGTGCGTGACACTACCTACAGAAGACCATCATAAGAGGAGGAAAAGATCATGACATCAAAATAAAAGAGAGGCTGACTGAGATGGGGAGGGGATATGATGGAGAATGGAGTAAAGGGGAAAGTGGGGGGAGAGAAGGTATTACCATGGGATATTTTTTTTTGTAATCATGGATGTTGTTAATACAATTAAAAAAAGAAAACTTTAAGTCTTTTAAAATAAAAGTGCTGATGAGCTGCAAAGTGTTCCTAAAAGTCTGAAAAATTAAATATGTAAATGACAATGGCAGAGAAAAGTATTTATTTCAAAGAATAATATAAAAAGGTGTCATATCCTGAAATAAAGATATTATAGTTGAAAATGACTATTATTTTAGAGATATATATTCTACCACCTGACCTAGATTACAAGTTATTCTTTGACAAAAAAATGCTATCGCTTACATTTTACTAGTTTGCATATTATACTGCCTAATACATAATAGTCAATATAATATTATCTGTCTAATATTGTGTCAGAAAATATTTTCGAATATAGCACTGGCCTATTCCTTGTAGATGTTGAAACTGTGGCTCAGAATGGTTCCTTATCTTTTCTAAGTGCCCCATAAATGAAGGGCTAGAATCCACTTGGCCTGTCTCACTCTGGAGCTCTTTCTAACACAGTCTATTCGATTGCATCAGTACACAGGCAGTCACTGACCGGGTTAGTCATGATGTCATCTTGCATAATGTGGTGATTATGACTTCAGCAACCTTCCCCTGAGGGTGCCTAATGTGCCAACTTCTATAGATACAGCAATGAGTAACACATACTTCATTACAGAATCAGTTTGCAGCCACAAACAGAAGATACACACACAGTGTTTTAATTCTGTATTACCAAGGAATAAAGCAATGTTATTTAAATATAAATAAAAACAATTAGCCATAGATTTTTTTTTAAAGAAACAGCTGAAGAATTGGAAGATGGCAGCTTTCTATATTCACAATGTATAGAAAGCTGCAGTAATGAAGTAGCTCCACTGAGACACTTCACAGGGACATGTGCAGATCACTGCCATATAGCAAAGGACTGAGGATAAAACTTAGCATTTGTGTCAGTAGACATTTGGGAATAGGACCTTTTCAATTTAGTGAAAGAATAGCTATTACCACAAATGTAATTCTTACCATTGTAGTCTATCTTCAAATTTAAACTTAGAGCCTACATCATATTACATGCATACATTAAATCATAATGGGTCAATAAATGTACTAAAGTTATAAATCTCTTAGAAGAAATTGGCAGAATAAATCTTTGCATATTTGCATTATGCAAAGATTACATAGATATAACATGAGCATGCCTGATATAAGACAAAAATTCACAACTAGTATATCATAAAAACAAAGTACTGGTAACCTTCAAATCATCATTATGAAAGTGTAATGATATGGTACAGATTGCAAGAAAATGTGTGCACATTTATATCTCATAGAACACTTTCATTTGAAAATGTACAGAACGTAATAAGGACACAATTTTTCCACTTTAAACAGGCAGTGGATATGAATAAATATTTCAAAAAGGAAGATGCATAAAGGGCCAGTGGCCACATGCAATATTGTAATATGATTAAATCATGAAGAAATACAAATTAATGGTGAGTGAGATTGCTCAGTGGTTAATTGTGCTTTCTGTGCAAGCATGAGTGCCTAAGGGGGCCAGAGTTTGTTTCCCCAAAACCCACATAATTAGTTGGGTGTGAATACACACTCCTGTAAGCCCAGTCCTGTGGGTAAGAGAGAAAGGAGAATTACTCGGCTCTGAAAACCTGGGAAGCACCAGAATTAGTAACCAACTCCATTTCAATGAAAAATCATGTGGATGACCCACGAAGAAGAGCAACAAATGCTGTCCTCTGGGCTCTGCAGCCATTCCCATGAGGATTAATATCTGCACACACATGTGCATACACCACACTCATCTTCTCTCTCTCTCTCTCTGTCACACACACACCAAGAAAAAAGAATACAAATTAAAACTTTAATGGATGAATGACCATATATACACTAAGATGCTACAGTAATAATTACAGGTGGGAACAGGGTTATGGATAAATTAGAGAACTAAAATAGTGAAGATGGAAATAAAAATAATACAAACAGTTTTGAAGGGAATTGAGCAGTTTCAAAACTGCTAAATATTATGTGATACAGCAATTGCCACAAGCAATTCACTCAAGAAAAATGAAAGCATAAGCATCAGATACATGGACTCATAGCGATATTATTAATAATTACTTCAAAATAGAGACAATGTAAAATGTGTATAAACTAATGGACATACATACAAATGCATTTCAGTACATATACTTAAATAGAAATATTTTAATTTTATTTTGTAGCAGGAATATATTATGATGCATCTCATTTTAATAGTAGAAAAAAATGCGTGAATCACATAATTCTATTTATGATAAATAGCCACACAAGACCAATCTATAAACACAGAGAATAGACCAGTTATTGTACTTGGACTAGAGATGTGAATGATTATTTACAGCAAATGGGTAGAATGGTCATTATTTGTGACGGAAATAGCAATGAACAGTTTTGATGACAGTTATAAACAGGGAAATTTACTAAAAATAATTGAACCATACATGGAAATTATTGTATTTTATGATATGTAAGTTATATTTCAAGATAATGATTAAGAAGCAGAAATAATGGGGCTGTAGAATTGGCTCAGTTAGTGAGGATTTTCCCAGCATGAACAGGTGCCTATGGAGATCTCAGATGACCTTAGTTTGATTTGTCAGGACACACTGTAACAGCTGGTCACGGTCACACACATCTATAACACAAGTTCTATGGTGAGTAGAGTCCTAAGAATTTCTGGGGCACATGGACACAGCAAAATCTGGAATCTCAGAGAGATTTTGTCTCTATAAAACATGCTGATGAGTGTTGAAAGAGAGACAGACACAAACATACACCACACATACCACATAGAGCCACATGCAAAGGTAAAAACAGGGACAGAAACAAGCTTCCAATATTATCTGATCCTCAATCTGCTAACATTGTTTCTCCCTATACATTGGTTGTACATTCACTATAGTCTCTTAGCAGTTCATTTCATGAAAAGCCTACACAAGTTCTTCTTTAGTAACTTCTACATATGAATTAGGAAGAAACATCAACAAATCCAAAAAGTGCTGTATTCCTAGGTCATAGTCTCTCAGCTATCTATACAGGATTGTGTATACATATCCCCATATATTCAAACTACTGTGTTAGTCGAGTATTTTATCTCCTATCATACCTAGATTCTAAGTCCTGTTATCAAAAATATCTTTTATGTGGTCTGTTTAGTAATTAACATGGAGAAATGTTCAGTATTTACTAAATTTAGTAAGTATTTACTTACTAAATTTAAATGTCTGAAGTAACAAAGTTGAGCAAAGTTCAATGAGTGCAGAATACCTCAACATGGAAATGGACAGCCTCTGTGCATACAGCATACCTGGGCATATGGGAATGGACAGTCTTAGTGTGTGCAGTACACATGGGCATGGAAATGAACAGTCTCAGTGTGTGCAATGGTAATGTACATTCTCAGTGTGAGCTGTACACATGGGCATGGGAATGGGCAGTCTCAATGATAGTACCACAATTACCTACAGTCTTAGATATTCAGGGATGTAAATTGTTATTCCAAAACAAAATGTAACAACAGTTCATCTGTATATGTGGAAAGATAATGTGGCATTTTTGTGAAGAGCAGTATAGTGTAGAGATTTTAAAGAAATTATTTTTTCACCTTTAATAAATTGTATAATGTATTGCTTCAAAGTACTTGAGTACATTTATAAAATAGTTTCAAATCAATCATTGAAGATAAAATAAGGGAAGAGATAAAAACATAAGAAAATAATATTCATGAAAATATTTCCTTTATTATATATATGACAAATTAAAAAGAACTCCAAGATTTTTTTTTATTTTGAACTTCTTTGAGTGTAATGTTTATTGTTGCCTTTTATTTTGATCCACTAATAATATTGAAAATATGCATTGGCCTATTTTCATCTTAACTACAAGATAACTAAGAAGTGAGCAGATCAAATTGCTATGCAAATCCTCATTCACTGTTGGTGGGAATGTAAGATGTTACAAGCACTCTGGAAAGCAATATGGAGGCTCCTAAAAAGGTTGACTATAAATTTACCAACAGTCCTCCTCAATTCATAATAGCTAAGAACTGGAATCAACCCAGATTTCCATCATTGGATGAATAGATTACTAAGATGTCATATACCTACACAATGGAATTCTACTTAGCAGTTAGAAAAAGTGACACAAAGAAATTTGTAAAGAAAATGGTTAAACTTGGAGCAGATCATTTTCAGTGAACTCACCCAATCACAGAAAGAGAACTATGGCATGGTCTCACTAATCTGTTGCTCCTAATCTGCATCTGCCTGAGATGTGGACATACCTAATAGGTATCTCAAGGACTTGGCAATAGGAAGAAAGGGGCTGGAGAGGAGGGTAAGGGTGTGTGTGTGCAGGGGGAGGGTAACAGAAAACTGGACCCAAATGCAAATGGTACCATAAAATCCTATATCCTGGAAGACAGAATAAAAAGTAGAATTTATAAGGACCTTAGAGAGAACACCTGAATCAAAGGGCCCCGGAGAAGGTAAGATGAAGCCCAACCTTAATTTTCTCTTTTTTCTCTCTCTCTCTTTCTTTCTTTCTTTCTCTCTGTCTCTCTCTTTATTTCTTCTTTCCCTTTTATATTAACTTTATTTTTCTTCCTTCTTTTGCCTTGGTACTGGCCTGTAACTCTCATTACCAGGATATGGTTAACATCCGCAATGAACTGTTGATCAGAGAGACCAACAAGGCTTCCCAAAAGAAGACAGACTTTTGCCAGAGCACTTGTTTACCCATCAAAGGTTAATGGCAAGACCCTACTGCCAAAGACAGCATATGCTGTCCATACAGAACATGAAGAGAACCAACACAGGATAATATCCATTTTGTGTAGTAAACCTACATCTTTAAGATACTCTTTTTGACTTTTGTATTCTCTCTTCCTCTCTCTCTGTCTTTCTCTGTTTCTCTCTCTCTCTCCCCCGCCCCCCCCCCCCGTGTGTGTGTGTGTGTGTGTGTGTGTGTGTGTGTGTGTGTAAGGTTAGATAAGACGAAATGTGTATAGAATGGGCAGAAACCAGACTAGTGAAATTGTGTTGACTAGTATAGCTTAATGGGGCTGGAGACATGGCTCAGTGTCTATGTACTTTCATGGCAAGCATGAGAGCCTGATGGGACCTAAAAGTACTTGAATTTGATTCTTTACCACAAATACAAACAGTTGCATATGGCCACACACACCTGTAACACCAGTCCTGTGGAAAGAAGAAATAGGTTTTCTCAAGCTCATAATAAGGGAAGTTCTGGAATCAGTGAAAACTTGGACTCAAGAAAACAAGCAGATGAGTGATGGAAGAGGCACCTGACATTGTCCTCAGACTTCTGCCCATGTCCTTGGACTACTCTTCACTTTATTTATTGAGACAGTGTCTCTCTGTTGAACTCAGGGTTCACAAATTTGGCTAGTCTAGCTGTCCAGCTTGGCCCCAGCTCTGTTCCAGAGCACTAATGCTACAGGAGCATGTTCACATTTCTCTAGCCCATGCTGGAATTCTTAATGCATGAATAACGGATAAGCAAATTAGGTCTGCTAGCTCATTAGCAACTCAAACTCAGAAAACAAATAAATAATACTCCTGAGCATCACACATACACATGAAATCGGCCTTAACCTTTTTATTTTTAGGCTGGAGAGATTGTTTAATGGTTAAGGAACTTGTTGGTAAAGCTTAATGAGTCAGGATAGATTCCCCAGTATCACATAAAGCTAGACACATAAGGTCATGCATGCATCTGAACTATATTTGTAGTGGCTGGTGGCACTGATGTTCCCATGTACTCCCTCTTTCTCTTTCTCAAATAAGTAAATAAATAAAATGCTAAAAATATAGTTTTCAGGTTGGAGAGATGGGATAACAGTCAAGGTGCTTCCCTTCAAAGCATAAGGACCCATGTTTGACTCCCCAGATTCCACGTAAGCCAGATGCACAAGGTGACCCACAGGCTGGGAGTTTGATTGCAGTGGCTGGAGGCCCTGGCACAACAACTTTCTCTCTATCTATCATCTATCTATCTATCTATCTATCTATCTATCTATCTATCTATCTATCTACCTACCTATCTATCTTCTATCTATCATCACATTAAAAATAAAAATATCTTTTTGAACTATGCTAATTTTGACATAAAATAATTTTCTTTAGTTAGATATGACACCACAGACCTGAATTCTCAGCACTAAGGAGGTGGAGGTAAGAAGACCATGATTTCAAGACTGCCATCCCTGAAATTCAAGGAATTTAAGGCTAGCTTGTCTTTCCTAGACCGCATCCAAAACAAAACACAGCAAACAAAACCCTTTCTTTTCTTTAGATAATGGACTGATTTTTTTAATATATAGTAGAAATTACTCCATGTTTCCAAGTTTTCTGTTAAGTCTCTTAGTGCTTGTTCCCCATCCTCATCCCCTCTCCTCCTTGTGCTACAAAGGAACAGTGCATTGAGTCATCTAGTTTTGTCTTACTTTTCTATTCAGTAATTGAAAACCAAATGACCATTCTCATGCCCTCACTTTTATGCTCTTTAACATAGCCCCAATAATCACAAATCAAGCAATTTATGCAATTATGAATTGGAAGTTGTTGTAATAGGGACTTTGAAACATAGAAGTGAAGAAAGTAGGCTCCATTGTGCTGAGCCTCAGAGACGTTTTAGGAGTTACATTGCTTCTGTGTTCTTTTTTTTTTTTTTTTTTTGTTTTTGTTTTTGTTTTTTCGAGGTAGGGTCTCACTATGGCCCAGGCAGACCTGGAATTTACTATGGAGTCTCAGGGTGGCCTTGAACTCACGGCAATCCTCCTACCTCTGCCTCCCAAATGCTGGGATTAAAGGCGTGCACCACCACTCCCTGCTGATTCTGTGGTTTTGTAATTACCTTCTCATTGCTAAGATAAAGCATGCTACCAAAAGTATCTGATGAGAAAACTATTTATTTTGGCTTACAGACTTAAGGGGAAGAAGCTGCATGAAGTCAGGGAAAATATGTCATTAGCAGAGGCTGGACATCACCTCTGCCACAACAGGTGGACAGCAGCAGCAGAAGAGTGAGCCAAATTCTATAAAGGGATATCTGGCTCTACCACCCTTAAGCCTGCCCCCAACCACACATCACAAATTACCCTGAGCTAGTAACCAAGCACTTAGGAGAATCTCATTCAAACTTCCATATATTTATAGTTTGGATAAGGATATATATATATATTTATATATCTTTAATATACAAACAAAAAATCAGCCTTTGGATTTTTCATAGCTACTGATGGGACAGACACTATTCATCAATACACTTTGTGGCTAAAGACTCTGTCCATGATAAACCCTAGAAAAATATTCACATTTCATGTTATCTAATCAGTTATAAGACACATTTCTTATAGAAAGTCATAGTTGACAGTTTAATCAAAAAGAAATATGAGAGATGATATACAAGAGAGTATGTTAAGGATAACACAATTTATTTCATTTCTTTTCTATCAAATGACCTTTGCCAATTCAGGCAGAATTTCATCAAACAAAGATGCCAACAGCTAGACACTGTCCTGGTGCTGCCAATATTTTGGCATGCTAATGTATCTCAATGTCACCTCCATATCCAATGAGGTAAATTACTTATATTGTTACACTGATTGCCTAGTGACAGAGATGAAAGTTGAATTTTTCTAGTCAGTTTGTAATGTCAGCATCCTTTTGAAAGCAAGCAGAATTTGGCATCTTCTTGACAGTCTAAGACAGGTGGGCAAAGAGCTCAATGAATGAAGAGAACATCTTTCTCACCCCAGATACAATCTTTCAGTTGGGCAGGGCAGCCTGGGCTTCTTTGCAAGGAATTTGCTGTCTCAAATCCCTTTTCCTGTCAGTCTGTTGCTGTATTCCAAAATGAAATCAGAGGAGCTATGGCAATGGCTTTGAATCAAGGTGATGGCCATATAGAAAGGCCATATGGGGGTCTTTGAATCCAGAAAATATGTAAGGCTGTCTGGTGCTAACTTTATTCTCCATTGGAGAATCTGCTTCTTTTTCTCAGATAGACACAGACCCTAAGGATAGGACCACCCCATCATACCTCAAAAGGACTCCAGCTGAAACTAAGAACAATTGGCGAAACAGGCAAGGGTGCTGTTTTCTTGGTTAACCAGGTATCAGCACAAGGGTGAAGGAGATCAACAAAGAGAAAAGTCAACTCCTACCAAATCAGAGATCCAGAGACCCAGAGGCCCTCAACACCTCATCACTGAAGCAGACCAAAAATGTACCCAACAAGGCTCAGGGAAATTTTGTGGAAGAGGGGGTGGAAAGAACATCAGAGGCCACACATTGGGTCATGATATGCAGAGACATTTATCCTACACATAACTGTGGGCTAACTCCACAATGCATGACCCATATACCTCAACAAGGAGGGGCCAGGGAGAGGTGGTAGGACATGGATGAGCCTAACAATGGTACCAACTTGACTGTATTCACTGAGTACAAAACTAATTAATAAAAAATATAAATAAATTATAAAAAAATGAAACCAATGAACATTCTCAACATATTATTTGTTTTTGGGTTCAGATAATAACTTTAGTAAGCAATATATGAACATGTTAAAATTTTTAAAAATTATGAACATGTTGTATTTGTAAAGCACAGAGAAGAAGGGAAAGAGATTTTTAGAGACTATGAATTAATTAACTTAAATTGGCTCAACTAATGATCTAAGAATTCAAACAAAAATATCAATTGAGGCACGGCACAGACAGTTTACAAGTGTTTGCTGCTCTGTGGAGAGAATCTGCTTCTCTTTATCAGAGGGTAGCTGGACCTGAGGAGGTAAACAGCCCAGTGCACTCCACCCGGCCCCAGCTGGACCACAGAGAAATTGGGAATGAGGAAGAGTGCTGCTTTCTTAGTGAATTTGATATCAGCACAAGGGTGAAGGAGGTAGACACTGAGGACACTCAACACCTACTAAACCAGGGATCCAGAGGCTCCAAAGGGTCTATCACTCCCAGCATGACTCAGGGAATATTTTGTAAAATGCGGTGGAAAGATTCTTATAGCCACAAGTTAGAACATTTAGCACAGAGACATTGGATCTCCCCACCTCCCATAATGCATGACGGACAGTGCCCATGGATTTTAACCTGCATCCTCAATAAGGTAGGCTCCTCAGAAAATGGGCAGGGAGGAGGGATCAGATGCTACCAACATTTGTTGTTTACATACTAAATATGCCCATATCTAATAAAAATAAAAAAATTAAAAAAAGCAGCAGCAAACAGGGTGTGGTGTGGCGCAGGCCTTTAATCCCAGCACTTGAGAGGCAGAGGTAGGAGGATCGCTGTGAGTTCAAGGCCACCCTGAGACTACAGAGTGAATTCCAGGTCAGCCTGGGCTAGAGTGTAACACTACCTCAAAAAGCAGAAAAACAAACAAACAAACAAACAAAAAGAAGCAGCAAATGACAAGCAGCAAGTAGTGAAAAGGCAAGTGGATACACAAAAGAAGAGACTAGATAAAGCAGAGATGATTGAACACTAAAGACCTCTAAACTCTGGCTAGAATGAACCAGACTGCCTGGAAATGGTCCTTATGTTGAATATCTTATGTTCTTGATGTTTTATTTTGCATTCAATGTTCTTTTTCATATGTCATATTGTTGACAATTTTGAAGCTGTGAACTAAATGTCTACTTCTTTTTTTATTTTTTATTATTAGTTTTGTACTCAGTGAATACAGTCAAGTTAGTTCCATTGTTAGCCTCCTCCCTGTTCTCCCCCCTCCACAGGGACACTTCTTGTTGGGGTATATGTGTTGTACATTGTGGGGTTAGCCATCAGTTATGGGTAGGAGGAAATGTCTCTGTGCGTCATGACCCAATGAGTGGCTCTAACTTTCTTTCAGCCCCATCTTCCACAAATTTCCCTGAGCCATATTGGGTTCATTTTAAGTCTGCTTCAGTGATGAGGTCTTGGGAACCTCTGTGTCTCTGGATGTCTGGTTTGGTAGGAGTTGATTGTCCTCTGTGTCTATCTCCTTCACCCTTGTGCTGGTACAGGTTCACAAAGAAAACAGCACTCTTGCTTGTTTCCCCAATTATTCTTAATTTCAGCTGGGGCCCTTTTGAGGTATGATGGGGTGGTTCTGTCCTTAGGATCTGCATGCATCTGAAAAAAAAGAAGCAGATTGTCCAGCAGAGAGTAAAGTTAACACAGGATAAGTGGGGTAACCATTATTTTTTAGAGAGAAGTTAATTGGTGTAGGCCCTCTTCAAGCCCATGATTGGTGGAAGCTTGATAATGGAGAGGATGTTATCTTACTGCTTTGACAGTTGCTGTTCAGAAGTCCATTGTCACATTTATTTCCTATCTCTTACTTGAAACTCAAGGTTTTAGCACCTTGAATGTTTTAAGGACATTCTCTTTACTTCCATTTTTTTTTCAACTTTGACTATTTCACTGTCTATATACTTGCTGTGCTCTAACATTTCATAATAACGTGTCTTAGTGTGAAGCTTTAAAATTGCTATTTGGGCACTCAATCTATTTTTTTTCATTCAAGAGTATTTATCATTTTGTAATTGATTTGTGATTGTTTGCTTTTCACAATAACTTAATTCTTTTCATCCTGTATTTTCTGACTAAAATTAAAGAAATAGTCTTTAATCAAAAAACCAGTAAAAAGAATGTGAGCATGAGAAATGAAAGAAAAAGAACATAAATAGCAAATACCTCAAAAATGTCAATTGAATGAGGGTTTCAGCTGTACTGCAAAAGCCTCTAATAAATATCAATCAGATAAGTTTACTTTTATTCTTCTTCTCCTGCCACTGCTGTTGGGGAAGGTTACAGGCCCATCATGTCTGCCCAGCATCAGGCTGTGAGTTTACATTAAGCGGCATGTGTTCTGCCATTATTGCTTGGCTTGAGGAGATAATGGTTTTGTCTAAGCTGTGCCACAGGCAGAGATCATCCCTAAAAGACACTCAGCAACTCACAAAGGAGCGTTTTTGAATGTTTTAAAATCTGCTGGCAGATTAAATGTGAAATGATGAGTTCCTAAAGGGCAAAGAAGAGACACAAACATCTTGTCCAGTATAACACTAGTACAGCAAATGCTGACATCCATATGCATATTAATTTATATAATTTTCAAAATATGAACTATGATCATTCACTCCTAGAGCAAGGAAAGATAATGAAGAAAATGTAAATATTGAAAGGTTGGTGAAAGGTTGGTAAAGAGAACAAAGTAACTAATAATAACATATTACTGAGCATTCGCAAAGTTCTAAAAGCAATCTTGTGAAGAGTTTTCATATTGGAGAGAGAATACAATAAGAGAATGGCAAAGCTAAGATACTGAACAGAGTGAGACTACCAAATGATGCTAAATCTATAAAAATGTTACTCAAGCCTCTGCTACATTTTGACATTATAACAATAATTTTTCTCCTTCACTTCATTCACTCTATCACAGGTACTAATCCTAAAACTTTTATAGTTATCAATTTTCTTTTGAGGTAATGTTTCACTCTAGCCCAGGCTGTTGTGGAATTCACTATGTAGTCTCAGGGTGTCCTCTAACTCACCATGATCCTTCTACCTCTACCTCCCAAGTGCTGGGATCAAAGGCATGTGCCACCACGGCTGGATAATACTATTTAATAAATACAAAAGATACAACAGCATTTATTCAAATTAATCAAAATAAAATATTTAGCATTATATATGGTCCAATGCTTTTGCCCCTCCATGCAAAGCATCCAAGACCTTTGCAATCTGACCACATCTTCAAAATGCAAGACTGGCTGTTCTTCACTCTGTCCTCCGCAGAAGCAAATAATGTATTTTCTCAATCCTTCCAGCAGCCACAATTTTTGAACCACCAATTTTACAAGTCTTTTTTGGGGGGAGGGGGGCGGAAACCTGCCAGTATTATTTTAAAATGTCTAATTTTCTGTCTGTTCCATTTTTCACCATAACCCTGATTAAAAGCAGCTGGTAATAACCATGGTACATCCTGAGTTGTGGACCACTTTGACATTTCTGAATCAGGACCTGTCTCAGAACACGGACAAAATATAGATAAGTCCTTGAGAGAATGTGATATGAACATGATATGAACAGTCTGATCCTGTTCCTGGAGAAGTTCTTGTTCTCATCTGAAACCTCATGAACACAGGCTTTATCACCTTATTTTTTATTGATTTCCATGTCTTTGGGTCCCAAATCAGAATCACCCATTACTCTGCATGGCATTTTCTAGCTAGTATCTCCAAATTCTCCTTAATTATTACTGCAGTGTAATCCCCCAAAGGACTGAGAACCACACGGTCAAAGTTAGACAGAGCAATGCCTCTGCTTCACAGGGACCATCTTTCCACCTTGACGTTGTCATTGCTAGTACAACATAGTTGATGAAATGACTTTAAAGCTGGAAGGATGTATTTCAGTTTACAGTTTCAGAGGCTGCCCTGCATCACAGTGGAAGGATGCGGCAATTCACAATTGCTCATAACGTCATGGCCATGAAATAGAAACAGTGAAGGCTGAAACCTTATTTTCTTTTGAGTTTGAATTATTTCAAAGCTTTTCACCTTACATGAATTTGATAACTCCCTGCAACAGAAGCTGAGGAATCCAAGTGTGTATCATACCACTGCCCAGGTGCAAGTGACCACTCACAGCCATTTATGTGGTGGTTTCAGACACCTCAGGCCCTCATTCTTAGCAAAATTTTCTGGGGATCAATCTCTCCACCCAAGAGTTAGACCTTGCTGTTATAGATTACATACCTCCTGGTTTCCACAAAACATTGAGAAAGTACCTGCTTCAACTGCTTTACATCGTTGGGGCTGGAGAGGCAGCAGGCTTTCTGGTGATCTCATCTATGCCTCTCAGTAAGTATTGCTCCATCTACAAGTTCTAGATTTCACAGGAAACTGGATGCTCTTCAGGGATTTGTAACTCAAACTCCCCATCTAATTCACTCAACAAATCGATAAAAAAATTCAAGTTTTACTGCATTTCTGAGGATCCCGCTTACATATCTGTTTTAAATACTGTTATTCTTACTGTCATTGTAATCCAGTTTATCATCAAAACCTCAAATCTTGGAATCATCTCATTGGCAAGTTATGTTAACGATTTTAAGGCTCAAAAATGTCAGCTGTATAATGTTAAACATTGATTCATTTGTTTGTTTGTTTTGGTTTGGTTCTTGTTTTTGTTTGTTCCTGTAGGGTTTCTCTAGCCGAGGCTGGCCTGGAATTTACTACATAGTGTTAGGGTGGCTTCCATTCTCTTACCTCAGCCTCCCAAATTCTGGGATTAAAGGGCATGTGCCACCTTGCCTGGCTTAATCTTTGTTTTTATTTCATTATCAATAAATAAGCTATACTCATACTTTACTTGTCTGTTTTATCTATTTATTATTCCCTCCTCTAAGATTATTTTAATTCAAGCTGACTGACTGAGGTAGCAGGCTTGACCCTCAAGTATATCACACTGCAGAAGAAGACATCTCTGCACTTCACCTCCTCCAGGGTCTTCCCAGTGTGCCTCAAGGGAAAGAAAACAGGTACTTAGTCTGAAATTGAAATTCTTATGTAATTTTCACTTCCTCAATAAAATATGAGCTATGCAACACATTTATTTTCAACTTTAATTGATCAAATAGTTAAAATTATATATATTAAAATGCTAACCAATTTTAGTACATGCTGATCCAAAATAACAACAATACTGCATTCAGTGTCCTAAACCATCACAAACACAAGTCATTTATAAGTATAAGCCTATCAGCTGTGTCCAGTCTTAGTTAATTTAAAGTAGGGCTGAAGAGATGGCTTAGCACTTGAGGTTCTTGCCTATAAAGCTAAAGGATCCAGGTTCAATTCCCCAGGATCTATGTAAGCCAGATGCACAAGAGGACACATGCCTCTGGAGTCTTTTGCAACATCTAGAGGCCCTGGAATGCCAATTCTCTCTCTCTCTCTTTCTCTCCCTCTTTCTCTCTTACATAAACAAACAAACAAGTAAATAAATAAAATATTATCTAACTTACAATAAAATTGGACACTTGTAAAGGAATTTCACACAACGGTCATTAATGTTTATATCTTTTCCACCCACACATCTATAAGTGACTTTGCCCAGTCATTACTTCTGCTGTAATACTTCAGATGTTCCTGTGCGCTATGCTTTCCAGTGCATTGAGACTAACAGCACAAAAGTCTTTCTTTTTAGTTCCTCCAATTCATTGCTGGCCTCCTAAAAAGACATATATTTAAAAGGGTAAGAACTGTCAGTATGCTTAGTTTCAGGGACAAAAGTTAGCTTTCTCCTGTTAAGTAATACCATCAATTTCTATAAGTAACATAGAGTGGCATAGCAGACCATCAGCTCACTGTGTCATAAACATCAGAAATCACATTTTACAGGAAGCAGGGAAGACAGAAGTTATTCAGCAACTTAAAGTTGGTAAAGGCAATATGCTGAACTTGCTATTATCCATTAAAAAGTGGTACTTCTGACCCTTGCATCACAGGTCTTCTCTCTATTTATCCAGATCAAATGTTCAAGTATATTAAGAATATAAAAGCTAAGTCAAAGCCCAAAGTCTTCCTTGTTTACGCACAGTTCACTATTGCCCCTAGCTGTAGTATTTTGTAACTTTTCACTGCAATTTCACTTTATACGTATATTTTGCATGATAATTTATTTTATTTGAATTAAAGTTTTATTTTATATATTTTATTAATATTGCTTGACATGTATATACTATTTCTGATTCAAGTTTGTATTCCTAGAAAGCTTAGCATACTGAAGTAAAATGAACAGTGTTATAATTATATTTCTATTATATCTTCAGAATAGATCTTGTGGACATTGAAGTTTTAAAAATGAATGAATATATTTATGACTTACACAAAGTAAATAGAGATATTTGAACATATCAATATATAAAAAGTTTAGGCTTATAAAAACATTCTTGTTTCAAGTTATTTAAAAGGTATTATAGGGCAATATTGAATAAATAAGGCCATGATGAGGTAATATTATTCAGCCATTCAAAATGATGTTTAAAGCTTATTCCCTATAAGAAGATACATTGTGATAATGAAATTGTAAAAAAAGCAAGGTGACAAATACATACTATTTTGCAAGTACAACTATTAAACCTGAACAGACAAATAGTAGCAATTAAAATATAAATGTGAAGCAACGTGGGTGGCTTATTTCTTTTATTGTTTGTCTCATTCCAATTTCCTACATGATGGATATTTTAATTTCATGGTCATGGTGAAATAAAAATTATCTTGCAATTTTTAAACAAAGATACTCAATTTACATAAATTGAATTAATCTTTTATTAAGTAATGGTTGTAATAAAACTACAAGGGATACTGAAAGAGACAATGTGGGTAGAAGCATTGTACAAATCACTACAGGCTTGTCAGTCTCTGGAATAGTAATGTGGACACAGATGATTCCTTCCAAAGTAGGATGTGCCTGACTCCCAATTCCTAATCCAAAGACAGTATTAAAAAGAAAAAAGTTAACTATGGGTCTAATATCACAATTTTTAAAATTCTTCCTTGGAAGGTAACAATTCTTTTTTCCATTAGCTCTCCAGGAGATAAAATGTTTTTAAATATATACTATTTAACCACAGTGTCTTTGCAAGAGAAGACAGGGAGTCAATGCCCTCTTTCACTGTGGCCTAAGACACTGAAGGATTCTGAGAAGGGTACAGAGATTATGTCCATCTCAATGACCTTAGGTACTACTACTACTTCAGGTGAGTTTCAAACTATGGGGATACAGAGATTAAGGGAACAGTTTTGTAAGTGGGAAGCAATCATTTCTTCAGGAGGGAAAGAATAAAAGGACAACTATCAATACCATTCTTGAGGTCACTAAGAGTTCCTGGACTTACTTGTGCAATATTCACTGTTCTCTTGAATGTGTTTGTCTCCATTGCATACGTGGAATCTTTTCTTTGACCTACCAATAATATTAAAATATGAGTTGTTTTATGTACATCACACATACCCTTTATCTACAGTGATTCCAAGACTCCCAGTATAATCTGAAACTATGGGTAGTATGAGGTTCTATATATACTATGTTGTACCTATGTATTCATGTATCTATATAGGATAAATTAATTTATCAGTCATGTAGAATAAGCATGAACCATAACTAGTAACAAGATAAAGCAATTAGATTCATGCCCTTTAATTTAGGTTATGTGAATATGATCGCTTTCAAAATATAGCTTTGGGAAACTATTATACTGCTTCTGGTCACAATATGAGATAATACAATACCTACATGATGAGAGGAGGTTAGGTAACTGATGTGTTCATCTGAAGGGAGCATAAGGCTTCCAGAAAAGAATTATGTGAACTGTAAAACTTTCACAACTAATATGGCAGCCAAAATGGCCATAGAAGACCTTACAGATGGTAGTGAATACAGTAGTGAATACAGTGGGCTAAGATGACTCAAGTCCTGAACAGGACAGAGCTAGTAAGACAGCAATTTCAATAGTCTACTTAAAATGGTGTGGAATTTAATATTTATTAAATGTTTATTTCTGGAATATTCTATTTAATATTAAAGGACCTCTGTTAACTGCAGGTGACTGAAACTTCAAGAAGTGAAAATGTGGAGAAGGAAGATCATTGTTTTTCTTTTCATACTTGCTGCAAGAAAGTGCTATAGATTAGCTTTGTAAAACAACACAATTACTGCCTCAGAGTTGGGGAGACTGGAAGTTCCAAGGTGAGGGCTATGCCTCCTGTGAAACTTCTCAAATTCTTTGCCTCCTCTTCCTTCTTTTATCATTTTATTCCTCTTTCCTTCCCTTGTCCCCTTGATAATTAATTACCTCATTTCCTCCCTGCTTTTTCTCTTTATTCCTCTCTCCATCCCCTCCTTCCTTCTATTCTTCAGGTCCTGTTTGTAGCTGGGGCTGTTTTAATCTTCCTCTTTCTGGTGTTAAATTCACAGGGTTCTTTGCCTCTTTTTATAAAGAAAATAGAAGCTGGATTAAGCAGTCTCCCTCATAACTTCTAAAAAGTTATGTTTTTAACTAATCATATGTGCATGTAAAAACCAAGAAACATTCTCATGAAGTGTGCGGTAAGACTTGAACATATCTTTCCAGGATGCAAATTTCAACAGCTTACAGGTAAATCATCATCATCACCATAATTATGTCTCCTATCCAAGCAATAAAAAAACATCAACAAAAAATTGTGAAAGCTTAGTTCCAGTCCTTTAGCTAATGCCTCCTGAGATGAGCAACTCACTGAAAGGGTTGTCCACCTTAGCTTCGTCATCTGCTTGTGACATTAAAATTTAATATTTGCATTTTACTAACTTATTAAAAATCTCTTTCAACTTTGTTGAGCCTTGACAGGTTCCACTTCCATACCAGTAGTTTCCTTTTGTGCCTGGTTATTAGGCAAAGTAATATTAGTGTACTAGACGAAGAGAATCAAAATTGTAAGCTATAGAGATAAAGAGGGCCAAGGAACACTACAGACAGGCATTTGGAGGTATTGGAAACATGGAATGCAATGTGAGAAAACTATTAGGTAATATTCTCTCTCTCTCTCTCTCTCTCTCTCTCTCTCCCCCTGTCTCTCTCAGCAGAATCTTACTCTTGTCCAGGCTCACCTTTGAACTCACAGCCATGCCCCTATCACAGCTTCCTGAGTGCTGGAATTATGGATGTAGGCTGCCTCCTCCAATCTCTTTAATATGTTTACAATGCAGAAATAAAGGATTGAAGTCTTTATATCACATGAACTTTCTGAAATTCTAGTGTCACTACACTATTGAAATGTAGGTTAAAGACACATAAATGTTTTGCACAAAATTAGAAGAATAATATAATGCTATATAACTGTAAGGATGAATTTGTTCATTTATTAAAACTTACAATAAATTGTGTAACAGGCACTCAAAAAAGAATGTATATATCCTCTTTTGACTTTCTTGATCTTTGCACTTGTCTCTTGGTACAGACTGAAATGACATCCATAGGATTCTCATTACCCAGATACAAGCATAGCTGGTTTAAACCTGAGCAATGAAATGATTTCTATATGACGAGTCAAGAAGCATTCTTGTAAACATGAAAAGCAGATATTCTGTATAAAAGATTTAATCCCAGGGGAACATGTCCTTTGCACCAGTTAAAATTGCCAAACTCATGTAAAATTTAGACAATAACTATGTTGACTATACTATCCATGCATGCATGTGCACATGTATTCTTCGATTTAGCCACCCATTCCACCCATCCAACAACCTACAGAATTATTCATGTGTTCAATTATTCAAGCAATATTTATAAAGTGTCTACTTATGTGCCAGGTAGTAATCTATGAGGAACTCTAGCTCTGAGTTTAGGAAATCCATTCTAATAGCAGAAAACAACTAGAGGACATAGATGAAATCACATGATTTCTAGTTTATTTCCCTCTATTACAGTACTGTAAATATAATCTAAATATGTAAGAGTGTAACCAGGGCATTGGAGAATCTTTTGGAAGTGAGATCCTAAAGTGATCCTGGAAAACACACACACACACACACACACACACACACACATATATATATACACATACATATGCATATGCATATATACACACATGTATATGTGTATATTTACATACACGTGTGTGTGTGTGTGTGGAAATAGGTATGTATAATATACATATTTATTTGAAATTCATCATGGAATATGTATGTATGTATATAAGGAAAGAATTCCATGGTGAATTTCTGTCTTTTACAGACAGATGAGAGAGGTGAAGAAATACTGGTAACAAGATAAAAGGCTAATAAATACCAAGTACCAATTAGTTTAGTAAGTTATATTCCAGAATCAGGTGCTTATTCTATGGTGAGGAGGTTAATCTGGAAGTCTATGATTGCTTGGATGGATGGGGGAGAAATTTTACTTAATAGTATAGCCTTTGGTAATTGTCTATGTTCCAGTCAATAACCTCCTGCCCATGCTCATACAAACAACCCTACTTAAAAGGCATGAAAGTAGGAAAGGGATTTGTTGGGAAAAGAAAAATTTAGCAGGAGTGGGGAGGTAACAAGGGGAGGAATGGAGGGTATAAATGATCAAACTACATTATATGCACTTTTAAAATTGTCTAAATAAATACACAAATTAAAACAAAAACAGATATTTATTTACTTGCAAGCAGAGATAGAGATAGAAGGACAACAGAAAGAATGGGTGTGCCAGAGCCTCAAGCCACTGCAAACAAACTTCAGTTGTTTTGTATAGCTTGCTTTTACATACTTACTGGAGAATCAAACCTGGGTCACTAAACATGGTCAGCAAGTTCCTTAATCATGGAACAATCTCTCAAGCCCCACAAATATTTTTGAAAGAGTTACTTACCACCAAATTCCAGTCAAGATGGCATCCACCTACCAGCACTGTACCTTCCCGGGATGGAAAGGCAAGGCACTAATGGTTCACTGGGTCTTTTAGGGGAGAGAAATCTCTAATACATAATCCGTGGGTGGGTGCAGAGGGGAAAAATGCAATCAGCTGATTCCCTCACTCTTGCATAACCCAACAGTCCCTCAAAGCAGCCATGCCCATGCTCTTACTGCAGAAAAGGGACCCAAGCCAGCATCAATTCCCCCACCCATTAAAATGATAGTTCTACTCTCCCTGCCCTTACACTGTGATGGTCAGGCCACAGGGCAAAAGTAATAACATGAAAAATCAAATGCAAGTAAATCCAATAAAATGAATGTCTCTAATCAAAACATGGAAGAGACATTAGGATCAGAACACTGAAATGAAGCTTTGAGCAAGGTACTGGTACAACTTGCAGAAAAGCAAAAAAGGTCCAATAATCTAATACATGCTGCCATCACTAAATTACACCTAATATATTATAAAATGGAATGAGTTCAAAGACAGTTAAAAGATATGAAGTAGAGTGAAAAAAAGAGGCCCTCAAAAATCAGCTGATAAGGCTAAATGAAGGAATAAAGAAATGCAAGGATGAATTCCAAGAAACATCAAGAAAATCATAAAATGATGTGAAAACGGAACTTGACAGAGGGATGGAAACTATACACAGAAAAGTAATAGAAAATGCAAACCTAATTGAACAAGCCCAAAACTCTTTAGAAGCTCTCAAGAATACAGTCAGCCATGTTGAGAAACTCCGATCTGGAGGACAAGACAGAAGAAACAGTTTGAGAGTTCAAAAGCATCAATAAGTTCAAAAATTTCTGTGAACAGAACAAGAGGGAATTGTGGGATACCCTTAAACATTCTAACATTCAGATCATGGGAGTACCAGAAGGGGAAGAAATTCAGACCAAAGGCATGGAGAAACTATTTAAGAAAATAATCAAAGAAAACTTTCCCCCTCTCTCAAAAGAAAAGCCAATCAATATACAAGAAACTAACAGAACTCCAGACAGATGGGACCAAAGAGAAACTGTCCAAGACATATTGTCATTAAGACACTAAACATTGACACAAAAGAGAAAATCCTAAAAGCAGATAGGGAAAAACAGCACATCACTTTTAAAGGTAACTCCATCAGAATTATTTCAGACTTCTCAATGGAAACCCTGAAATCCAGAAGGGCCTGGAATGGAACACTGCAAAGTCTAAGAAACTATGGGTTCCAACCCAAACTACTTTACCCAGCAAAAGTATCCCTCATAATAGACGGTGAAAGAAAAACCTTTCCATGACAAAACTAAGCTTTACAATTATGTGAACACAAAACCAAACCTACAGAGAGTATTTGAAAATTCTCCACACAGAAGAATAAAATAACCTCAAATGTCTACAAGAAGCAGATCACAGTAACCAAACAATAAATGGGCAGTAGATGAAATTAAAAACGAAATTGCAAAATTTCTAGAAAAGAATGACAATGAGAACACATCATACCAAATATATGGGACACAGTGAAATTGGTCCTCAGGGGAAAATTCATTGCACTAAATACCTTCATAACAAAGACAGAGAGATCCCAAATAAATAACCTAACCATCCACCTAAAGACACTGGGAAAGCAAGAAAAATCCAACCCAAAAATCTCCATATGGAGAAATAATTAAGATCAGAGCAGAAATTAATGAATTGGAAAATAAGAAAACAAGACAATTGATGAAACAAAGAGCTGGTTCTTTGAAAAAATAAACAAGATTGGTGAACCCCTGGCCAATTTGATCAAGCAAAAGAAGAAAGACACTTAAAATTAACAAAATTAGAAATGAAAAAGGAGAGATCACGACAAACATAAGTGACATTGGGAGAATCATCAGGACTTATTTCAAAAACTTTTACTCCACAAAACTGGATAACATGGAGGAAATGGATAAATTCCTAGACACATACCATCTACCAAAGCTAAATTCACAGCAGATTAATCTCCTAAAGAAACCTATCACGCTCATCGAGATTGAAAAGGTAATTAAAAAAAAAAAAAAAAAAAAAAACTCCCCCCAAAAGAAGAGTTCAGGACCAGATGGCTTCTGACCTGAATTCTATCAAACCTTCATGGAAGAACTCAAACCAATATTTCTCAAACTGTGCCACACAATTGAAGAACAGGGAAAGCTCCCCAACTCCTTTTATGAAGCTAGTATGAGTCTAATTCCAAAACCAGGCAGAGCTGCTATAAGAAAGAAAACTACCAGCCAATTTCCCTGATGAACTTAGATGCAAAGATCATGAACAAAATCCTCACAAACTGAATCCAACAACACATTAAATCCATTATTCACCTTGATCAAATAGGATTCATCCCAGTAATGCAGGGGTGGTTAAACACATGGAAATCTGTCTATGTAATACTCCACATTATCTAGGCTAAACAAAAAAAAACACATGATCATTTCGAGAGATGCAGAAAAGGCCTTTGACAAAATACAACATCACTTCATGATCAAAACATTGGAGAGAATCAGCATGGTCTGTTTATATCTTAACACAATCAAGGCAATATAAAAAGCTCCTAAGGCCCCAATAACACTTAATGGAGAGAGACTGGAGGCATTCACTTCGAGATCAGGAAAAGACAGGGGTGTATACTATCACCTCTGGTCTTCAATATAGTACTGGAAGTCCTATCTCAAGCAATAAGACAGGAGAAAGAAATAAAAGGGATACAATTTGGAAAGGAAGAAGTTAAATTAGCTCTATTCATAGATGACACGATTCTATATATAAGATATCTGAGAGAGTCCATGCCAAAACTCCTGAAGGTGATTAACTCCTTCAGCAAAGTAACAGGATACAAAATCAATGTGCATAAATCAGTAGCCTTTCTATATGCAAATGACAAAGATACTGACAAAGAAAAAAGGGACATTGTCTCATTTTCAATAGCAACAAAAAAATCAAATAACTTGGAATAATGTTAATCAAGGACGTGAAAGATCTATATGATGAAAACATACAAACACTCAAAAAAGAAATAGAGGAGGAATTGAGAAAATAGAATGACCTCCCATGCTCCTGAATAGGTAGAATTAACATTGTGAAAATGGTAATCCTACCAAAGGCAATATACAGATTTAATGCAATTCTAATTAAAATCCCAACATTGTTCTTCACAGAGACAGAAAAAATGATTTCAAAATTCATATGGAAAGGCAGAAGACCTCAGATATCCAAGCATATCCTCAGCAAAAGAAACACCTCTGGAGGCATCATCATACCTGATGTAAAGCTATATTACAAATCCATAGTAATAAAAACAGCATGGTACTGGCATAAAAACAGGAGTATAGACCAATGGAATAGACTTGAGGACCCAGACTTTGGGTGAAGCAACTATAGCTACTTGATATTCGATAAAGACCCAAACAATATAGGCTGGAAAAAAGATAGCATCTTCAACAAATGGTGCTGGACAAACTGGATAACCATATACAGGAAACTGAAACTCGATCCACACATTTCACCATGCACTACACTCAAGTCCAAATTCATCAAAGATCTCAATATAAGACAAGAAACTCAAATACTACTGGAAGAAATTTTAGGAAGTACTTTCCATGATATAGGAATGGAAAAAGACTTCCTAAACAAAACCCCAGTACCTCACGAACTTAAACCGTCACTCAACCAATGGGATAACATGAAGCTGAAGAGTTTCTTTACAGACAAGCATACAATAAGCAAAGCCAATAGATTACCCATAGAATGGGAGAAAATATTTGCTGAATATCCAACTGAAAGAGGCCTAATCTCTAGAATCTACAAAGTACTCAAAAACCTAAACAATAAAAAAGTCAAACTACCCACTCACAAAATGGGGCAAAGAGCTGGACAGGCAGTTCACAGAGGGAAGGGGGTACATGGAGGAGACTAACAATAGTACCAACTTGACTGTATCCACTGTATACAAAACTAACTAATAAAAAATATATTTAAAAAAATTAAATGAAAATAAATGCTGGCAATGATGTGGTGAAATAGGAACCTTCATCCACTGTTGGTGGGAATGTGAGATGGTACAACTACTTAAAGCAATATGGAGACTCCTACAAAATGTGACTATAGAGTTACGAACAGACCCAGTTATTCCCTTACTGGGCATGTACCCTAAAACCTCCAAGCCTCACTCCAGAGAGATTTGCTCAACCATGTTTATAGCTACTCAATTTGTAATAGCTAAGAGTTCAAATCAACCCAGATGTCTATCACTAGACAAAAGGATAACTAAGCTATCTACATGATGAAATTCTATACAGCAGTAAGAAAATATACACAATGAAATTTGAAGATAAGTGTTCAGACCTGGAACAGATCATTCTCAGTGAACTTACCCAATCACAGAAAGATAATCACTGCACAGTCTCACTCATCTACAGCACCTGACCTGAATCTACCCAAGATACCTAGAAAGCATCTTGAGGACTGTACAATAGGGTGGGTGAGGAGTTAGGGGAGGGCAATGGAAGGGGTGGGGGACATAAATCTTGACCCAAATGCAATGGTACCATAAAATTCTACATCCTAAAAGACAGACCAAATGGTTGAACCAGGCCCTTAGAGGGAACATCTGAGTAACAAGGTCTTGGAGAGGTTAAAGTGAAGACTGAACTTAAGCTTCTACTGGTTATCTCTCTCTCTCTCTCTGTGTGTGTGTCTCTTCCTTCTAACTCTTTTATATTACTTATCTTTTTCTTCCTTCTCTTAGTGGGCACTGACCTGTAACTCCCAGTACCAGCAGGTGGCTATCATCCACAATAAGGTTTTGATCATAGAGACCTACAAGGTTTTCTAAAAGAATGACAGATTTCTTTCAGAGTACTTGATGACCTACCAAAGGTTAGTGGTTAGACCCTACTGCTGAAAATACCATACGCGGTTGACACGTAACATGGAGTAACATGGCTGAAAGCTGCATGAGATTCAGTCCCCATAGAGTTAGTGCATCTAGTGCCAGAACATGCTACATGGTGACTGGGGGAAAATGACCAATATCTGTTGAAGCAACTCATGGTCTGACCTACTTAGCAGCAAATAACCTGTCAGGATGCTGGCATAAGTGCAGTAGTGATGCACAGCCATGGTGGAAAACCAACTGCTTTTGATTTGGCTAGCTTAACTGCTCAGTGCAATGGAACCCATAGATGGAGATGGAAGACAAGACAGAACCAGATCCAAAAGTGACCCCACTCTCCATTATAAAGCTACCACCAATTGTGGGCTACAAGAGGTCCTACACCTTTTGAATTCTCTCAAAAACAATAATGGTTATCCCATTTATCTGGTGCTAACTTTACTCTCCGTTGGAGAATCTGCTTCTCTTTTTCAGATAGATGCAGATCCTAAGGAGAAAACAACCCCCATCATAGCTCAAAAGCACCCCAGCTGAAACTAAGAATAATAGGCAAAACAAGCAAGGGCACCATTTTCTTGGTGAACCTGGTACCAGCACAAGGGTGAAGCAGATTGACACAGAGAACAATCAACTCCTACCAAATCAGATATTCAGAGACACAGAGGCTCCCAAGACCTTATCACTGAAGCAGACCTGAAATGAACCCAACATGGGTCAGGGAAATTTGTGGAAGAGGAGGCAGAAAGAATAACAGAGCCACACATTGGGTCATGATACACAGAGATATTTCCTTCTACTCATAATTGATGGCTAACCCCACAAAGCATGACCCATATACCCTAACAAGGAGGGTCCCGCGGAGGGGGAGGGACAGGGAGGAGGCTAACCGTGGTACCAAGTTGACTTTATTCAGTGAGTACAAAACTAATAAAATAAAGTGTAAACTTAAAAAAAAAGAGTTATTTACCACCATTAGCAATGACAGTAAGAGAAAGTAAGTAGTGGGTGGATAAATTTAATTAAATTATCTATATTCAATATATATAATCCAAGCTCTTTAGATGAAAATTGATTTTTGAAACCATGAGGATGAAATTAGATAAATAAAATTGTGCACGTATTTACCAACTATTTTGCTTATTATTTTTAATAGTCTTCAAAAATTTTTCAAAAAAATATGAAATGCCATATTTTAGGAAACATTTTTAAAGTTGCAGGAGGAGCTTTAATTTAGAATATCTACCAATGTATATAGACCTTGACTGAAATTTAGGAGATCTCTCTGTAGTTTGAGGGCACTAGTTGGGGGGGGGGGAGACAAGATGTTGAGCTGAAGTCACAGTTCTCTTTGCTGTCACTTGCCTTGGGTTTGCAACTTGGGTGACGATTTTGTGAGGTAACATAGCTCAATGAATAAAACTAAAGCATGGTGGATAATCACTTTGTTTATTGATTTCCCCATTTACTAATTCACTTTTCTACTCATTTCCTATTCTGAAAGGAAAATACACAAATGATAATTCATAAGAACCCAGGACAACTAGGACTAGTTTATACTTGGAGGAATCACATGCATGGCAGGCATTACAGGACTCCAACTGACATCACAGCAATTGCTTTGAATGAAGACCCATCATCAGAAGATTGGGTGCACAGCAGTGCCAGTAGTTGATTGGACACAGATGGCATGAGTTAGTTTGGACCTTTGGTTTTGGGATGCCACGGAAGAAATAAGATTCCTGAGTGTCACTGCAGGATAGAATCAGTATGCAATCACGGACAATAGACAGTTAGCAGCCAGGAAATGACAATCCAGTTACCCTTATAACATTCATCTAGGACAGAAACTTTGACTGTAGGATTTATAAAGCAATGTTCTATTACCTGAAATGAATATTGAAGGATTGGTTATTTAAGCAGGACTTGAAGGTGATATCTAAGAATCATGATGCTCCTGAAAACAAAATATGTGTGAGTCAGTCTCCAGAAGTCATTTTAAAAAGACCTCTATGGAAGCAATTGTAACAGATGTCAGCTCTTATAATTCTATGAATTTTCTCCTCTAAATAGGTATCCTGAATGTCCTCTGGGGACGGATGTGTTTCTGTAAGGTTTAATGGGCCCCAAACAAAACCATTCTTAGTGTATAGAATACTATAATTGGAAAAGACAGGTATGAGTATAAAAACCACTATTCCTCAAGGAGAAACTCAAGCTTTTCTTTAATTAAACATCCTCCTTTAAAAATAAAATAAAGAAAAGAACATTTTAGAAACAACTTCCCAATCGTGAGAACACTTTGTTTTCCCTTAAAAGCCATGTTACACAAAACTAATTTGTCTGTCATTCTATTTGAAAGAGATTTCTTTAAGACAGAAGATTAGAACCACTGTGTGTGTGTGTGTGTGTGTGTGTGTGTGTGTGTGTGTGTATCTTCAGAAATATTTGAAGGTATCTCTAAAAATTATTTCTAAATAATTTTATTCTTTAGTGGTCAAAATATATACTATTTATAAAACAAAGATATAAAACAATCACACAGACTTTCAAATCTTAATAATGGGAGACATATTCTGAAACTTGTGTTATTTAGTGATTTTGTTGTGTAAAGTTCATAAATTGTATACACACAACTCTAAAATCTATAGCATGCTCAATATAAATGAAATGGCCTGGTGTGCTTGCATTCTTATGCTGAGCAAACTACCATTTTTTAACGCATAACTATAGCTGGAATCAACTGTTTTATATTGAAAGCAATAAGCAATAAGAATCTTGTCACAAGTCATTCATATCGTAAGATTTACATGCAATGTTAAGTTTATCAATCAAGGTGTATCATTCTTTTCCATTTCACATGCTCATATCAGTAATTAAAATGTGATGCTTGTCCCCTTAGACACATAATCCATGAGTCTCCTAGCCTGAGTTAAAGAAGTTTATATAATTGAATTGACTATAAGCACAACAGAAATATGATTATCTGTGTATAATAATATGAAAAGGATTTTATAAAATATGCAAGGAACAATTGGAAGGGAAAGACAAACGAGAAACTATAATTTTAGAAGAACTGAAGTAGACCTACAAAACTTAGATTTTAATCAATAGGTTATGTAAGCACTAAAATAAACCCATTAAAGTATAATCTAGGAATTTAGCCAGCAGAATCCCCAAATTAATCTACGAAATGCTGCAGGTCACAATGAAGGCTCGGATTAACACTTTTATTTATTTATGTTTTCTTTAATTAGTTACACCCCTTTCTGTAGTTGAAGTTCTAGGCAGATGTTCTATGTGTCACACAATGAATGGCATTCTGTCCTGCTTGCAACAGCAGGAATTCTGCTATAGTCTTGGCTTCTGGTTTCCCTGGAGCCAGAGTCAGAGCTTGTTGAAGAGAGTGGCTGAAGTAAGCATAGCTTGAGATTCCTTGTTTTATGAAACACTCATGAATCTATGTTGTTAAAGGTTGCAGTGTATAGGATGAGCTTGTGTTTGTCTTCCAACACTCCTTGTTTCCCCCAATTTGACAGAAGGCAGAAACTAAGCCCCCTTTCAGATACAAAGACCAGAATGCTTGCATTGTGATGCCAGACACATGTTTTAAACTTTCTGACTGTCTGCTTCTTTGTCTGTAAAGTGGCATAACCAATTCTTTTTACAAAAACGTTAAGATAATGTATGAGAAAGATAATAATGTTAAAACTTTACCTGAGCTTTGTTAAAAACAGTGATGGAGGGTTGGAGGGATGGCTTAGTGGTTAAGTGCTTGCCAGTGAAGCCTAAGGACACCAGTTCGAGATTCGATTCTCCAGTACCCACATAAGCCAGGTGTACAAGTTGTTGCATTCATCTGGAGTTCGTTTACAGTGGCTGGGGACCCTAGTGTGCCCATTCTCTCTCTCTCTCTCTCTGCCTCCTTCTCTCTCTCTCTGCCTTTCTCTCTCAAATAAATAAAGAAAAATAAAATAATATATTTTTTAAATAAAATAAAATAAAGTGATGCTTAAAAATTACTGCCATCTTTTTGATTCCTTGAAAATGCCTTAGTACAAAGAACCACCTTTTTTCATATGATTTAACCAAGACTCAGATATGTCTCTTATTTGTCTATGTCAAGGAGAAACAGACTCTATAAGTTACCAATTTTATCTCATAAATTACTAACTATGATCAATTTTCCATGATCTATTGTCAGTATGCTCACTATTCTTAGTCTTCTCCCCTCCTGACCTATGGTCACGTGGTACTAGAACCATAAGATATTGCAGACATGTATTCTTCCACAAACTCTTCCATGAAAAAAGACCAAACACAGTCATGGCAAAATATTTTGTTTTCAAATTAGACCATGTCCACTACTTTATCTCATTCGTCCATGCAATTCCCACATGGGCTGCTTCTAAGCCTGTCTAACGTCTCCTATGAAAGAATCTCCTTCTGCCTAAATTTGTGAGACATGTTGATCTTGTATATATACTGTTTATCTGACTGAAGTATTATTTCTCCCCTACTTCAGTTCACATTTGCTGTCTTGAAAAATATTCTCCTAACTAAAGCCAGAATTTTGTTTTAAATATCTCAGATTATATTACTAAAAACTTGAAAATGGCCAATAACTATACTCTTTCATCACCTAAGTGTTATAAGAGTAGAAATCAGTAGGAAAAATACACACTTTTACATTTTAGATAGAGCCCATCAGGGGCTAGACAGTGGTTCAGTGGGTGAAGGTTCACACTTACAAAAACTGCTGGCAGAGATATAATTCCCAACACACTCATGTGAACCAAAGACAAAAGGTGACATAGATGCCTGGCATTTGTATGGAGTTTCAAGAGCCTCTGGGCCACGTGGTCATATGCATCTGCACTCTTATCTGTGTGCACCCACACTCACACAACTAATTTTAAAAACTTAAAGAGAAAGTGGATATCAGAATAAAGTTCATAAGGAATGAGTTGTGAGGTACTTAGTTTTCTACAAAGCAATGCTAGTAATGTTATAATTAAATTGAATCATTGGGTATTATCAATAATGTGAATATTCTCTGTAAACTGTAAAATATTCTATAAATGTCACTTGAATAGTTTCTTTTCAAGGAACAAGGATTTTAAATTATACTTCTTTTAGCTCTAGCCCCCATTTCCCACCCTCCAGCCACCACTGCAAAAAATCTCCATCATAGCCCCAAAGGAAGGCTGAAAGCATTATCTCTACTGAGCTTGGAGCTAAGCTGCACTTATGCCCTTGCAGCTTCACACAAACAGATTTGGTCAAAGGATTTCTGTAAATAGGATCCATCAGTTAGCTAAATAACTCCATTTTTTAAAAAAAAAATTTTGTTTATTTATTTATTTGAGAGCTACAGAGAGAAGGAGGGAGAGAGAGAGAGAGAGAGAGAGAGAGAGAGAGAGAGAAAGAGAAAGAGAGAGAATGGGTGCGCCAGAGCTTCCAGCCTCTGTGAACGAACTCCAGATGCGTGTGCCCCCTTGTGCATCTGGCTAATGTGGGTCCTGGGGAATTGAGCCTCGAACCGGGGTCCTTAGGCTTCACAGGCAAGTGCTTAACCGCTAAGCCATCTCTCCAGCCCATAACTCCATTTTTTTAACTAGCACAATTTCAGTCATTTATTTGGGTTCAATGAAGCCATTTTTTCTCAGTAATCATTCAAAAATAGGCAAAATAACTTATTATAAGACTATATTAAAGTCAGAATGTCTTGCTTTTAGTAAAAAGGACTTCATTATGCACATGAAATATAACTACTGAGACTAGTCAGAATAGGAAGAACTAGGTAACATTGAGGGATCCTCACTCTGTGAGGAGCTACAGGGAAGAAAACAAAATAGTTAAGAATTATTCTTTCTTTTTTTTTTTTTTCCAATTTGGCTAACTGATCCCCTCACTGGTATGGGACCCATAGCTGGAGCTGGGAAACAAGTCAGAACCATATCCAAACTTAAGCCCACTCTCCAATACCAAGCTACCATCAATTGTGGGCTACAAGAGAGCCTACAACTATTAAATTCCCTATTAAAAAAAAAAAAAGTAAGGGTTATCTCATTTGTCCTGGTGCTAACTTACTCTCCATTGGAGAATCTGCTTCTCTTTTTCACATAGATGTAGATCCTAAGGAGAGAGCCACCCCATCATACCTCAAAAGGGCCCCGACTGAAACTCAGAAAAATTGGAGAAACAAGCAAGGGTGCTGTTTTCCTGATGAACCGATACCAGCACAAGGGGGAAGGAGATCAGCACAGAGAAAAATCAACTCCTACCAAATGAGAGAGCCAGAGCCTCAGAGGCCCCCAACACCTCATCACTGAAGCAGACCAAAAATGAACCCAACATGGCTGAGGGACATTTTGCCGAAGACGGGGCGGAAAGAATGTCAGAGTCACATGTTGGGTCATGATATGCAGAGACATTTAGCTTACCCATGACGGTGGGCTAACTCCACAATGCATGACCCGTATACCTCAACAATGAGGGGCTAAGGGGAGGGAGTAGGTCAAGGATGAGCCTAATAATGGTACCAAACTGACTGTATTTGCTGAATACAAAAGTGACTAATAAAGAATAACTCCATTTTTAATGAAATCTTCATGCCTAATTAAGTTATTGGAAAGCAGGTTGACTTATCAGATATAATTTATGTTGACTATCAGGCCAAATTCTACTCCTGAAAGATAGTCTATATACATCAGTATCAATTAATGATACAGTTCAACATAAGAGCCACAGAAGGTGAAAGTATTTGATAATTAATATATTACAAAAGATCCTGGAGTGTACCTATACATCTAATGGCCATTTAAAATTGGATTTATTTATTTAGTTGAGAGAGAGAGGCAGATATAGAGAAAATGGGCACACCAGTGCCTCTAGCCACTGCAAATGAACTCCAGACATACGTGCCACCTTGTGTGTCTGGCTTTTTGTGAGTACTGAGAAATCGATCCTGGATTCTTAGGATTTGCAGGCAAGTGTATTAATGGCTGAGCCCAAAATTGGATTTATTTAATCTCCAAACTAGCTCCTCCATATTTCTTATAAATGTGTGGTTTCTGATACCTGTAGGCCTTTCTCTTCTGCCAGCTAATAGGCTTTTGGATCCTGCTGTGGTAAGTAGCTTATTTCATCTGCTTCTTCCCCAGCTAGTAAGAGGAAGACCTCACCTAGTCCTTCAGAAACCTTGCAAGCCAAAAACAGAAGTACTCACACTTTACCAGTACTGACAGCATTTTGATGCACCACTAAACTATCGATTATTTAAAGTCTTAGACCATTTATTCCCTAGGCATGATAGGCTCACAGTTTCACACTTCTAACATATTTTAAAGCTATGCTGTTCCTGTTGCCCTGAGACCTCAATTTAGAAGCCACAGGGCTAGTTTGGATATGATGCTCTGGGGAGTTGGTGGTTATACATTTGTAGTAATGGTGTCCGGCACGGTGGCACATGCCTTTAATCCCAGCATTTAGGAGGCAGAGGTAGAAGGATCACTGTGAGTTCAAGGCCACCCTGAGACTCCATAGTGAATTCCAGGTCAGCCTGGGCTACATAGAGACCCTACCTCAAAAAACCAAAAAACAAACAGACAAACAAACAAATAAATGATATATGTAGTAATGAAGAGATGTTTTCCTTTGTTTTTGATAGGATTTCATCATGTTCTTAAGTTTTAGGGGTTTAGAGTCTAGCAACAGGAAAAAAAAAAACTCATGTTTTTGAATGAACAATCATGTTAAACTCTAAATTAACTCTGAGAACAACAAAGAAGTTTACAATTATAATAAATCATTGTAGTTTATTTTAATATAAAAGAGACATATTAAAGTTTAACTTGGAGACTGAGCTGTTTACATTAAAACATCACATGTTTGTCAAAGTGCCAAACTACCATGGTAATGAGTTACACAAATATAGTTTAACAAAAGCAAGCATTTCCCCAATTTTAATGTAGAAAAGCAATGTGTATATCATTCTTTTCAAAAACCAAGAAATGTGTTCTGATTATTGATAGAATAACAAACTAGACTCCTTTCATAAGGATAATGGATATCTTTTTGTTATAGAAAACTTAAGGATAATATTTTTTATTTTTATCTTAGCTATTTTACTTTATTGTTAAAAGTGTGAAGACAAGGAGGAACAATGATATCAGGAAAGATGAATAGTCTTTTATAAAGTATAGTGCAACAATATATTCAAAGAAAACCAAGAATGGAATAGATTTCAGTGATTCAGACCGCAGTTTAACAAGATATAAAATTAAATCAAAATTCAAAAAATAGTATGCATGTTATCTATGAGAATAATGAAGATATGTGTTAAGATACATTTCTTTCAGGGAGGAGAAGAAGAAGGAGGAGTAAAAGGAAGAGAAAGAGGAGAACAAATAGAAGATCCTTATTAGCCAGGTTGATCTGAACTACTAGGCTAAGATAAACCCTAAGATAAACCGATGCTTTCATCCTCTTCAGTGGCTGGGACCACAAGTACACACCTAATACCAGGTTTAGCATAAACAGTTTAAATGCTAATTTTACTTGGGTTAGGTGGATGGGGTGATACATGCCTATAACCCCAACACTTGTTGAGCCAAAAGATTCAGAATTCAAGGTCATCGTCATTATATAGCAAGTTCAAGGCTAGGCTAGGATAGCTAAGAGCCTATAGCAAAAAATAAAAAAATAAAAATAAAACCCCCTGTTATAGTCAGATTAGCATTGCTGGCAAAAGTCACCTGACCAAGAGCAGCAGGGATCCCAGACCAGGGCACTGGGGGGAGCCAGGAAACAGGGGTCTGGCCTACTCACTCCACACTGCCACACCCGCCCACATACCAACAGCTTTCCTTAGCAGCCATCTCATGGCCCTGGCATCTCCACTGGTTCTCTATCTTTTTGTTATAGAAAACTTAAACATAATACTTTTTATTTTTATAAGGTCCATCCTCACAGCTCCATTGGGTCTCCATGCAGGCATCCAGCAACCTGCTACACACTGCCCATTGCCTTTTCCAAAACACAAACCATGTTGCAAACTCAATGACCCTCTCTTTCCTGCATTTCTTATACTCCATAATAACAGGTAGGGTGCCAATTTGTCAATGGGGGGGGGGGGTAAAGCAGACTTTGAAGCGTAGAACTCACTTTCATTCAAAAAAAAGTCTACATTTTTTCTGCTGCCCCACTGAAGGTCAGCTGACCCAACCTCAAAGGTTGTAATCTCATATAATGCAGTTGAACAGGCAGAAGTTTCAGCCCAAAGATTTCATTTCTGTGCCATATCCCTCTGCTTATACCAGTCCATTTCTATGCAAAGCAACCCTGCACAAGTTCTCAGGACACAGGCATAACAGCAAGCCTCTCACACAAATTGATTATAGCCCAATCCAGGTAAAGCTCTTTCTAAACTTCACAAGCCAAACATTATAAATCATAGTTCTTACTGAACTCAGATCCTTCAACTCTGATGGCCCTGGATGAAGTTTTCCAGGACAGTGAGTAACCTAGCTGGAGGGGCGGACTTGGAACTCCAGGGTATTGTTGCTGGTTGGAATTATGAGAGCTGGAGATTTGTCACTCACTATAGTTGTTGGATTTGGAGCTACAGAGTTTGATGTTTGCCCTGTTTAAATCTCGTATTGGTTGAATATTGCTTTGCTATGACCTATGCCATCTTTTGCAGTGTGAGTGTTTTTTCTGTGCTGTTATGGGATTTGGGGGGATTTTTTTGTAGTATGACTCAGTTAAAAGACCTTGGACTAGGGAATCTTTGAACATAATTAGGATTGATAAACAAAGTATAGGGACTTTTACAGTTGGATGAATGCATTGCATTTTAAATCATGATCAGTTTGGGGAGGCCAGGGGTGGGATGTGGTGGTTTAATTCAGGTGTCCCCTATAAACTTAGGCATTCTGAATACTAGTCTCTCAGGTGATGGCAATTGGAAATTAAAGCCTCCTGGGGGTGGACTACTTTTGGGGACAAGCTTATGAGTATTATAGGCAGTTTCTCCTTACCAGCGTTTGGCACACTCTCGTGTTGCTATTATCCACCTGATGTTGACCAGGGGTGATGTCCATTCTCTGCTCATGCTATCATTTTCCCCTGCCATCATGGGGCTTCCCCTCAAGCGTGCAAGACAAAATAAACCCCTTTTTACCCCAAAGCTGCTCTTGGTCAGGTGATTTCTGCTAGCAATAAGAACCTGACTATAACACCAACCAACTAGGACTTAAAAAGTGAGGGAAAATTCTAAAAGCTTCATAAAACAAAATTTGAAACAGAGCATTCCACAGCGTCCACATGAATTGAGTGAGATGTAGATTAGAAAAGTTAGGTAGGGGGATCAGCATGAGTTTAAGGCCACCCTGAGACTATATAGTGAATTCCACGTCAGCCTGGACTAGAGAGAGACCCTACCTTTAAGAAAGAAATAGAGAGAGAGAGAGAGAGGAAAAAAAAAAAAAAAGAAAATGGAAAATGCCTCTTTTCATTAGTGAGTGCTCTATAATTAATCGTAAGATAGCATCCTGGTACTGAAAATTTACAGATTGTTTTCAAAACATCATTATTACTGGAGTAATATATAATGAGAATTATTCTCATGGCATTTACATTGTACTGTGAATCATAAGAAGTCTAAAGAGGCCTGACATTCATGTGAGGATGTTTATAGGTTATATTTTACAGGGTGTTGTTGAGTTTAGCAATAGAGTATTTGTACCCCAAACCCTGAGTTTGTGTTTGTATTTAACCAAAGAATTGGGCAAACCAAACTAAGAAGGATAATTATTAAATTGTTATATTACTTATGGAAATACAAAACCAAGGGAATGAAAATTGATAAACCCTCTTAGGCTAAGCTCCCTTGTGGTGAAAAGAGATTTAGAGAGAAAAGAAAAGAAAGTTCAAGCATTTCTAGATTGTTATTGCGCCTGTACATGACTATCTTTCATATCTATAGATGTTACTCCTACCAACTTAAAAAAAAGTATTTATTTCTGTGTTTGAGACAAAAAGATGAAAAAGAGGCAGAGAGAGAGTGAGTGAGAGGGAGAGAGAGAGAGAATGGTCTTGTTAGAGACTCTAGCCACTGCAAACTGTAGACACATGCATCATCTCCTACATCTGGCTTTATGTGAGTACTGGCGAATTGAACCTGGTTCCCAAGGCTTCACAGGCAAGTGCCTTAACCACTAAACCTTATCTCCATCCCAATCTATCAACTATTTATTTGTTAGTTAATAATCATCTACTGCTGGACATTTCAGGTGCTGCTCATTCTCTTCAAGAAAATCATGTGCTCTTGTTTTATTTACTTAATTTTGGGTAAATTCCTGATGATGGTAATGTTATGATTAAAAAAAAAGCTGTGTTCAAGGCTAGTGAGGGGCATGGGGTGTTTGATACCTGTGTTTTCTAGGTACATGAGGTGTGTTGAGTGTGTTTGGGGTCTGTGCATTCTGGGTTAGTAAGGGGGTGGAATTTTGGGAGCCTGTGTGTTCCAGGCAGGAGAGAGGGGCCACAGTATGTTTGGGGCCAGTATGCAAGGAACCAGGGTCTCCAGGCAGGTAGGAGGGGACAAGGTGTGTTTGGAGTCTATGCCTTAAGGACATCAGCATGTTGGGGCCTGTGCCCTGTAGGCCGGTAAGGGGCACGATGTGTTTGAGGCCTGTGTGCTCCAGGCTGGTGAGGTACTCTGTGTTTGGGGCCTGTCTGTTTGGAGCCTGTGACATTCTAGCACAAGTGATGGGCTCCTTTTGTCTTTTGAAGCTATACTGTCTTTTCTAGCTAGGTTCTATAGAACAACAGTGAATTTTGAATTTTTTAGGCTTCTGTCTTTGGCAGACTTTTGTATCTTTGACCCATTAGAATGGTTAAGTTTCCACAATATTCTTTGCATTGAAATTTATTTTTTAGTAAACCTGGTCATCTCTTCCATGATTTTTTTTTTTCTGGTATTCTTAGTAATTGAGTTTACTATTCTCTGGATTTTATCATGATGTTATTAAAAGTCTCTTGCAAAGATTGACACACTAAAAGCAGCTTCCAAATCTTTATACTATCCAGGGTACCTTTCATAGTACAGTGTTGAGAAGTACCCATGGAGACAGTATGGTCCACAATGCCTAATGTGTTATTGCTGTAGAACCCTTTACAAAGAAAAATGTACTGTCTCTGTCAGCCATAGTAACACTGCTTGCACAGGTTCATCACCTTTGTGGACTGTGCATTCTCCTATCAGTACCAGAACAGTGTCTTATCATTACACGGTCTTTATCTACCACAGTTCTCAGCAGTAAGCTGATGTTTACTGAATATTTTAGTAAAAAAATTCTGTTTTATTATTATATTGAGGAAATTTAACTGAATGAGAAACACTTGAAGATTTAAACCTAGTTCCATCATGTATTCATGAGGCTTTGCCCCTTGTTTTTGTTAAGGAAATTCTATTTATTTCCAAGGCCGAGTACATGTAACACACACATTGGGGGAGACTATTCTCTAGAACATGCAGCAGCTCATGGAGGCAAAATGCTGCTCATCACTGTACTTAATGACTTTTGAAAGAAGCACACAGGATTTTATATTCATATAACAGTTGGAAGTGCTACAGTCTTTTCCCTCCAAAATGTATGACCTCTTTGAGAAAACAGATTCTATTTTATAGTTAGTGGCTGTTTGTTTATCACTGGTAAATTTGACAGACAACCTACTCCATATTCCACTGTTCATCATAAGAAATCACCCAAGAAATACAAATTGAGGGCTAGAGAGAAGGCTAGGTGGTTAAATGCACTTGCTTGCACAGACTGATGGCCCAAATTCAATTCCCCAGTACCCACTTAAAACCAGATGTACAAAGTGGCACATGTGTCTGCAGTTCATTTGCAGTGGCAAGGAGCCTTGGCATATTCATACTCTCTGCCTCTCTTGCTCCTCTCTCTCCTCCTCCCTCATCTTTATTTTTCTTTCCCCTATCTCTACTTGCAAATAAATAATAAAATAAAATATTTAAATGAAAATTGAATGAAGCTTCCTTTGCTTTTGAGATGTGAAGGGTGAGGTACAGGGTTAGTTCATTATAAGCAGTAGTGTCTGTGATACTCAGTTCAAGAAAGCTGTGTACAGAGTTGAAACTGTGCACCATCAGTAACTTAATCAAGAAACAGGAATGACACGGAGGCTTGAATGAGCTTTCTGACCTGTCACTATTATTGCACATTATGTAAGTGCCTTTAAAGCTGGGGGTGAGTCTAGGATCATATGTTCTCAGTTGGGCACCTTAGTAAAGACTTGGGTTGCTGTGTTGTAAGAGTAAACATGGATTTTTGTTTTGTTTTTCAAAGTAGGGTTTCACTCTAGTCCAGGCTGACCGGTAATTCACTATGTAGTCTCAGGGTGGCCTCAAACTCATTGTGATCCTCCTACCTCTGCCACCCGAGTGCTGAGATTAAAGGCATGTACCACCATGCCTGGCTTAAATATGGAATTTTATATAGCACAATTATCCTGGTCACTGACGTAACACTCATTTGTACTTTTATTATCTTGGTAGCTGTAGAATCACAACATGAGGTAGAACTCATCTTTCCAGGACATGCCTTGCTCAGTTCCAGGGCCTGTATCTGTGGAATCTGCAGCCTGTCATTTGCACTGATGTGGAAGCTGCCATTAAGGGACACAACTGAATTCCTTACGATGGTATGTCCTTTCTTCCTGGTGAGCACAGAACGTATTTCAAGGGAAATAAGGGAAACAATGGAGGATCATTATACCTCCTATTTTTACAGCATTTAGAGATAATTTATTGCCTTTGGTGAGTATAAATTAAGCAATAAGAAAACTGAAGGGCAGAAAAGAGGAGTGATGAAAATGTAAAATGAGTGGTGTTTCAAGTGTAGTTGATTTTAGACAAAGGAATCTACAGTGCAAAGGAAATGCCTTGCTTTCCTGAGAACAGCTGAGGTGGTATTAAGGCATTAATGGTGGGGTTTTGATAGGTTTATACTTATTCTGGAATCAGATTTTATTAAAAGCAACTAAGGCTTGATAACTTTAGGTATTTGGTAAACAATCAGGTTAAGTATCCAACATACAGAAATAAATCAAGAAAGAAAAGTTAAGTGTAGCTGCAAAGCACCTTAGCAAAATAGAAATCCTCTTTAATTTAGCTAAATTATTTGAAATTTTTAATAAAAAACATACAATACTCTGTGTCTGTGTCCTTAAATCCATTGTTGTGGTTTTTTTGGTTTTCCATTTAACTCCTAAAAATAAATTTGTCCACGTCAAGTTATAGGTTTCAAAAGAGCAGATCTATTCTTTAGAGGGCTATTTCTGTGGATGCAGCCATGCCTTTCACTGAAGGCATTCTTTACTGCTAACGTGCCTTTCCATGCTCTGTCAACAGCAGTCAAGTTTCACTTAAGTCCTTCTACAATGCCATTTTCATATGAAGTACCCAGGAAAAGTCATTAACAGTTTTCTTTTTCATCTATCCCATTTAGCTCAGGAAACTGCTAGTATATTTTCAATGCCAGCCTAGAAGTGTGGTTGTTCCATAGAGTTTAGTTCTAGTAGAAAGTTTACAGCAGATTTTCAGAAGTTTATTAACAAGAAAGAAAGAAAAAGTTGTTACCTTCTGTTTTGAAAACAATTCTCAACTGTTTCTCATATACTAGAAAATTATTTTCCCCAATTTCATGTAAATATATAACTCTAAAACAGTTCCTTATTTACTTCTTTTCATTAAAACAACAAAGTACAATTTTTAATTATTTTCTCTTCTTAATAAAAAAGTATTACTTTTCAAAAGTCTAAAGAGTCTATCCAGACAAGAAAAAATCTGGAAATCTATTTTAAAACGGTCCCACAGGGGCCCATACAGTTCATTGTTCTTTTTTTTTTTTTTTTTTGATGTTGTTGTTTTTAATTTATTTATTATAGACAGAAGGTGAAAAAGTGAAATTGAGGGAGGGAGGGTGGAAGGGAGATAATGGTTATGCCAGGGCCTCTAGCCACTGAAAACGAACTCCAGACACATGTGCCACCATGTGCATCTGGCTTACATGGGACTTGGAGAATTGAATCTGTGTCCTTAGGCTTTATATACAAGTGCCTTAACTGCTAAGCCACCTCTTCAGCCAACAGTTCATTTTTGGTGAAGAACCTCTTGAAATACTTCATACTTTCCACAAAACACACAAGGAAAATCAATTTTTTTAAATATTTTTCTGCTGATATCAGAATACGTGATATAAATATATATTAACAAAATACTTCTTTCAGTCTTTGAGAGATATCTGTTGACTGAAAAGATTTTTGCTGAAAAGTAACTTATCAGGGCATGTCCTTCCTATGAACAGAGACAGGAGCTAGATCTACCACTGTAGTCACTGAGGAAACTCTCATCTAAATTCTGACTGTATCAGCCTTAATATGGTTGAAGATATAGCCAGTGATGGATATTAGCTGTAATGGAAAGCAATGATGATACGAGACCACTATCTTGTTGTCTGGGTATTAGAGCAAGGAAAACAGCAAGGAAAAAGTGAATACATAGGAAAACAATGGACAACTCAGTGAGCACACACAGCCAGTTTGCAAGACTGACTGATGCTTGTTCTCACAGATTCTCACAGGAAACTCATTGGAGAATGTTTATCTGCAAAATTCCTTTGCCACTTAGTAATCTGGTTCAAGGAAGTTCATCTATTTGTGAGGTTCCCACAGCTATGAGGTGACAGAGCTGCATATTGAAACCCAGTCCTGGAGGCTACACATTCAATAATTTATATATGAACAGTCATTTTATGCAGTTGATGCAAGACCTACTAGTGATTGCAGAATGAACATCTCTAAGATTGGAGCTGGGGAGGTGATAAAGTTATTGTTTGCCACATGAACATGAGAACCTGAGTTCATATTTCTAGTAGCCACATAAAAGCTGGGTGTGCTAGTGCCTGCCTATATTCCCAGAGCAGGGGAGGCAAGCATAGGAGGATCCCTGGGGCATGTTGTTCAGCTTTTCTAGCCAACTTGGAAATTCTAGACTTATGAAAGATCCTGTCTCAAAAAATAAGGTGGGTAATGGATGGAGAGACCTCTCAGTCGTTAAGGCACTTGCCTACAAAGCCTAATGACCTGGGTTCAATTCTTCAGTGACTAAAGCCAGTTGCAGAAAGTAGGCCATACATTTTTTTACTTGCAATGGCTGGAGGCCCTGGAATTCCCATATTCTCTCTCTCTTTCTGTCTGTCTCTCACTCTGCAAGCCATATATGTGTATATTGGAGAAAACCTGGCCATGGTGGGTCATATCTTCAATCCCAACATGTGTGAGGCTAAGATAGGAGGTTAATCACAAGTTCAAGGACAGCCTGAACTACAGAGTTAACTCTAGGTCAGCATGGGTTAGAAATACTACCTTAAAAAATGGAATAAAAATTTAAAAAATAAGGTGGAAAGTAATTGTAAAAGAGATCAGTGTCAACCTGTGTCCTCCACACATATACTTGTTCATCGTGCCTGCACATATGTGCACCTGAACACAAATGAACACATATAGTACCCACCACAAACGTACACATTTCAAACAAGCTCTATAACTCTATTAAAACATTGTATTTTGGCTTTACTGCATTTGGAGTATCCTCAGTATCTGTCTCTATCATCCTGACTCAGCAGAAATCTCAAAGCTGCTGAGAGCTCAACACTAAAGTGGATTTAAAGCACACCCACCAAGGCTCAGGGAATTTTGTGGAAGAGGGTCCAGAAAGAATGTAGGAGCCACAGGGTGCAAGGGAATATCCAGGGACATTGTCCCCCTGCCTGCCCACAATGACTGACTACTAATCTCATAATTCATAAGCCAAAACAACATGGTGAATATCAGTGATCCCACTAAGGAGGGCCTTCTGTGGAGTGAGGGGAGGGAGGAGGGAAATGAAGGTATGAATCTATGATGTATTCATACAAAGTTTCCTTTATTTAATATTGCACTTAATTATTTATATGAGAGAGAGGGGAGAGAGAGAGAGACAGGAAGAGAGAGAAAGAGAGAATGGGTGTGCCAGGGCCTCTAGCCACCGTAAGCAAACTTCAGATGCATGTGTCACCTTGTGTATCTGGTGTATGTGGATACTGGGGAACCAAACCTGGGTTCTTAAGCTTCACAGACAAGTGCTTTAATTGCTAAGCCATCTCTCCAGCCCCAATACAAAGTGTTTCCTTAATAAAAAATAACACTGTAATACTTAATTAGATAAGCAAGTATAACTATGTATAAAAGACTTTTATTCTAATAGCTAAATATATTTACTACAATATTCAAAAAGAAATGCCATTTAGATTATATGCAATTTAAAATATCCCAGTTCAAAATTCTGTACATGAATTCATTCACTGAATTCTCAGTGAAGTTTTTTAACTTTGTTGTTGCTGTGTAGGACAGTCCACCTTTGCCCATTAACTTCTTCTATCCTCCTGTGAAGACAGAGAATATCTGTTACCTTGAATAGACTCTGACCCCCCCTTGTTCTTTATTAACTGTCTTCACAGTTCTTTGTAACAATATTCATGTAGACATTATTTTCCTCCATCCTCCTGGTCCTCAGATGGTAATGACTTCTGACATAAGTAGGTAACTGCTGCACCTGGAAGGAGAGCATGGTGAAACTTACTCTGTAGCTGATCAATTGTACATGCCAGGAACTGACATTGAGAGATGAACTTCCTTCTCCAAGTCACAGAGGCAGTGAGTGCCAGAGCTCAGACATAAGCCTGAACTTTCATCAAGTCACAGCAAATACCAATCTCATCTTATGTTTTTTTTTTTCCTCCTTCCAGCCTATAAAATCATAACTTCAACAACTTTTTCTCTGAAGTCCTTGGTAACCCTATGGCCTTGAGAGATGAAAGAAATTCAACTCCTGCATCAGTGAGAGGCATTAATAATTTCTTCAGTCACTGCAGGAGAAAGTATCATTTTATGAACCTAGCTCTAGTTAGATGGGAAAGTAGCTATTAAAGTCATCTCTAAAATGTACCCATTTGTGTGACTAAATGTGTTCAAATGTAAGAAAAGACACTTCAATGAATTTCCATAATTTTACTTTCCAACACTAGCCTAATGAAGGCCTGGGGTGCCATCATGCTTCATGAATAGATAATGCTGTACAGAATGAGAGAAGTGACAACAGTCAAAGGACAACTGACAAAGTGAGCAGCAGCTTTTGGAGGCCACTTAATTTGCATAGGGTTGGTCTTCTTTCTGGGAGGAAGAAGACGATTCTCGTATCAATAAGTCCACATCCCAGGTCAACAAATCAAACAAGGTGATGAAGCTCCAGCTGCTTCACAACTTCTATACAGACCTGTTTCAGCCTATGAAGAATAAGATATTTCATGGCTCCGTTGTCTCCTCTCCTCTTTCATCTGCCACCAACACCTTCATCTCATATTCTAGGTGAGTCAAAATTCTTATAACTCCTCAAGCCCACAATTTATAGCAAGTATGCATATTCTTTGTGTTACTTTGCCTTCCTGGAATTCTCTTCACCCTTATTCTGTCTTGATTGTCCTTCACTTTCTAAGCATATCTTATGGGTACTGTAATCTTAATGAGCACATTTCTCAATCACACCAAATTTAGGGTCACCCTAACATGGTGAACACTGTAGACTGGTGTGGTCAGGTTTGCATTGCTGGCAGAAATCCCTCCAACTAAGAGCAGCTTTTGGGAGAAAATAAAGGGGTTTAGTTTGGCTTACAGACTAGAGGGGAAGCTCCATGATGGTAAGGGAAAACTATGGCATAAGCAGAGGGTGGATATCACCCCCTGGCCAACATAAGATAGACAATAGCAACAGCAGAGTGGGACAAACACTGGCAAGGGGAAACTGGCTGTAATACCCATAAACCCATCACCAACCAGACACTGCATCCAGGAAACATTAATTTTCAAATCTCCATCAGCAGGGAACTTACCATTCAGAACATGTAAGTTTATGGAGGACAACTGTATCAAACCACTACATTCTGCCCCCGACCCCATGAACTGATAACCACACATGATAGAAAATAAAATGCATTCAATCCAATGTTAAAAGTCCCCATACTTTTCATCAACCTCAAAGATGTTCAAATATCCCTATAGTCCTTGGTCTTTTAACTGGGCCATAATACCAAAAGATTCCCCTAAGACCATAATGGCACAGAATAAACATCCACACTACAAAAGATGACATTGGACATACCAAAGAAATATTCAACCACTATAAGATTTAAACAGTGCAAACATCAAATTCTGTAGCTACAAGTTCAACAACTCTGATCGTGACAAGTCTCCAAGTTCTATAATTCTAACCAGCAACAAGTCTCTGGGGTTCCAATTCTGCCCCTCCCTCTGGGCTGCTCTCAGTCCTGGAAAACTTCATCCAGGGATGGCAGCTCCTTAGCAGCCATCTTGTGGTTCTGGCATCTCCACTGGGTTTCCACTGCATTCCAAGGTCCATCCTCATGGCTCCATCAGGTCTCCATGAGGCATCTAGCAAACCTATTTCACACTGCTCATGGCCAGTTCCAAAACACAAGACTGTGTTGCAAGTTCAATGACCCTCTGTTTCCTTTCTTTCTTTCTTTCTTTCTTTCTTTCTTTCTTTCTTTCTTTCTTTCTTTCTTTCTTTCTTCCTTTCTTCCTTTCTTCCTTTCTTCCTTTCTTCCTTTCTTCCTTTCTTCCTTTCTTCCTTTCTTCCTTTCTTCCTTTCTTTCTTTTTCTTTTTCTTTTTTTTTTTTTTTTTTGTTTTTGATGTAGGGTCTTACTCTAGCTCAGGCTGACCTGGAATTCACTATGTAGTCTCAGGATGGCCTCGAACTCACACTGATCCTACTACCTCTGCCTCCAAAAGGCTGGGATTAAAGGCATTGCACCACCATGCCCAGCTCTGCATTTCTTATTCTCCATAATACCAGGTGGCGTGCCAAATTGTTAATCCTGGGGCAGAGGATAAAGCAGACATTGAAGTATAGGACACTCTTTCAGCATTCAGACCTCTTCACAAGCATCCACATTCTTCCTGTAGCCCCAATGCAGGTCAGATGATCCAATCTCAAAGGTTGTAATCTCTCATATAATTGCAGTTGGATGGGAAGCAGTTTCAGTCCCAAGGTTTCATTTCTGTGCCACATCTCTCTGCTTACTCCAGTCCATTTCTACATAAAGCAACCCTGAATGAATTCTCAGGACATGGGCATGACAGCAAGCCTCTCACACAAACTGTTTCTATCCCAGTACCTAGAATGCTCTTTCTCACCCTCATAAACCAAACCTCACAGTCCATAGTTCGTACTGCATTCAGGTCTTTCAACTCCGACCACAGTAGTCCATCAAGCTGAACTTATAGCACTGCAAGTTGTCTCTTAGACCAACATTTCAAATCCTTCCACATTTCTCTTGAAAATTAGCTCCAAAAGGCCAAAGTCACACAGTCAGGTATCTAGCAGAAAATTACACATACAAACTTTACTGTTTCAGTCAGGTTTGCATTGCTGACAGAAATCACCTGACCAAGAGCAGATTTGGGGGGAAAGAGGAATTTATTTTGGCTTACAGACTCAAGGCAATGCCCCATGATGGCAGGGGGAATTGATGGCATGAACAGAGGGTGGACATCAACCCCTGGCCAACATACGGTAGACAATAGTAACAGGAAAGTATGCCAGACACCAGCAGGTGGATACTGATTATAATATCCATAAGCCTAACCCCAACAATACCCTGCTAGGAGGTGTTAATTCCCAAATCTCCATCATCAGGGAACCTAGCATTCAGAACACTTCAGTTTATGGGGGACACCTGAATCAAACCACCACATGGAGTATCTAAATGTTCAGGGCCCACATCTGTCAAAAGAGCTTCATACCTTTAAAGAAGGTATACCTTTGCTTTTGTTTCCCTATACCTGCCTTTGTAGAACATGGCTTACAGTGTAAGTTGAAAGTCTGAAGCAGAAAATGGAAGGCTGCCAATTAAGTAAATGAAAAAGAAGTGAAATAACCTCAAATATTAAGAATAATGAGGAATCTAGATAGATTTTAGAATAAACATAGAGTGAATTTTTAGGGATCAAAGATTTGTAAGATTGCTTTCAGCTTGAAAGAGCTTTGTGTTCAACTAGCTCCTATTACCACCAAGTTTATTTACTATAATTGCTATCTTGTAGTACAGAATTTATACTCTCTTCCTCACTAGCACTCTGCCCAGTACAATAACATATCTGAGATCTGCATTTTTGTAATTTACTTCTTTGGTCATCATCATGGACTGAACAGTAGCTTGTTATATACTCAGTTCTAATCCCTGAAAATTGTGAAGATAATAATATTGACATGAGAATATTCTGGATTGTTCCCCTGTCTCCTAAGTATCATCACAAACATCCCTGACAAAGGTGGGAAGAAGGAATATAAATAGTCAGAAAGAGGGTGGACACTCAAAAAAGAGACTGAACGCTCAGAAGAAGGGTTGTGTTTGCAGCATGAGTATATGGAGAGGGTGGAGCAGTATATTGAATAATTAATTAAATAATTAAAAATAAACATATTGAATAATTACAGCAGCCATCAGATAACAGAAAATGCAAGAAAGCTATGCCCCTTAGAGTCTGAGGAGGCATAACAGTCCTGTCAACACCTTGATTTGAGCTCAAATGAGTTTACACTGATGACCTCTAGAATTAGCACAGAATAAATTTTTGTTATTTCAAACCAACTTGTTATGGCATTCATAGGACATGAATATGACCATAATGCTTAACTTGTATTGCCTACAAAAATATCACATGCAATATATTCATTGTATATTACAACCATAAATATAAAGTGTTTCCATCTCCTCCACTTTTACCCTACACTTAGTTCCTTTTCATACTTCCTTTGGTTCTTGAACTCCAAGTTTATTTTATTACACACCTCATCATAACTTACATATTTTGTTCTTGGGTCTGTCTTTCCTTAGAAGAAAGCTCACTTTGTATTCATATTTCTTTCCATAGGACATTGTATAATGTCTGGTTATGATTATGTGCTTAGAAAGTATTTAGTGAATTAAAGTAAATTGAATTACAAAGGCTCAATTAAATCTTTCAAAAGAATAAAAAAAATTGTGTATGATTATAATATGTAAACTAAAAAACTCTGCACCATTTTATTTTCTGGAAAATGGTGATGATATTGCCATTCTGGTAAACATTCAGACATATAAACCTCAGTGTGACTGAGGGTTGTGATCATCCTAAAATTTGCTGAGTCATATAGTTGTGTGGCAATATTCCAGCGTTGTTTGGCAATTTTCAACATTTCAGTGTCAGGTCAAAGGTCCATGATACATGTACAGAATCTAAGCATTAGGTTTAGATTTGCTAAAATTTCTCACTAGACAATGTGTGGAGTAGTATAATCAGTATGAAACTTCTGAGACTTCAGCCTGAGGTCAGGGTAGGTGAAGTGCATGGATTCATAGTTTAGGGTAAGATTAATCATTTTAAAAACAATTGTCAAAACTAATTTTATTTGGTGATATTATTAACTCTACTAAGAAGGCCAGGGAGTAATTTCCAAGGTGGTACAGGAATGTCACCTTTGCTCTAGGGCCCTGTGACAGTTCTGATACCTTTGTCAAGTACAGATTTGATGAATCCTTTGCTTGATTCTTACCATAGCTTAGTAGGGTGCTCCCTAATATATAAATTACAGGCACTTGTAGCCCCAAATTTGTACTTACTCTGAAGCTGGAATTGCATTTTTGATCAAATAAGTTGTGTGGCCCTCACTTGACATTCCCTTCTCTTAACACAAACACATTTTATACACTGTGTGTGTGTGTGTGTGTGTGTGTGTGTGTGTGTGTGTGTGTTGCAATGCATTTAATTTGAGGTTGCACACTCAGCATACTGTGTTTAACTAATTTCAACTGCTGGGACATTGAAGGAAGCTGATGAGGATTTAAGGAGTAAAAGGAAATATCTGACTCCCTTGTGCAATGAATGTCACCCCTGAAAACAGCTGCATTTTATCCCAGTGATGAGCTATTGGTTCTGACAGGTGGTAAATGGAAAGGTTTTAGAAACAGTGTAACATAGGACATACCAGTTCTTATCTGCATCAAGCAGACTATTGCAGACTGATTTTATCCACTGAAATTCCTCACTTAGTTTGTGCTTATGAGTTGTTTTTTGATTGTCTTGTTTTTGCAAAGGCGTAAAATACATTTTAAATGAAATACCTAATGATACTAATTTTCTGTAATCAATACATCTCCCCACACTCCCTCTCCGCTTTCTTCCCCCTGCATTGAGTCAACTATTTTACGTTTGTTATGGTTTTCCAAATTAAAACCTGATACTTCTCACCAAACAAATACTTCCTCCTTGCACATATCCATTTCTGGAATAGGACACCATAAATCTAGACTAAAACAAATAAAGCCATCTTCCACATGGTGACTCAAAAACTGAGAAAATCAAGGCTCTAAGTCAGAGGAAGGATTTTATCATTCTGTGGACAGATTTTTCTGTTTTGTTATTCAGCCTTGTGTAGGATTAAATGATCTGAATCAACTTTTTGTAAAACCCACAGACCATCTATGCAAAGCAAAAATAAACAGACTCATTGGAAAAGATAAAGAAAACAGAAGGTGCAGTATAGACCATGTGTCATCTGCTCAAATACACTTCAGCATCTGCAGGAAGATCACCTAATAAGCTGATGGAGGGCATGATTGCCTAGAAGGCCACTAAAGTGACCATCATTGGTCATTGCTCATAATCATAAATGTAATGCTTCAGAAATATCTTGTTTAAATGATATAAAAAGTCTCAATTATAAGAAGAAAAAAAGTATCTCACAATGTGAAATAATATTCACATCTTTATGTAAAGTATTCCTTAAGCACATCCAAGTTTAAACATTTTCTTAGGTGGCACTGTTAAATTTTCCATACAATAGACACAGCATTTTACAAGTATTAGGAAGCAAGCGTTGTTTTAAATACTGGAGGTAACTGAATGTCTTGACTTTATGGAGCATATATAGGTATAGTAAATAAATTTCTATAGAGATAGTAAATAAGTAAATTTTATTGTTTGGAGGAGAAAAAGAAATAATAAAACATATGGTAATCAAAGGGCTAGGGAGTCAAATAAAGTAATAGATTGAGCCTTACAGTTTGGTCTAGGCTTTGAAGAGCTGGAGTAACAATACAAGCAGAAATCTGAGGGTATATGATTTTAATATACATTTCCACCAAAACTCAAACTGAAACTTACTCCCAATACAACAGTGTGGGAAAATGGACCTATTGGAGGACATTCAGGTCATGAGAGTTTAAAGCTGCTATGAAATGGTATCTAGGAGTGGGTTAATTCTCTGCTCTTGTGCCATGAGAAGTATGTTCCTTCCTTCTGAAGGGAGGTTCAAGATGCCATCATACAAGTAGAGGGCATGCTCTGAATTGTCTTGCTGCTTCATGTTGGACTTCCCAACATCCAAGGTTGAGAGGAATAAATGTCTTTTCTTTATTAATCACTCAGTCTCAGGTATCCTGTCATAACCATATGGCAAAAGTAAGACAAAAGGTCAGTTTTCCAGGCACAAGAGAAGCAGAAAGGATGACTGATGGCTGTATGGATCACTTGGAATGTCAGTTTGATTGGATTGGAGGTTTACTAGAATGGTAAAGACAATTAAAATGCTAGAGAAATAAGAGAGGACAGATCCTGGAAGGCCTTTGTATAAGGCACAGGAAGGAAGAGCCTATCAAATTCCTTATCCTAAATGTAGATATGTCCGTTAAACACATAGTGATGGAGGATATAACTGGACTCCTATAACCTTCTATGAAAAATCTAGTTGTTTTTCAAACCATTTTTTTTATTGTGTGTGTGTGTGTGCGAGAGAGACAGAGAGAGAGAGAGAGAGAGAGAGAGCGCCTCAGGCACTGCAATAGAATTCAAGGCGCTTGTACCTCCTAGTGTGGATGTGTGACCTTGCGCTTGCCTCACCTTTGTGAGTCTGGTTTATGTGAGATTTGGAGAGTCATGCATGGGTTTTTAGTCTTTGAAGGCAACTGCCTTAATGGCTAAGCCATCCCTCAAGCCCTGTTTCTCAAACCTTGTGATTAATAACGTATGTGGTTACAACACAAATGAATCCACAAGTCAGTAGACAGGAAACATTTCTGAGTTGGGCCTTGAGATGTTATTTTTTGGAGCATAAGTTCCCTCAAGTGGACATATTGAACCAAGGCGATTTGGCCAACTGTAAAGTCTTTAAGCAAAAGAAGCATATTCTTTTATCTTCGTGTAAGTGCAGGAATACAATCATTACATGGCATTTTCTATTTCCATGAATAAACACATTTACTCTCACTGTAGCCTAGGCAAAGCATTGTCATCTCCCCCATCGTACAGTTGTGTAAGCTGAAACAGTGAAAAAAAAATGTTCCTTTGCAAAATAAAGTTGCATTTATTAAGTGAAGGATCCAGATGTCTTTACTATCAGACTGATTTCAAACCACTCATTATTAGCTATGATCCTATGGCACATCACTTTTAAAATGTATGAAAACATCTGTCAATGGTTAAAAAAAAATAGGAGAAATAGTACACTTAACCTTGATGCATTAATTAAATTCATTTAAAATAATGGCATAACAGAGACATAAAAAGAGTTTTGTAGGTTAATGGATAAATTATAGTCATATATTATGACATGAATTTTTCAGCAATAAATTCACCATATGATTCTACTTACATATCCAGAAGATTCACATACACATATATACACAACAAGTTAAAAACTAAAGTGCTGTAAATTCAATGTAAACAAAGACATACATGCAGGTAGATGCTCTAAAGGGAAGATGGAGTTAGAGACAGTGACATTAGACTTATTACTTTATATGCTTCTGCCTTGAGACATGCACAAGAAAATATTCCTCAAAATAAAATTTTAAATATAGAATATATTGAAGTAAAGACTTTTGTGTACACTTGTCTAATGGATGTTTACCATTTTAATAAAATAATATTTAACAACTTTTACTGGACAATTCTGTTCCTAATATGTCTTGCTGACCTTCAGAACAGTTGCCACACATTGAACATGAATTTATGCATTTATCTGAAATTAGCCTCAAACATTTTGAAAATATGTGAGAGCTACACACATATGTATTCATCTGTTTAATTAACATGGAGTAGAGTGCAGGTAGCTGGCTATGGAATAGAATAAATAAAAAGTAATGATGCATTGTGTTCTTCCTCTTGAAGGTCATAGACTCACAAAGTATACAGACACTTGAATGACCATTATATGATTGCTAAGTGCTATAATTAAAGTCTGTGAAACTGCCACACAAATATGGGCATTCTAGAAATACAGATACACAGAGTCTGAACCCAAAGGAAATGAAAAGTGTATTATTTAAAAAGTGTATTATTTACAAGGAAGAGTTCAATTTCCCTTTTCAGGTAGAATCAATACAATAATTTTCAGGTGGAGAAATAAAGGCACTTGTGAATAGTGTCAGAAACCATTGATGATAAATTTAAGCATGTCTTTTTCATGTATGATAGCACCTATAAAGATGATAGCATTGTAGAATCACAATGTAATATGTCTTTCATTTATCATATGAAATGGTAAGAAAAACAAATGTCCACAATAACTATAGTCAGGAAATGGTTTAGTTTATACATACTAGTTTCTATGAGAAGGAGAATTTCTTCAAAACATTCTGTGATCAAAAAATACAAATACAGAAGTTGGGTGTGGTGGTGCAAACCATTAATCCCAGCACTCGGGAGGCAGAGGTTGGAGGATCACCATGAGTTCAAGGCCACCCTGAGAATACAGAGTGAATTCCAGGTCAGCCTAGAGTAGAGTGAAACCCTATCTCAAAAAAGCAACAAAAAATATAAATGCAGTAAATTAGACTGGAGAGATGCCTTAGCAGTTAAGGCACTTGCCTACAAAGCCAAATGACCAGGTTCAATTCCCAGGACCCATGTAAGCCAAATGTACAAGGTGGAACAAGCATCTGGAATTCATTAGAAGGGCTAGAGACTCTCGTGTGTCAACTCACTTTATATATCTCTGCTTCTTTCTTTCTCAAATAAATAAATAAAATATTTAAAAAATGAAGAAAATGCTATGTACATATATTCTGTTTCCATGTATACATTATAAATATAATAAAGACTATAGACATTGAATCAATGAAATTTTATGCCTCGTCACAACAAATGGATATTACACTACAACAAAAATCATGCTTTAAAGAATGTCGGGTTGGAGAGATGGCTGGCAAGTTAGGCGCTGTCCAGCAAAGCCAAAGAACCAATATTTGATTCCCTTGTACCCACCTGAACCAGATGCACATGGTGGTGCATTTGTCTGGAGTTCATTCACAGTAGCAAGTGGTCCTGGTATGCCCATTTTTTCTCTGTCTACCTCTCTTTCTCTCTCAAATATATAAATACTTTTTTTTAAATAATGCCATATCATTGTTGGCCTGGCATGGAACATGGAGAGGCCTGGTTGGAATCTGTAGGAGAGTCAGTCCTCAGATAATTAGCCCATCTATTGCTGAAAGGGACTACATGAGCTACCAGGGGAAAGTGGTCAACATCTGTCCAAGCAACTCAAAGTCTAAGCAACTCACAAGTAAACAACCTGATGTGATGCTCACACAAGTGCAATAGTAGCACACAGCCATGGTGGGTAACCAACTTCTCTTGGATTGGCTAACAGATCTGCTCAGTAGAAAGGTAACCATATGTGGAATAGGGAAACAAGTGAGAATCATGTCCAAATAATGATTGTGCTTTCCATTGTCAAGCTCCCACTAAACGTATACTATAAGTGTCTAAACCCTTATAATTCTCTCAAAATTAATAATGGTTATCCCATTTAACTGGCATTGAATTCACTCTCCAATGGAGAATCTGCTTCTTTTTTTGAGATGGGAACTGGACTTGAGTAGATAAAGGACCCAGCGCACTTCACCCTGGCCCTGGCTGAAACCACAGAGGAATTGGGGAAATGAGCAAGAATGTTGCTCACTCAGTTAAGCTGATATCAGCACAAGGGTGATAGAGAAAGATACTGAGGACTCTCAACACCTACCAAGCCAGACATCTAGACGCTCTTAAGTTCTCATCACTAAGGTAGATTTAAAATGTTCCCAACATGGTTCAGGGAATCTTGTGAAAGAGGGGAAAGAAATATTGTTAGAGCTATAAGTTGGGACATTTTGCACAGAGACACTGCCTCTCCCCCATAACTGACTGCTGCCCCATAATTCATGATCCACAATACCCATGGGGTTGACCTGCATCCCCAATGAGGAAGGCCTCTTTAGAAAAGGGGCGGGGAGTAGGAATAGGATGGTACCAACATGTGATGTTTAAATACAAAATATGTCCATATCTAATAATAAAAATAAAATACATATTAAAAATAACAATAAGATGGGAAAACAAAAAAAAATAATGTCATAAACCATCTCCCAAACAAACAAGACAGATTTCTGTCAGAACACTTGAATACCCACCAGAGATTAATGGGAAGACCCTAGTGCTGAAGACACCATTGCTGTCAGCATGGACCATGGAGAGTCCTGGGTGGAATCCATAGGAGACAATTAGCTCATCTAGTGCTGGAAGGCACTACATGAGCTACCAGGGGAAAGTAGACAACATCTGTTGGAGCAACTCAAAGTTTAAGCAACTCAGAAGCAAACAGCCTGACATGATGCTCACACAAGTGCATTAGTGGCACACAGCCATGGTGGGTAACCAGCTGCTCTTGGATTGGCTAACAGATCTACTCCATGGAAAGCTCACCATATCTGGAACTGGGAAACAAGTCTGAATCATATCCAGATAATGATTCTGTTATCCATTGTCATGCTCCCACTAACTTTAGACGATAAGAGGGTCTACACCCTATAAATTCTCTCTAAATTAATAATGGTTATCCCATTTAACAGGTGCTGACTTTATTCTCCCTTGGAGAATCTGCTTCTCTTTTTCAAAACGGACAAATTCTTCAAAAGCATACACACCTAAATAAAGATTTTAATAGGACCCTAGTCTATATTTGAGGGAACAGTAACACAAAATATTTTATTCATCTTTACAAGATTTGTGTAGGAGGTGTACAGTTGTTGTACAATTGTCCTCCTGTGGGAGAATACAGTGACTATTCTTTGTCCCCCTGTCCTCCTGGAAGTGAATGCAGTGACTGTTCTGTATCCACCTATCCTCCTGGGGGTGAATAAAGTGAATATTTTATGTCCTCCTGTCCTACTGGGGGAGAATGCAGTGACTATTCTGTGTCCCCTGTACTCCTGGGGGGGAAGTACAGTGACTATTCTGTGTCCCCTGTACTCCTGGGGGGGGGGAAGTACAGTGACTATTCTGTGTCCCCTGTACTCCTGGGGGGGGGAAGTACAGTGACTATTCTGTGTCCCCTGTACTCCTGGGGGGGGGGGAAGTACAGTGACTATTCTGTGTCCCCTGTACTCCTGGGGGGGGGGGAAGTACAGTGACTATTCTGTGTCCCCTGTACTCCTGGGGGAGAAGGCAGTGGCGATTCTTTGTCACCCTGTCCTCCTGGGGGTGAATACAGTGAATATTCTATGTGCCCCTGTCCTCCTGGAGGTGAATGCAGTGACTATTCCGTGTCACCCTGCCCTCCTGGATGTGAATGCCGTGACTATTCTGTTTCCTCTGCACTCCTGGGCGTGAATGCAGTGACTATTCCATGTCACCCTGTACTACTAAGGGTGAATACAGTGACTATTTTGTGTCCCCCTGCCCTCCTGGGCATGAATGCAGTGACTATTCTGTGTCACTCTGTCCTCCTGGGCATGAATGCAGTGACTATTCTTGTACCCCTGTCCTCCTGGGGGTGAATGCAGTGACTATTTTGTGTCACCCTGTACTCCTGGGGGAGTTTACAGTGACTATTCTTTGTCTCCCTGTCCTCCTGGGGGTGAATGAAGTGACTATTCAGTGTCACCCTGTACTCTTGGGGGTACTGTTAGGAATCTCATGGTTTTCTCCCAGGAAATGAAAATATTTTAGGCTATAGGGAAAAGGACATTTAATTTTTTTCCAATTAACTGTCAGCAGTTTGAACAAATATATTTTCTCATCACTAAAAACTACAGTTGAGGCAAAGGTTATTACTTTTGTCACTTCAAGTCAACTTTAACTCAAAGAGTTTCAATCATCTTTGCTGTGCCACACATCTTCAGGCTTCTTTGCTCCACTGACCAAAATGTTTCTTATTCTTTACTTGGCATATCTATGGAAACCAAAGGCATGCCATTTCTCCCTGCAGTTTCTTTTTTCTTTTTTTTTTAAATTTTTTTTGAGGTAGGGTCTCACCCTATCCCAGGCTCCCAATCTGACCTGGAATTCACTCTGCAGTTTCAGGGTGGACTTGAACTCATGGCGATCCTCCTACCTCTGCCTTCTGAGTGCTGGGATTTAAGGTGTGTGCCACCACACCTGGCTGTCTCCCTGAAATTTTTAACTCAACATGATTTAGCTCAAGTTTGTATGTCAGACATCTAGTCATTTGGAATAATTTAAAGAGCTCTGAAAATTTTGTTTCAGTGGTCAGTTTCAGCACTGACACCTTAAACATATGATACACCTACTTTAAATCTTCATTTGCTGAGCTCTAAAATAGCTTAACAATAGACCTTACTTTCTGGAAAGAAGCGATATGAGGTATAGAATGTGTTTCACACAGAACCCAGCATAGAGTAAATATTTAGTGAATCTTTCAGGGCATCAAATCTTGATGCACAGCTACAAAGATTTGAGAGGATTTTTCTGAAACATTGTGGTAGTTAGTAGTGCTGTTCCAAGACAGAATAAGGCAGAGTGTCAGTGAAGAAGGAAGAAAGTGAAGAAAGATGCATTGTTTTATAGGAAGTCAGTAAGGACAAAAGCCCAAGGAGAGCACGGATGGCATCTTGTGTCCTGGCATGATGAAAGCCCATGCCTGATCTAGTCTTAACTAAGATGGCTGCAAGGAAAAATTCAGCAGTGTTTCCCACTTCTTCAAGTTTTCACAAGCCTGACACACATGAGTGGCTGGCCCCTCCTGAGTCAACCCCTTGGGTCCACCAAACAATTAAGTCTCTCCCTTATATGCCTGAGTCTGATAATGAGACTCATTCTAATTGTTTGATTCACACGAAGTAGCGTAACCATATATGCAAATTTCTTGGCCTGCTTTTTACTATTCTGGACTTTGCTTTCTGGCTTCTGTTGGTAAGTTCACGTCCTTCCCAGTCTGGCTGGGAAAGGGACAGGATTTCTTTTCTCTTGGCCATATTCCTACTTGCTTTCTAAATGTATTGTATTTTGGGGTGCTTTCTGGATTTGCTGCATGTATGGACTCTCTCTTTACTCTCTTAAAAGAGGTGAAATTTTTGTCTTGGGTTCTTATACTTTGCCTTCCATGTGTGTGTGTGTGTGTGTGTGTGTGTACTGTGTGTACATGTGCATATGTTTGTGAATGTGTGTAGTTGTGTACATGTATTGTGTGTCTCTGTGTGTGTGTCTGTCTGTCTGTCTTCTCTAGAGGCTTTGTCCCCAGAGATTTCTCTGTGAAAGAGATTCTATCCATTTCCCTCTCCTTTTCTAGCAAGGAAAAAGGGGAAATTCCCTTCTGGATTCAACATTTCAGCTAAATGACTCTCAGTATCCTAATTCTTCCTTAAATGGACCTCAAAATTTAAAATTTACTCTTTGCAGTGTCAGGTCTTTTCATTATTTGCTAATTTGGATAAGGACCCAAAAGCTGGTATCCACAACCCTGAGATATCCTGCATATTTATTGCATTTAATTCCTATCTGGACTCCAAATCCTACATCAACAGGACACATTTTTAATGTAATGGAATTAGCTACTTTTACATAAATTCCTTGACCAAAGAATCATCATCGTAACCTAATACCTTAACATTCAAAATCTAGTTGAAAACACATGTAATTTTAATATGAATGGATATTTTTAAATAAATTCAAATCAGTATTGTTTTGGTGAATTTGCCACTCAAAAGTGATTATCAATGGAACCACATTTAAAATTGCTTTTCCCCCATTCTCTCTTTCTCTCTATCTGTCTCTTTCTCTCTCATAAATAAATAAATAAATAAAATATTTTTTAAAAATGCTTTTCCTGAAACAACTCCTACTTCTCCTGGTTAAATCTTTAACTCCATATCACCCACGGGGGGGGGGGGGGGGGGGGGGGGGTTGGACAGAGTAAAAATGTGACAAATGTGAAGACAATCTGAAAGCATTAATTAGTTACAGAAAAGATGCAAGGATTCATACTAGCCACTATTTCTTTAGATTAACCATAGCTCAAGTACATCAATCAATACCTGTCTAATTGAATTGATCAGACATAATGCAACTCATGCTGAGGAAATGAGCACAAGCCAGCATGTGTAGGGTGCTTACATCTGCTGAGCATTTTTCAGACACTACTGAACTCCATCCTTAGCAATGCTTTGAGATGCCTATTAGTGACATGTCCCAGCTCTCAAGAAAACTAATGATTAGAACAGTTTGCTACACTTGAAGTTATCAATTAGTTTTTAACATCAGACTCTAAATTTGGAGAAAAATAGTTTATCACAGCTTCACAACTTTTATCAATATGTCACAGATGCCACAAATATAGTGAATCACATTTTGCTTTTCTAGACACATAGGCATTTATATATGGATATAAATACACACAACTTTAGAAGATAAGGAAAGGTTTTCTGGAGGAAATATGTATCTTGCACTGACCTCACTCTCAGTTGGAGAATTTGCTTCTCTTTTTCAGATGGATGCAGAACCTGAGAGACTCAGCCTAACCAGGGCACTAGCTGAAACCATAGAGTTAGTGGGTGAAATGAGCAAGAGCTGCTTTCTCAGTGATTCTGGTATCAGTACAAGGGTGAAGCAGATAGACACAGAGAACACTCAGCTCCTACCAAATCAGATATCCAGGTACACAGAGATTCCCAAGACCTCGACACTAAAATAGACTTAAAATTAACCCAACATGGCTCAAGGAAATTCGCAGAAGAGGGGGCAGAAATACTATTAGAGCCATAAGCTGGGTCATTGTGAACAGAGACATTGCCTCTTCCCCAAACTGATGGCCATCCACACAATGCAAGACCCACAATCCCCATAGGGGGATGACACACTTATATAACATACTTGCATAGCAAGAACTATCCAATGATCCATCTCCCCAAACATAGTATGTATTTTTTAAATGTTTATTATTATTATTTTATTAGTTATGTATGTAGTATGCATACAGCCATGATGGTACCATCGTTAGTCTTCTCCCTGTCATCCCCCTATGGGTAAGTACCTTTAATGATGGAGACATCTCCCCAACCCTTATTGTGATATTTATTTTATAAATGCAAATAAAATGAACCTAAGGTATCTACTAACTTGCTAAATCCATGCACAATATAAAATACCTGCAACTCAAAATTTTATTTCTGCCAGATATGTTAGTACATGAAAATAGTCTGAGTTCTAGGGACACAAGTTAGGAGGATGGCTGCAATATTGAGGCCTGCTTGCAATACCTAATGAGTTAGAAGTCATCTGCAAAAGACTCTTACTCTCAAGAAAAAAAAAAAAAAAAAAAAAAAGAGAAAGAGAGAGAATAAAAGAAAAATACATAGCTCAAAATTAGATTGCCTTCAAATTTGTAAACCTTCTTCAAAAGATTCCTAAGCACTACTTATAAACATTCTCATAACAATCTCAAGATTAAGAGAAAATTTAAAACTCCCATAGAATGGGCTACACTGCTTAGTGGTTAAGGGACTTGCCTGAAAAGCTTAAGGACCCAGGTTCAATTCTCCATGTCCCATGTAAGCCAGATGTACATGGTGGTGCACATGTCTGCAGGTTGCAATGGCTAGAAGCCCTTGGCATGGCCATTCTCTTTCACTCTCTCTCTTTCTCCCTATCTCTAATAAATAAATAAAAATAAAACCTTAAAAATTCTCATAGGATACTTAATCCCCTTCTTTGAGTATTTTTAATAATTCCTAATACGGAAAAAATACACAAATAAAAAATACAAAAAAATACACAAAATGTAAAATGCAAGCAGCCTAGATAATGGCTGAATCAACATTCTCTCCAAAGTCCCATTTATCAGCAGTTTTCTTAAATTCATTCATATATAGGTTCAATCAGTAAGAACCCAACCCATTATATGCTAATTCTGCAGCATATGTTATTTTGGGAATGTATGTGCACATATGACTTATAATAATTAACAGAACAAGTGCATTTCCTACAAAGAGATTCCCAGTATCCATTAAAATTATAAAGCTTTATTATAGTTACATAGTTATGTTTTCACTGACACCCTTTAAATTCATTGTAAACTGAACACATGATTAGGAATTTGATTAGAGGTAAATTTCTCAATGAGACTTGAGAATGTTATTTTATATTAGATGCTACACAGGCAAACACATAAAGAACATTCCATATTCCCAAATATGAGCTGTCTGTCTCTTGAAAGTGATGGCATTTACCTTCAAGTAATGTTACATGTTACCCTGGAACATAACTATTCAATAGATTAAATACCACATATATTTCAACTCTTAGTTCAAATGAAGTCTCAGTTCTTTGGATTAAAAACCAAGCTTAATAATAGGCTAGATATTTTCATGTTCATGTCTTATAAGTAGGTCAAACTGCACATGCATAAAGTTCCAAAGGAAATTTGCAATATAGTACTTTTCATTGTGAATGAAGCTCATAGGCTAACTGAACTAAACTCAGTCTAGATGCTTATGGTCTTGATTATTACAATAGGCACAAAGGGCATGTTGGTACTGAACTCTTCTTCTCTCTCATTTGCATCCTCATAAAGACTACTGGATGGCCACCAAACTAGCAGCTGGGAAAAATTGTTGCAACATCTCACACATTAGGTCCAGGTTCAACCAACACCCCCCTAACATATAACAATCTACTTGTCGCTGTCCTAAACTCATTCTGATTACACAGATAGTAGAGGGCAGAACATGGGCCAGTAGCAAAACTTCAATTAGTTGGAAATTATTCAAATTATCCTGGTGCTAACAAATGGATAAGAGACTAGGTTCATTGCTTTCCTGAAATAATAAAATATTCAGTGGGCTGGAGAGATGGCTTCATGGTTAAGCGCTTGCCTGTGAAGCCTAAGGACCCTGGTTCGAGGCTGAGTTCCCCAGGACCCACGTTAGCCAGATGCACAAGGGGACGCATGAGTCTGGAGTTTGTTTGTGGTGGTTGGAGGCCCTGGTGTGCCCATTCTCTCCCTCTCTCTCTATCTCTCTCTCTCTATCTATCTATCTCTCTCTCTATCTGTCACTCTCAAATAAATAAATATAAATAAAAAACAAAAACAAAAAAATAAAATATTCAGTGTACCAGGCTACAAACTGATATATTCTCAATTCAAATAATCTTAATTCCATCAAATAAATGTCCATGAAAAGTAATTTTCTGACAGAACTGTAAAATGTCTACAAAATATTGTCCTGTTAGTTGCTGTTTTCTCCTTTTGATAGCACAAGACCATATGGTTCTGAGAAAATTGATGATTCTCTAAGACTGACCACAATTAAAAAGCTATGTAGAAGGTTCTTAAGCCAGGAGTGGTGGCACATGCCTTTAATCCCAGCACTAGGGAGGCAGAGGTAGGAGGACTGCCTTGAGTTTGAGGCCACTCTGAGACTCCATAGTGAATTCCCTACCTCCAAAAACCAAAAAAGCTATGTAGAAGGTTCTTTCCTCTCTCCATGGCCATTACTCTAGAGTCCTTCTGTGGGAAGGCTCAGGGCCAGGAACATGTATCGGGGGTTACTGATTAAGCAAGGCAAGATTCTTCCTGTTATGCACTTAGATTGTCTCAACTTCCCTTTGTTCCTCTCCAGCACCTATTCTACTTATTTTTTATTTACATATTATTTTTTCCTTATTTTATTTAATTATTTTCTCCTCTACTCAGAAACCAAGTTTCAAATAAATAAGGAATAATTCTGCTTTGTAAACTTCATTCCTAATTACATTATGTCATACATAAGAAGAGCATATGAAGACTACAAAAAGTAGTGACAGAATCGATAAATGTTTCAATATTTGAATAGGTTTGATAATTTTTGTTATCAAAGTTTATGAATCAAGAGTTGCAAAAAGGATTAGTTGATAAAATCACTGGCTGCATGAAATTGACAATTGGACTTCCAATACCCAGATTCCATTTAAAGCTGGACACAGTAGTCTCAAATCCCAGCATGCCCAGAGCAATAGGATCCAGAGTCATAGAATACTGAATATTGTGAGCTAGCTAACCTAGCATGCATTAGATGGGAGAAAGAAACGCATCAAACAAGGAGACAGACAAGGACAAACACTGTGAGGATTTTCTCTGATATCCTTGTACATGCCATCACATGTATGGGCCAGTGCGCGCGCGCGCACACACACACACACACACACACACACAGACAGAGAGAGAGAGAATATTTCTGGTGTTTTTAAGCCATAAAATATGTAATCTGGAACCAGAAAGGCACTTAATTGTCAGGGTCCCCCGGCAGGTAGTGCTGAGGAAGGACCAGGCCCTCTGGTTCCTTCTCAGGGGTTGAGGAGGAGGGTGGGTGTCCACGGCCAGGAACACACCGAGCCCGGAGTCTCGTCAAAGCAGGATCTTGTTTTATTGTAACAGGCAGGTGTTTATACAGTATGGAGAGCGAGGGCAGGGATCTCAGGAGGGGATAAGGTGTAAGGGCCAATAACATATCGTGACTTTTGAAATGATTGGTTCTAAGTGCGTGCGAGAACTCTAACTTTCTACACGGAAGTAGCAGGCCAGAGGCCACTAGGCGTCTTGCTGAGTCATAGCTGGCCAGAGACAGGTGGCCAAACTTTAGCTAGGCTCAGGAAGTTCCACTAGGCCTCGTATCTGGGCCTCTCAAGGCCCAACACTCAATATTGTTTCTACAAGTTTTTTCATTTATAATATCACTGAGGATCAGACAAATCCAGATACTCAATGTCCCTGAGCCTATTAGTAACAAAAGCTAGGCATTTGGGACTAGCTCCAGTGGGTTTTCCAAGAAATCATTTTCTTATATGGTAACTGCAACATACTTGTGGTTGTTACAAATTTTGTTCTACAAAATTCTCTTTTGAATCCCACTTTAAATTGTTTTCAAGTGATCTAGCTGCCAAAAGATAAAACCAGTTCCTTCCTTATGAAATGTTAGTAGTCAAAGAATTGTAGAATCAGAATTAATTGACCAAATAGAACAGATTCATAAGGGGTTGAGAAGATTGTTCAGTGGTCCAAAGCTCTTGCTAGCAAAGCTTGTTGGGCCAGATTTAATTCCCTAGCACTCACACAAAGCCAGGTGCAAAGTTGTTCATGTGTCTGGCATCTAAGCGCCCTGGCAAGGAAGACACCCTGACATGCCCATACATACATACATATCCCCCACACACATAGAAACACAGATGTAAATAAGTTATTTTTTCAATTTTAAGAACACTGACTCCTATCTGTTCTGGACTAACAGTAATAACTGTAAGGTGAGTCCTGTGAAATTAGAAATGTAAAGCACTTCCACAATTCCTAATCTGGATGGAGGAGACCAAACCGAGTTTAAGCTGACCTGAAAATTTGGTGAGCAAAAACATTTTAGTCTCATCTCTTTTCACTTTTACATGTTCATGTTAAACATCAGCCTTGAAGAATGACTGTTCCCAGTCCTTGAAATGGGCCACAGCTAGCTTCAGATGCTACCTCTATCTGAAATCATTATTTTCTTCTGTGTCTATGTCACTCATATCCATGCTTCAAAGCATCTACATATTTTCGAGGTAGGGTCTCACTCTAGCCCAGGCTGACCTAGATTTCACTATGTAGTCTCAGGGTGGCCTTGAACTCACTGCACGCCTCCTACCTCTGCCTATCAAGTGCTAGGATTAAAAGTACATGCCACCATGCCTGGTTTACATCTTGTTATTTTAAGAAAAAATTAGTATCTCCCTCTATTAAGATCATAATTTGTACTCAGTTTCTCTTCCAATGTGGCCTTGTAACTGTGTTCTTCAAGAATTTTTATCTTGTCTCATCCCTCTAACTTCTATGGATGGGTTAATTTTAAATGTTTATGTTCTTATTTAAAACTCATGCCAAAGGACTTTTTATCATCATATGGGATAAGCTAAGCTAAGCTAATATGTACAACATAATTTAATATTCTAAGGGTATTTTCAAAAATATTTAAGCTTAAAAATCATACTGTTTTAAGATAAATAACTTTTTCTCAGAGACCACAAGATATTTCAAAACCCAGAACATAGAAATTGTGTGTCATGGTAGCTGACTATTAATTTTTAACTGTAGGATACCTGAACATTGTCTAAATATAATTTGGTCTACAACAGATGACAAATTAATCAAATTGCCTATTGTGCTGTGTAAACTTAAGAAAAGCAGTTTGGAATAAATTGGCAAATAATCTCATAACAAGCATATCATAATTGGTCCCATCTTTGGACTTAAGTTACTTGTGTATGAGCTATATCAGGTGGATACACTTATCATGTAAGATCCTTTCAAAATAATTCAATGGTAAGAATATTTCATCTCCAATTAAATGTCTAGACTTTATGCCTGGCTACTTGTTCAAATAGCAAAATAAGATAAAGATGCAAATATGTACATTATTAGAAGCTATAAAACAAAAATAATAGATTATTAAATTTCTATTCCTTAGAGTTGAATATATATTTTCTTATATAGGCTATCCAGTATTTAGAATAAGAAAATAATGATAAATCACACAGGTACTTTTCTGTGTTCCCTGATACAATATAGGTAGTCTAAAATCAAGTTGTCTTTCAGTGTTTTTGCTTTGTTTTCCAAGATTATGTGCATTGAAGTTTGATGCCATCATATGCTTCATTGAAAATGAAATGGTCTCAGATAAATGGGACAACCATTGTTTTTTTTTATTATTATTGAGAGAATTTAATAGATGTAGGCCCTCTTGTAGCCCATAATTGGTGGGAGCTTGATAATGGAGAGCAGGCTCATTTTTGGATATGATTCTGACTTGTTTCCCATCTGCAGCTATGGGTTCCATTCCACTGAGCAGATCAGTTATATTTATATCCAAATACATGATAGATATCCTCCTTATGTATCAACTGGATTGTGATTATATATACTTTATGCAATCCTCCTTTTTCTCTCTTAGTGCTACAGTACTTCTTTTTCTTCTCATCATTTACCATACCTATGCCATAGAAGAAAATTACCCCATCCACAGTAACCAGTAACTCTCATGAGCTCATAAGGGCATGGAGTGAGATCTCACACTCCTCTTATATATGTAACATAATGTTGACTGGCCTTATGATGTGCAAATATCCACAATTGCTATGAATTCATGAGTGGCATCACTTCAGTAACAGAGTTCTCCAGGCCTCTTCCCCATCCTCTGGTTTTTACATTCAATCTCTGTCATCTTCAGAGATGTTCCCTGGGCCCAGGAGGTGATGATGCATATGTTCCATAGAGAGCTGAGCAGTCAACAGTCACTTATTTTCAGATCTTGGTCAGCTATGATCCTCTTCTTTTACTACCATTGACTATCAAAAATAACTAGACTTGGTATTTGGATGGGAATGTCAAAACTGAACCATCTCTTACAACGTAAAAGACTGTATTTTTAAGTTCCAGGAAAGATAGCACCAGAAATGGATGATAAGACCCTATTGCTGAAGCCTCCACATACTTGGGATGCAAGGTCACTGAGAAATCCTGCTAGAGCTGAGCTAAAAACCTCCTTTGTGTAGACCAAATGACAGAAAGTTGGAAATAGCTATGCTGCATGCAGTTCCAAGGGGAGAAAGAAAACACAGTAGAGATAAACAACAATGAAAACAGCAAGCTTTAAATATGGTCAGCCAGGTCAAATAAGACAATGGTTGCAATACTGTCATTTCTGTTTCGGGGAAACCAGCTGCTCTCTAACTGGACTGGAGGCCTACTCCACAGGAGGGAATACATGCCTGATACTGAAAACCTATGACAGAGGAAGTCATGATCCCTAGGGGTGTAATGTCTGCTGCTGCCTGGCTAAATGTATATACTATGCTCACCAAACTGCCCAGTAAGTACTTCTCTTAATGCCCATACCCATATATTAATGCTACTCTCACTTTTGGTTAGAGAAGCTTCTCCTTTCACATGGCAGTGACCTTGAGATGACTCAGAAGGCACCATAGTGCTGAGAAGTGACAGAGGAGTGCTCAGCACTGAAATATCTCTATCGTACCTTCCAAGGCTCAAGGTCCAATGCAGAAGAGGTGGCAGGAAGAGTGTAAAAGCCAAAGGAAGGTAGGACTCCTTAAAATGCACTCTTCCAAACAGAAAAATGGCCTTGATATACATGATCTTACAGTGCCTGACAGTACCTACAGAAGATCATCATAATAGGAGGAAAAGATGATGACAACAAAATAAAAGAGACTGATTGAGAGAGGTAGAGTTTATGATGGACAGTGGAGTTGCAAAGGGGAAAATGGAGGTGAGGGAATTACCTAGGTTTATTGTCTATAATTATGGAAGTTGTCCATAATTTTTAAAAGATACAAAAATAAAAATAAGAATAAAAAGATTGTATTTTTCTTTACATATTGCATATATTGGTAAGCTTATGCAGAAAACATGTCACTTAAGAATATTATTCATTCTTTCTAGTTTCATATGGCTGTGTCCTGTCTGCTCTTTACATCAGCTCTACTGCCCAATCTACCAGGTTACTTAATTCCCACAATGACTTCCTGGTCTTACTCCCAGTTTCTATTTTTCTATTTACTATTTATAAAGTACATGCAACCCCTTCATCTTTGCTTCCTTAGAGTGGAACCACACCCTCACAACTCCCATGTAGACATCTTGTTGTTCTTTTCCCAACCCATTTTTCTCACTGGACTCAACATAGTTCTTCAAAAATCCCAGTTTACTATAACCTACACTTATTATTGTAGTGTACATTTTGATATGCTCCAAAAATAATATCTTGTGAAGTTCAGCAATGAGTTCTGCATGCTGTAAGACTCAAAGACCCAGGTTAATGGAGATTCATGATGAGAATGGTGGGCTAGCAGCAGATCAGTGGGCTGTACATAGTCACTGATGAAGGAATGATTGCTTTGGCCTGGAGTATGAATTATATCACTTCCACTTGCCTCTAACCCTCTTCAGCAATCAATGTCTAATATTAAATTCATAGAGGGTAGACAAATGCAATATTCCTACATGCTGAAGAAGGAAATAGGATATATGTGAATGAAACTTGAGGCTACAGTATCTGTGTATTGATGTTGAGATAAAAACAAGGCATTTTATCACAGTCCTAAAGTCACAGACTTCCTTCCACCACTTCACTATGCCATTTTATTTTCCTTCCCAAAGTCATCACAGCATTAAGCTTCTCTCAGTCCTTTGAAAATGAATAGCTTCCATCATCCCTTTATTCTCCTACCTGAGATGTTTTTCATCCCTGTTTCAGTTTCCATTTAAGATGGTTTTGCACTGAAAGGACTTCTGTTATTCCTTTCACAGCTGATCTTCATTCCATACACTCCATATGGCGAAGGAATTTTCTGCTGATGAAGTAGAAATAGGAGCCAGATAGCTTTTATAGACATTGAACCAGGGACAAGGCCCAAAGAGAACAAGGGGTGCCACCTCATCTGCCCTGGGAAAAGTAGAACTTACATCTGATCCAGTCTCATCCAAGATGGCGACAAACAATTTCTCAGCGACAGCACCTCTGCTTCTTTCCCAACCTAGCCCCACTGAGTGGTCCAGCCTCTTCTAAGCCAGACCCTAGAGCCAATGAAGCAATCAAGATTTTCTCTTACACACCAGCATTTGATGGCAAGGAAGGACTCCTGAGGTGTTAATGACTTTTTCTCCCTCTCATCTTGGCCCACTCAATCCTATGGTTTTTGGGTTGAATACTAATTTGGAAAAACCTCTTCTTATTTGCCTAGGTATTTTCTGTTTTATTCATATATATAGTTTGTAGATTTTTTTCACTTTGTTGCATGCATGATTTTCCTCTAAGCTCTGGACCTTTTATAATCTAATTACTTTGGCTCTCTTGGCCATATTCTGAGGCACCAGTCTCCTTATTCCTGCTTTGGAATGCTCTTCCCCCTTCCTAGCCTGGTTGGAAAGAAGGAAAATAATTGCTTCTCATCTGTATATTTTATTTTTGTTCTTTATTTGTTTTGGCTTTGGATGCTTTCTCACTCTGTTACATGTGTGATCTTTCTTTAAGCCCTGAGTCCTTTAGTACCCAATGTATTAGTGTTTCCTGACCCCAATGTAAGTGTAAAGGTGAATGGCTTGGTCTAGCATGTCTTACTTCCTCTGTGTGTGTGTGTGTGTGTGTGTGTGTGTGTGTGTGTGTGTGTGTTTCTTTTGAATCTTTTGTCCCTGGCTCCCATGTTTTGTCTTCCATGTCCTTTCTACTGGCTTCTCCTCTGGTTATTTCCCTATCTCTTTATTCTCTCATCTCCCTTTCCATCTGGAAAAGGCAGGAAACTCTCTTTTCCCTTGAGTCTTTCCAGCCCTCCCTACTGAATTCTGTGTAGGGTTTAGGACTCATTAAAGAGCTGTATGATGTGGAGGATTTAGTTCTTGAAGGCATGCTCATTTTTGTTTTTGATTAACATACATCAAGATCAAAACATGCTCCTTTTGCAAAGGAATGAAGGTATTGATTTTTCTTGGTGTGACTCTTGAACTGTGGAGATGGTGGTATAAATCCATTTGAACTGCTGAGGTTCTTTGTGCGATCACACTTGGTACCACAAACCAGAATAATGGATAAATGTTTTATCATCTCATCTGTCTGCCTTGGTGCTCAGACCTCCCCACCGTCACCACTGGATGCGTATTGGCACATCAAAGAGTAATGTTCAGAACTAGGGCTTTAGATTAAATGAGTCAATTCATCAATGTTGTGACATGTTAAATCTACTGTAATCAGTAGTTCTTTATATCCCAAGCCCTCAAACTCAAATGAGTGCAATGATAATGACTTCCACTTATATAGTCTCATTTCTCCAGAAGTATTCAAAATACTTTCGCATTTATCTACAGGCAATCCCATTCAAGATTACAGAAAAATCATGTAGGAAACAAATGCAGTACTCTTTAATAACAAAGAATAGCATAATAAAAAGTGGAGAAAGGCAGTAAAAAATTGCAAAGACAACTGTGAGGGCAAGGAAAGAGGCAAAATAAGAATACAGGGGTCCTTGGGTAGATTCAGGTTAGGTGCTGTAGATGAGAGAGGCTATGTGGCGATTTTTTTTCTGTGATTGGGTAAGTTCACTGAGAATGATCTGTTCCAGGTTCAACCATTTTTTCTCAAATTTCACTGTGTCATTTTTTCTTACTGCTGTATAGAATTCCACTGTGTAGATATACCACATCTTAGTTATCCATACCTTACATACCCAGCAAGCATCTCCTAAACTAGACACTAGGATGGAAGGGGAGAGAGGGGAGGGCATCAAAGGGGTGGGAAACACAAATCTAGGCCCAAACGGCAATGGTACCATAATCTTCTACTTACTAAAAGACAGACCAAATGGCTGATCCTTCACCAGGCCCTTACAGGGAACACCTGAACCACAAGAAACTGGAGAGGGTAAGATCAAGACTAACCTTAATCTTCTACATCTTCCCTCCCTCACTTCCCCTCTCCCTCTCTCTTTCTCTCTTATCTCTAACTCTTGTATATTAGTTATCTTTTTCCTCATTTTCGTAGTGGGCACTGACCTGTAACTCCCAGATCCAGCATGGGGCTATCATCCACAATGAGCTTTTGATCAGAGAGACCTACAAGGTTTCCTAAAAGACAGACAGATTTCTGTCTGAGTACTTGATGACCCACCAAAGGTTAGTGGTAAGACCCTACTGCTGAAGACACCTTATGTGATTGACATGCAAATTAGAATGGCATGGCTGGAAGTTGGAAGAGAGTCAGTGCCCAGACAGTCAGTGCGTCTAGTGCCAGAAGGTGCTACATGGGTGATTGGGGGAAAATGACCAATATCTGTTGAAGCAACGCATGGTCTAACCTACTTAGCATCAAATAACTTGGTGTGATGCCCACACAAGTGCAGTGGTGGCACACAGCCATGGTGGGGAACCAACTGCTCTCAATTTGGCTAACTGATCCCCTCAGTGGTATGGGACCCATAGCTGGAGCTGGGAAACAAGTCAGAACCATATCCAAACATGAGCCCACTCTCCAATATCAAGCTACCATCAATTGTGGGCTACAAGAGGGCCTACACCTATTAAATTCTCTATAAAAAAAAAGTAAGGGTTATCTCATTTGTCCTGGTGCTAACTTACTCTCCACTGGAGAATCTGCTTCTCTTTTTCAGATAGATGTAGATCCTAAGGAGAGAGCCACCCCATCATACCTCAAAAGAGCCCTGGCTGAAACTAAGAAAAATTAGAGAAACAAGCAAGGGGGCTGTTTTCCTGATGAACCGGATACCAGCACAAGGGGGAAGGAGATCAGCACAGAGAAAAATTAACTCCTACCAAATGAGAGAGCCAGAGCCTCAGAGGCCCCCAACACCTCATCACTGAAGCAGACCAAAAATGAACCCAACATGGCTCAGGGAAATTTTGCGGACGAGGGGGTGGAAAGAATGTCAGAGCCACATGTTGGGTCATGATATGCAGAGACAGTTATCTTACCCATAACTGTGGGCTAACTCCACAATGCATGACCCATATACCTCAACAAGGAGGGGCCAAGGGGAGGGGGTAGGTCACGGATGAGCCTAATAATGGTACCAAACTGACCGTATTTGCTGAATACAAAACTGACTAATAAAAAAAAAGCAAAAAAAAAAAAAAAAAAAAAAGAATACAGGTGTCCATCATGAAGTGGAAAATGGCAGAAATGCTCCATTGCTAGGGAATTATTTCATAGCATATGTTTACCACCTTTAGTTCAATCTTTTGGTCGTTGATGAACAGTTAAGTTGTCTGCATGTCTAAGCAATTGTGAATAGTGTTTCAGTGAGCATCAGGCGCAGGATTGTGCCCTGCATATTGAATTTCATTCCTCTGGGTACTTATGTAGCAATAGGATGTCAGGATTATAGAATGTATCCAGGTTTAGGATTTAGAGAAACCCAAAGGGTGTTATGGTAAGTGAAATGAGATAGGCACACAATGACAATGATTATATGATCTAAATTAGTGTGAAATCTAAAACAGGTTGATTATATTGAAGTAGAGAGTAGAATAATGGTTGCAAGAGGTACAGATACGCAGTTGACACCACTGCTCAGTAGATACACAGTTAGATAAGAGGAATAAATTCATTCTATCATCTACATAGGTTTCAAAATATGACACAATTTTCCCAAACATAAACTATTATTATTTGGTAACAACAACACAGCCTTATAAAAGAAGCCTCAGGTCTCTAGAATTATGAAAATTCTAAGAAAGCCCACATTTCTGTGATGCATTATTTTATGAGCATAGGAAGGCTCTCGTTATTGGTTTCCTCAGTGTCCCTCAGACTAACTGCACATTGAAAGCAGGTAGCAAGCACTGAAAATATGTTGGAGTATTGAATTGGAACACCTCCTGGCATGCTATCCAATATACCTTTTCTGCTGATGGAAATGTGTTCTCATAAAAGTAGAGTGGAATTGTTTCAAATATTCTCTTAACAACCAAAGAAGAAAGTCCACATTACATGTTCCCACTGCCGCCCCCCCCCAATAAAATAGCTACCTTAGTCCACCAGAGAGGCTTCAAGTCTAGATCTGTGGGCCCTTGCCAGACCTTCTAAATCAAGTTATTCATAGTCAGGCTCAAGGAATCTGGTTTCTCAGAGCACCCTATATTATTTGTGGTATAGGAACTGGACAATCCAGGTAACAATGGTGGAGGTGGGATTAAATAGTGACCACAGCTATGGGAGATGGAAAGTGAAGATTGGGCCCATCATAATAACATGCTCAGCTATGAAAAACTATACTTCAAGATTATTTCTCCTTATGTAGCCACAGATAGGCTTTTAATATTTTGTTTGTTTATTTATTTATTTGAGAACGACAGAGAGAAGGAGAGAGAGAGAGAGAGAGAGAGAGAGAGAGAGAGAGAGAGAATGGGCGCGCCAGAGCTTCCAGCCTCTGTAAATGAACTGCAGATGCCTGCGTGCCCATGCGCATCTGGCTAACATGGGTCCTGGGGAATTGAGCCTCGAACCGGGGTCCTTAGGCTTCACAGGCAAGCGCTTAACCGCTAAGCCATCTCTCCAGCCCAGATAGGCTTTTAAATGTAGCTCTCTGTGCACTAGAATCCATTTGTGCTAAAAATTCAGTTTAAATGGAGAAAATTTCATTGATTATATAATGTAATAATTCTCCAAAATGTAAACAGAATGAAAAGTTACGTGACTTGGAAAATCAAGAAATGTCTGGTCTAAGGGTCTAATGTACTAATGCCAATTTAATTGTGATTGCTTTTAGTAATTTTCCATTTATTTTCATAATTATGACAATAGATTTTCACTTCTTTTCTTGCTCAGTGACATTATTATTCTTTTGTCTCTCTCTTCCCTTACCTTCATTGATAAGTCGCACACTTCATGGCTACTTCACTATTTTACCAGTAACTGTAAGCCATTAGCAAGTTCTCACCAGGGTAGTCATTGCTAGATAGTCTTCATAAGCCAAGTACGACTTCTAATTTTAGACATGTAATCTCAAGCCATACACAAGCCATTTTTTTTATTAGTTTTTTACTCACTGAATACAGTCAAGTTGGTTTTATTGTTAGCCTTCTCCCTGACTGCCCCCCCTCCGCAGGGACACTCCTTGTTGTGGAATATGGGTCTTTCATTGTGGGGTTAGTCATCATTTATGGGTAGGAGGAAATGTCTGTTTTTATCATGACCCAACATGTGGCTCTGACATTCTTTCCACACCCTCTTCTGCAAATTTCCCTGAGCCATGTTTGGTTAATTTTAGGTCTGCTTCAATCAACTCCTACCAAACCAGATATCAAGACAAAATTTTAAGTATCACTCATATATCCATTTTTAAAAGTATTTGTTTTTTTAGTTATTTTCAAAGCAGAAAGAAAGATATAGAGTGGGAGAGAGAGAGGGGGGGTGTCTCAGGGCCTCCAGCCACTGCAAACAAACTCCAGATCCACTTTGTTCATCTGGCTTTACATAGGTGCTGGGAAATTGAACCCAGGCTTTCAGGCATCACAAGGAAGCACCTTAACTGCTGAGACATCTCTCCAGCCCGCCATTTTTTTATTAGTGCATAATTATTCATTGAGTATTGACCATATTCCAGAAATCACCTGGTATGACTGAAAACATGAGACAGATTTTCAATAATAAATTTAGTTAGTCACTGTGCTGAGATCTACACTGGAAATGTAAGTTATCTTGGGAGCATACATGTGTCTGTACAACAAGTATAATTAAACAATTGAGGGTTCCAGACAGGTGTTCTTTAAGGAAGCAAATTTAAGGGGAGGACAAACAAGAGCTGATCCGGACCTAGGAAATGTGTGTTTGAAAATGTTTTAGATTAAATCTATAGCATGTGTTCACACTTCTTGAAATGGAAAATAACCAGAAAGAGTAATGAGACTGGAGCCAAGAATACTAAGGAAGAACAACACAGGGACTAAGCCCAGAAGAAAGGAAGTAGCAGGTCATGACATCATAGATAAGGCTGAGGGAGATGGCAATATCTACATGCAACCAGGTGATTTTGGTGTCAGCTGCGGTAATTTGTGAAAACAGCTAAACTAATAGTAAATTTATCAGTAATGCATGCAAAATAATTATATTTTTATATATTTTACATAAATGTAGGTGTTTCGTATTTCCTCAAAATAAATGAATTAGAATCCAGTGTCTCCAGTAGAACAACACTAACTCCCATTTAAAACAAGTCGGTATTCAACATTATTTGCTTTCACTTTCTCTTCCAAAGGAATTAGGGAATGTGTATATGTGTGTGAGTATGTATGCAAGTGTGTATGCTTCATGTACTATGTCATATGACAAGACTTCCAAATGACTTATAATTCTGAGTTTCAGTACTGGTGACCTGACTGAAGGTGCTGTAGGGTTGAGATGGCATCTCATAGCATTGTCCTTTAAATATCTCCATGTACCACAGTCATATCATCCAAGGACCAACTTCTTTATTAACTAAATGTCAATATTATGACAAGAAAAATTTAAAAATATTTTTAATTCATTTCCAAGGAGAGAGAGGGAGAGAAAATATGAAAGAACAAGAGGATGAAAGGGAGGAAGTAGGAGAAAGAAAGAAGGAAGAAAGAAAGAAAGAAAGAAAGAAGAAAGAAGAAAGAAAGAAAGAAAGGAAAAGGGGGAGGAAATGGGAATGTCAGGGCCTCTTGCCACTGCAAACAACTTTCAGATGCATGCACCACTGCGTGCATCTGACTTCATGTTGCTGCTGAGAATTAAACCAGCATTTTGCAAGCAAGTGTCCTTTACCAATGAGCCATCTCTCCAGGCCTTCATAATGATGACAACTTTTGATATCAGAAATTTTCTGCTAACAACAAAAGGAATACAAACTGATGTAACCATCATTTTAATTAGCTAGAAGATAATCCCAAATAATAGCAGTTGTTTCATCTTATATCCTTGCAATCATGTAATCATGGGACATGTGCTCTTGCAGAATGAATTGTAAGCACTAATTTTTTGAAAAATATATCCTAAATAAATTTTGTTTGAAAATGCAATAATTAATTATATTTTATTATATTTAATATTTTATTATATTTAATATTAATTATATTTTATGTCAACTAAACATAAAATAAAACATTAATTATTAATAACCAACAAAATATTAACAGCTACAGAGTAGACTGTTTCTTTATCTAGTAAGTTAAATACCTTCTGTTTGTAGTAAATATGTTTTCCTCTTTAGAATGGCCAGTTTATAGCATGGTACTGGCAAAACATGTTACTATATTCATAATATTTATATATCTTTTTTGTCTCCTCCTGTGTAGATACTTAAACAAAACCTTATATAAAAATGGCATTTGAAAATTTATTTTTCAGTATTATTTTCACAAATACCAAATTAAAAAAATATTTTATTTTTATTTATTTATTTGAGAAACAGAGAGAGGCAGAAAGAGAGAGGGAGAATGGGCATGCCAGGAACTTCAGCCACTGCAAACAAACTCCCACCAATCATGGGCTACAAGAGAGCCCACACTTATTAAATTATCTCTCAAAAAAAATAATAGTTATCCCATAACTTTACTCTCAGTTGGGGACTTTGCTTCTCTTTTTCAGATAGACACATATCCAAAGAAAAGAACCAGCCCATCACACCTCAATAGGGCCCCAGATGAAACTAAGACTAATTGGGGAAATGAGCAAGAGTGCTGCTTTCTTGGTGAACCTGGTACCAGCACAAGGGTGAAGGAGAGAGACACAGAGAACACTCAACTCTTAGCAAACCAGATATCCAGAGACACAGAGGCTCCCTAGCCCTCATGACATGAAGCAGACCTAAAATGAACCCAACATGGCTCAGGGAAATTTGAGGAAGAGGGTGTGGAAAGAATGTTAGAGCCACACATTGGGTCATTATGCACAGAGACACTGCGTCTTAGCCATAACTGATGGCTAACCCCACAATGCACGGCCCATATTTCCCAATGAGGAGGGTCCCTGTCAAGGGGGCAGATCAGGGAGGAGGCTAATGTTAGTACCAACATGACTGTGTACACTGTGTACATAACTAATCATTTAAAAATAAATAAATAAATACACGCCAAAGAATATTACAGTATGTGCTTGCTATAAAGAAGACACATTTGAGGAAAGGTGATTGGTCAGCCTTTCACAATGTGGAGAAACATGATAGGAAAATAAGGAAGAAAATCTTCATATAGTAACTCATAAAGTCATATCCTCTCACTGGTTGGGCCACAAGAATTAATTGTATATTCTAATAGAGATCAACTGAAAGAGTCTTTCTGGATAGACAACATTTATTGGACAAAAAGTTGCTTTTCGGCTGCAAGACTAGCAGTACAGTCTCAAGGGCCCAGCATAGTAGTCCTTACGTATAACTCCAGGAATAGGAAAGCTGATGTTAAGAGAACTCTCAAGAGCTTGAGTCTAACCTGAGCTTTGAAGTGAAAACCTGTCCCCCAAACCCTAAAATAGATAACTAAAATTTACAATTAAAATGAAGTCTCAGAATCTGTTTTTTGTTTTTGTTTTTTTGTTTTGTTTTGTTTTTTAAGGTAGGGTCTCACTGTAGCTCAGGCTGACCTGGAGTCTCAAGTCTCAGGGTGGCCTCGAACTCACAGCGATCCTTTTACCTCTGCCTCTCAAGGGCTGGGATTAAAGGTGTGGGCCACCACACCCAACTCAGAATCTGTGTTTTGGGGAAAGAAAGCTTAACAAAACTTATGATGCCATTCTATCCTTTCTATTTTTAACTTCCCAGAAAAATCAATGTTCTGAGCAAGAATGGGGATTCATAGAAATAGCAATTTACAAAATGCTTTGGAAATATTGGGAAAGATCACAAGTGAAACATGTCTAAATCTATTAATATACACAATCTATTGTAACAACTATAAATAAAAATAGAATAGAAAATAAAAATTAAGTTGCAAGAAAGCATATATACAAATTACTCATGTAAATGAGAAACCTAAGACTCAAATATATATTACAGAGAACACCTGAACCACAAGACACTGGAGAGTGTATGATCAAGTCTAACCTTAATCTTCTACATCTTCCCTCCCTCACTTCCCCTCTCCCTCTCTCTCTCTCTCTTTTATCTCTAACTCTTGTATATTAGTTATCTTTTTCCTCATTTTCTTAGTGGGCACTGGCATGTCACTCCCAGAACCAGCATGGGGCTATCATCCACAATGAGCTTTTGATCTGAGAGACCTACAAGGTTTCAAATATATATAAAAGCAAATAATATGCCACATAACTCATACCAAAAGAGACATAAATGGTAAATAAATAAGAAAAAATATTCAATCTAGCTAGGCTAACAATCAATAAATATAAATCCTAAGAATTACCATTATATTTTGCATTTACAAAACTAGTGGAAACTTTTTAAAATAAATTTATAGTTTAATGACACAAAAAAGGAGACTTAAAATATGGCATAGTTTTTACTTCAAGAAAATCAAGAAATGCACAAGCAGATTTGTGTGTCATTTTCTTTGTCCTGTAATGAAGGACTAAAGGGAGTGCATACTGCTCGAGTCCTGGTGAATATTAAGTGAGATAATACTTAGAAAATGTGACTATTGGGTGATAAGAGCTTGTACAATTTCACTATTATTTCTTTTCTAAATGAAGGGGTGCTGAAAGAGAAGGAAAGAAGGAAAGAAAGAAAGAAAGAAAGAAAGAAAGAAAGAAAGAAAGAAAGAAAGAAAGGAAGGAAGGAAGAGGGCAAGGGAAAGGGAAGGGAAGAAAAGGAAAGGGGGAAGGAAGGAAGGAAGGAAGGAAGGAAGGAAGGAAGGAAGGAAGGAAGAAAGAAAGAAAAATGAATCAATGTAAAAAAGAGCATAACAAAGACTGAGGATGTAGTTCACTGTTATATACTTGCCTAGGATACATCAAGCTTCTGGTTTTATTCCCAGCAGCACACACTGGGTCATGATGGCTCAGGCACTCACGGAGCTGGAGGCAGGAAGATCACAAGTTCATGTTATCTTCAGCTATGCATTTTGGTTTGTGGCCAGCCAACTGTACTGAAAACCATGTTCCCAATATGGGAGTATAATATGGTGACTAATTTTCTGGGATTCTGGTGGCAGAAGTAGTCTCTCAGGTTCACAGGATGTTGGCTGAATATTTTCATTCCCAAGCTTAGCTCTCACACAAAACTGCATGTCCCTGGTGGAGGCTTGTATGAGAAGTTGAAAGGAAATAACTTTTTAAGTATATCATATCTTGCACCTTCCCCATTCCATCCTCAGAATGTGTGATATATTTTGGCAATTTCTCAAACTAATACACAAAAAATCTAAATAACTTACATGTGCTGTGCTTACTGCTAGCCAGGGATCCTTCTCATGGAGAGGACACAAAACTCATCACAGCAGGAAAGAAGAGGCTGTCTAGACCTCCATGTGAAAAGATATTTGTAACCTGTCTACCCAAAAGCTGAGAAAAACTGAGAAAGAGGGGTTAGAATGTTCTAAGAGGCCTCCGGAGATGGGGAGGTACTCACTTCACAAAGTCTATATTCTATAGGGAGATAAGAAACAATGGACAAAAAGTGGAAATAATTATTGAGTGCACTAAATATGAGGGAAAGTTTTGGGGGGCTACGTATATAGCTCAGTTTGTAGAGTACCTGCCCAACATGCATGAAGCCATGACTTTGATCACAGCACTGCATTAAACCAGGCATGGTGATGCCACCTTGTAAGCCCAGTACATACAAAATGATGGCAGAAGTATCAGGAGTTCAAAGACATCATCTACAATATAGTGAGTTGGAGGCCACCCTCACATACATGAGATCCTGACACTCCTGAGACACACACACACACACACACACACACACACACACACAAACTCTCTGGTTCATCTGTGACTGCACAGGAAGTGTCAGCTATGATGAATGAAAGAGGCTCTTGGGACGCAGGAACAAAGAAGCCAACATGGGAAACCTATGATTGTAAGATCAGAGAGCAAGGTTCTGTGACCAGCGAAAAGAGAAAAAAAGGTAGATAACAGGAATTATGTTTGGAGAGAATTGCAGTGTCTGACCACTGTCATGAAGGGGTAGGGTTGCTACAAAAGTGAGCTGTTTAAATTAGAAAATGGCTTGAGTTCTTCCACATTAAAGGGACTTTGGAGATGTTCCATTAGGAATGCCCCACAGAGAGTAAGAAAAGGAGCCTCATTGGGAGCTATTTTAGTTAATGTGACAATCTGTACCAAGGCAATGACAGACGACTGAGAGGAATGGATAAAAACACAGTGCCTGTGGAAGTAATTGGCCATATGAGGGGATAAGAGAAGTAGGTGGTGTGAAGACAGAGGTGAAATAAGATTTTTGGAACTATATGTGGAGGAATTGAGGAATATATTCTACCCACAATCCATCTCAGTGCTACCCTGAAGCTTCAATTTTCTTCTCTGCTTCACAAAGTCGATGCCATCTTTTAGCATGGGTTTAGTGTTAAATGTGCTGGCCTACCTCTCTCACTTGGGCTCTTAACACTACTTGCCTAGTACCACTCAGCTTTTGTGTTTACTGTTGTATAGTTAGACTGCAGATAACAGGAAAACTCAGGGTATATTTAATAACCATGCCAAACCATGTATTATGTATACCTGTAAAACTTGGCATTTATAACTGTGTGGTGTGATACAATGCTGCTCAAGCTTGCAAAGGCACTAACTACTTACTGCTTTTCTGTAAAAGTTGAAAGGTACATCTACTTATTCTGTTGCCCTGTCCACCTGTCCTCCCACTTAAGAATGAACTCCAGGGGAGAGAAGGAGATGATAAGGTTCAGAGAAGTAAAGTTAACACCCTAGTAGTATGGAAACAGTTTTATCTGTTAATGGCCTTGAAAGCCTTGTAATTAAGACAAACTAGCAAAGTTAAATAGACATCTAACCTGTCATTTTGGGGTCTAAACAAGATAGGGATTCCAAATATTTGCTGGAAGAGCTCAACACATAGGGAAGCCTCTTGGCTAGTCTTTAATTTATCTTCTTTTGTCTTGGAGCAGCAACACAAGATACTCAGATTGTTGGAATGAATGCAGTGAGGAATGAGTGAATGCTTTCTACTACTGCATTTGTTATGGTCAGGGGTCTGTGTTCATGGTTTACCCAGTTGACACAAAGACATATGTATCAACTAAGGAAGCTTGAGGTTAAAAAACTAAGAAGGCATGACATTAGCTTGGCCATTCTTTAGTTTCAAACATGCTGTATCTCCAGAATGTTGTGTAATGATGATGAAAGCCCTTACAGAATAATTATAGTCCAATCACTCAGGACTCAGCCCTGCCCAAAGCTCCTTGTCACTTCCTCAGCTCCTTAGAAATTAAAATCTCTTGCCACAATGAAGAAAAAACACTGTGGCAGTAACTTACTGCTGTGTATTCCGATAATGAAAATGTAAATGATGAAGCATAATGACATCATCTGGCCTTGGCTCATATGTGCTAATGATTGATTGTTGAAATCACCCTTATCCTCTCTCTGACCTTTTTCTTTCAGCTGTTTCTCTAGAGAGAAACATATTTTTATTCTACTTCTGCAAAAATCTCCCTTAATAGTGCCTTAGCCCACAGTTTGCCTGAAATATTCAGTAATTTGCATTTGGTATAACATTATCTCTGATTTCAAAGAGTCTGTGTGGACTCTTTAATTTATGAAGCCATGGAAAAACTTTCTCTTACCAGCCTTATATTTGATGAATTATAGAATAATTTTTGAAATCTAATTTAAAATGGTCTTTACCATTCTTTGCCATTGCCTAAATCCATTTGTCTTGAGTTTCTGGATCAATCCTAAATGAGAAAAAATGGACAGCAACTATAGTTCCAACTTCAATAGCTTGCTTTGTGGTGATCTTGTCAAAATGTGCATAAGACAGCTTTATAGAGAGCTCATTGCAAAATTATTAGATCATGCTAAGGAAAGGGTGGTACCACAGGTCACCTAACAAGTTAAATGAAGTGTCATGTCATATAATATTAAGGAGAAGTTGCAACTGGACAAGCAGGGAACTTTGGAATGAGTAATAGACAATATGAACCTATCCCACATCTACCATTTTGCATTATGTGGAATAGTAACATTTAGTTCTACTTTATTAATGCATACGCTTCTACAACTTAATAATCACAGGAGAACAAACCAATATTTTGCAATGAAATACTAGCTTCTATGCTGCCATGACACCACCTTTCTGTCTGATCTTGGACATTACTTCTCACTTCTCTGAGGAAAGCATTAACTCTGATGCCATTCTCAAGTATAACAAGATAGGGAACTTGTTCAGTGGACATACATGATTCAATACTTTTCAGATTATTCTTCCCTTGGATACCTTATATTCACACTGGATTTCACCACTTCATTTAGCTTTCTGCCTCAATAGCAGCTTATATTAGTCTTCTATAGGAAGCCATCTGAATTACCAAATAATCCATCCTGTGAACCCAATTTTCTCAACTCATTCACATCATAGCATGTGTTACCTTGCTATGATAAAAGCTTAGTTGTTAGCTCAGTGTTGTCTTCTCAGGTTTACATGAACTCCAGGAGAGCAGAAATATCAATTACTGGGTTATTGTGATAAGCAGAACATTGACAGGCACACAGCACAAGTTCATATATTTACATACCAACACAACTGTACAGATGCATATGTATACTTATTGATGAATGAGTATATTAATATTTCTTTCAACAAAATATTTTGTGAAATTATTATCATAAAATAAACAAGAAAAGATTAAAAAAATTGTTTAAAATATATTCAGGAGTCCTGGAACATAGTCTGGTGGTTACTGTTGATTTATTGGTAATGTATGGCTAATCAGTTCACATCATTAGACCTCCATCTGGACATGCTTACATCAAGGGAATAAAGGTGAGGATGTTTTTATTACATAGATATACATGCCATAAAACTGCTTTCTGGTACTGCTGTCTTTATGTACTCTTAAGTGTAAACACGAGCTATGAGTTGCTGCTGTCCATGGATATGGCAAGATGAGAGCCTGTGAACATTTGATTACCTCACATGACATTATGATGTTCATCTGTCTAGGAGACTTCCCCCTTTGCTGAGTATGAAGAAGCAAATAGATCAGTTGAAAAGTTATTTGAAGACCAGAGACTGAACATTGCCTTCACATTCACAACTAACAAGAGATACTGTCAGCCTACCAACCATCCAAAACCCACAGGATGCCAAGAGCCATATGAGCTTCATGGAAGATCTCAACCCAAGCCAAGAGTCATGTGAAAATCTTGAAAAGAGGAGTCCAGTGAAGTCATGCTATTACCTCTGTATAAAATAGGACTTTGCAAATATATAGTAATAATTCTCTGTGATACTAGATAACTAATAGAGACATGTGACTAGTCCTTTTATCATAATGGAATATGCTGAGCCTAGTTACTATGGAGGGAAATGATTGAACATAGATTTAAACAAGTAGTCTCTGCAGCTAGACTTTCTACATTAGCATATCTCAGCAGAAGAAAAAGCCTGATTCAAACAATCAAAAATTATTTGGCATATATGCTTCCTAATATAAAAGGTAGATGAAGATATGTATTAGACATGGTTCTTGTTTTATTCTTCTGCTTTTCTTTTGTTTTCTTTATTTTTTTTCAAGGTAGGTTTTTACTTTAGCCCAGACTGAACTGGAATTCACTCTGTAGTCCTAGGCTGGCCTTGAATGCACAATGGTACGCCTACCTGTGCCTCCCTCATGCTGGGACTAAAGGCAATGTGCCACCATACCTGGTGTTTCTACTTCTTTGTATACATGGGTATATTTGTGCAGGCACACATATTCCATGGTACACTGGAGTATGCATGGGTATTTGTGCAGGCAAATACATGTCATGGCACATATGTGAATTTCTGAAGATAATTTTGTGTGGAAGTTCTTTCTTCCATTTCTTTTTTGAGGCAAGGTCTGTAATTGTTCAAGACTGCATTTGCAGGCAACCTGGCCTACCAGTTTTTAGGTAGTTCTCTGGTTATGACTCACTTCTAAGCCTGGGCATGTGCTATGCTAGCATTACAGTGACTAGATTCACACAAAGATTCTGAAGTTCTAAACACGGGTAATTATGCTTTCATGGAAAGCAATTTAATCACTGAATAATCTCCCCATTCCCAGTGTTACTTTTCATTTCACAAGGCCCTTAGTACTTTCTCTTACATTTTCATTTCCCTGGTTATGCTGGAAATTTTTTCTCTTTTGGTTTACAAAACAAATCACATCATGTACACATGCCCTTCATAAACTGCTCAGCAAAGCAAACAGTGCTTAAAGGATTCTTGTCAGAACTTAGACCTTGCCTTGTTTGTTCCAGACGTTCTGACCATGTAAAATATAAACTAATAGGTAATTAACAATTCAGCCACTGAAATAAGGTATGTTTCATTACTACCTAGAGAATGCTATTAAAAACAAAACAAAACGAACAAGCTACAACAAAGAGTATGTGGATGTGCATGGCAGTGTGGAGAAGTGATTTACATCCACAATGAGCTATTGTTCAGAGAGACCTACTAGATCTCAGAAAACAAACAATACAGACTTCTTTCAGAGCACTTTATTACCCACCAGAGGTTAATGGTAAGACCCTACTGCTAAAGACACCATACACATACAGCACGGCCATGGAGGAACCTTGTTGGAATCCAGAAGACAGCCAATCCCCAGGCATTTAGCCCATCTAGTGCGGGAAGGCGCAACATAAGCTACTGGGGGAAAGTGGTCAGCACTTGTCCAAGAAACTCAAAAGCTAAGGTACCCAGAAGCAAACAATCTGACCTGATGTTCACACAAGTGCAATAGTGGCACACAACCATGGTGGGTAACCAACTGCTCTTGGATTGGTTAACAGATCCACTCCATGGAAAGGAAACCATATCTAAAATTGTGAAACAAGTCAGAATCATATCCAGATAATGATTCTGCTTTTCATTGCCAAATTCCCACTAATTTTGGGCTATAAGAGGGTCTACACTCTTTTAATTCTCTCTAAATTAATAATGGCTATCCCATTTAACTGGTGCTGACTTCTTTCTCCTTTGGAGAATCTGCTTCTCTTTTGCAGAGGGGAGCTGGACCTGAGGAGAAAATGATCCAGTGCACTCCACCCCTTCTCCAGCTGAAACCACAGGTGAATTGGAGAAACAAACAAGAGTGCTGCTTTCATAGTGAATCTGATATCAGCACAAAGATGAAGGATATACACACTCAACATCTACCAAAGCAGAGACCCTGAAGTTCCTAAATGCCCATTACTGAAATACACTTAAAATGCTCCCTGCATGGCTCAGGGAATTTTGAGGAAGAGGGGAGAAAAGTTGTTAGAGCCACAAGGTGTGACATTTTGCACAGAGAAACTTCATCCTCTCCAGAGTGCACATGAGGTTGACCTGCACGCCCAACAAGAAGGTCTCTTCAGAAAAGGGGCAGGGAGGAGGGAAAGGATGGTACCAACATGTATTCTTTACATACTTAATATGTCCATATCTAATTTAAAAAGTGGGCAAAAACAGAATAAATAACATTTTATAAAATACCATTTTCTCTATGGGATACAAATATGGTAAGTCTTAGAGACTGACAATACACTGGACAACATCCAGCATGAAGAGATGTGGATGTCATTTTGTGTTCATTTTCAGTAATCTATGGAATATACATATTTTTTTTATTTTGAACATGAACAAAGCACATAAAAGTAACTGGTATCAAGGTGGTTGAGGTATGCACTAGGTTAGAGGATGCTTGCCAATTTTCTATTTCCATGAAAGCAGATAAAGAAGGATACCACCAGAACATGAAACTTCCCATTACACAGAATTCAGGAGGGTGGAAAAGGTGTGAAAAGAGCATTTAACATGTATTATCACACACAAGAAGAAGCTTCAAATGCTTTTCCCTTGATGAGAAATGTGGCTGCCCATCAAGGATTTGTACCTGATGAAGAATTGGGAAGTTAGACATTGTATTTAGAGATACTAATCAACATGACAGAAAAAAGAATGTGAAAACTGACCCCATAAACTTACAGAGCACTAATAATTCAAGTACGTTCTATCAAATTAAATTCTGGGTGATAGCTGTGGAACAAGATTTTGCATTGGTAAGTAGAAAGAAATAATATTTGATCACAGACATGACCCAACACTTATATAAAGGTCTTAGTTTCTGACAGTTATACAATAAATAAACATATCATGTATTAAAACAAAGATGGATATATGGGTAAATGGATGGATAAGTACATGTATGGATGAATGGATAGATGGATAGTTGAATGGATGAATAAACACATACCAACTAAAGTTATTTTTGAAAAAAATAAAGTTTATCTTTCTACTTAAAACTCATCTTTACCAGTGATTATGAATAATCAATGCCAGGATCTACCTAGATATTAAATGACAATAACTCCTGAACCAAAGTACATACTGGCAAAAAGTCAATGTCTGCTAAAAGATTTTCATTTTTTGTGTACCATATTTTAGAATGAAAAAGTAGACTTTAATATCTTGAGATAGATTTTTATTTTTCAACTAGAAATTCCTTTTATGGTTTCATTAGCATAAATTTTCAGAATGAAAGATGGAACTGTAGAAGGAAAATAAGGAAATCCTGAGTGTGAAGGTACATTTTGCTTTAATAGCAAGCACGTCATCCTAAATGTCCCATCACCCAGCACAGCATCAGTGAAGAGAGGATTTTCTCTTGTCTGTCTATAACACCTCCTTAGGTCTCTCCACATACCAGCATCTTTCATTGATGCACCATAAGACAACATTATTTCAGCAAATAAGCTCTTTAGCTGATAAAGCTCAGTCAGATCTTTCTATTTTTAAGTGATGCCTAAGGTAATAGATTCTGATGCCTGTCTTAATATTAGGAAGACAAACATCCTTCTGTTGGGCTCTGAAACCTGTCTTTTTCCGTGTAAATAAATGAATAAGTAGGTAAGTCTCTTCTGGGAAATAACAAGTAAAGAAAATATGCATGCTTGATCAGTGTATCTGTGTTCCATTCAGTAGGAAATTTGCACATATGGAATTATTCCCTGGAGACTCATAATACTAGACAGAACACATTTGAAGGGGAATCTGAAGGGCTTTGTCTTCACTTGCCAAAGATGGGATAGAGATTTTCCTTTTTAAATTTAGATACAGTTGTAATTTCTTTACATTAACAACACAGAACTCCTTCTGCATTATGTACCCTAGAAGGTGATAAATTCAAATCAGTTGTTCATTGTATTTTTAGCCTTTTTCAAAATATTTATATCAGGATTTATTAGATTAAACAAAGTGTTCAGTCATTTCAGATGTATCTTTGCATTGATGCATTGGAAATAATGATCTCTAAATAATGGGATTGTGCAATAACTTGCAACTGAATTGCTCTGTAGAGTGGTCAGCATATATGATGTGCTGCACATATGACAACTGATCTCAGTGCAGTAGATATGATTTTCAGTAAGAATGTGGAGGATTGGAAACCTTGGTCTAATAGATGTCTTGCAGTATTGTAAGTACAGCTCAAAGGACTATTCTGGTCAGAGTTGAAAATCTGAATGCAGTAAGAACTTTGGACTGTGAGGTTTGGCTTATGAGGGTGAGAAAGGGCTTTGCCTAAACTGGGCTAGAAGCAGTTTATGTGAGAGGCATGCTGTTATGCCCATGTCCTGAGAACTTGTACAGGGTTGCATTGTGTAGAAATGGACTGGTATGAACAGAGGGATATGACACAGAAATGAAGCCTTTGGGCTGAAACTTCTGCCCATTCAGCTGAAATTGCTTGAGAGATTAAAACCATTGAGATTGGGCTAGCTGAGTGTCACTAGGACAGCAGGAAGAATGCAAATTTTTTTGAAGGGGCCTGAATGGTGAAAGAGTACCCTGTTCTTCCAAGTCTGCTTATTCCCCCATGGAATAACAGTTGTCAGCCTACCTGGTATTATGCAGTATAAGAAACACCGTAATTTTTTGAATTTTGGAAACATACACGGGCATTGTGAAGTAGGCTTGTTTAATTACCTGTGTGGAGATGCAATGGAGCCATGAGGCTAAACTGTGGGCTGCAATAGAAACCCAAGGGAGATGTCAGGACTATGGGATGGCTGCCAAGGACAGTTGCTGGTACCACATAAAGTTTTCTGGGACTGTCTATAGCCTTGCTGGAGGGATGGAAGCAGAACTACAGAGACTTGTCACTGGTTAGATTTATCAGACTTGGAGACTTGTCACTGACTAGAGTTATTGGACTAGGAGCTACAGAATTTGATGTTTGTCCTATTCAAATATTTTATTGGCTGAATATTCTTTGCTATGCCAATGCTATTTTCTTTAGTGTGACTGTTTATTCTGTGCTATTATGGGTTGGGGGGGGGATTTTTTTGGAATTATGGCTCAATTGAAAGACCTTGGGTTATGGGGATGTTTGAACATTATTAGAATTGATAAAAGCCATGGAGACTTTTAAAGTTGGATGAATATATAGCATTTAATACCATGCATGTTTCAGTTTATGTGGGCCAAAGGTGTAATGTGATGGTTTGGTTCAGGTGTCTTCCATACATGTAGGTTTTCTGAATGCTAGGTCCCAGATGATGGCAACTTGGGAATTAAAGCCACTTGGAGGCAGTGTACTGTTGAAGGCAGGCTTATGGGTGTTATAGCCAGCTTCCTCTTGCCAGTGTCATACACAGTCTCCTTTTGCTATTGTCTACCCTTTGCTTATGCCATCTTTTCCTCCTGCCATCATGGAGCTTCCCCTCATGTCTGTAAGCCAAAATAAACCTTCCCCCCCCCCACAAGCTGCTGTTGGTCAGATGTTTTCTGCCAGAAATGTGAACATAACTGCAAAAATAAAATAGACATCAAAAACAAAATAAAGGCCGGGCGTGGTGGCGCACACCTTTAATCCCAGCACTTGAGAGGCAGAGAGGTAGGAGGATTGCCATGAGTTCGAGGTCACCCTGAGACGACATAGGGAATTCCAGCCTGAACTAGAGTGAGACCCTACCTTGGAAAACCAAAAATAAATAAATAAATAAATAAATAAAATAAAATAAATAAAAATAAAAGGTAAAAAATAACTTTGACAATAGATGCTCCCTCATAATTTTGACCATTAAAGTGTTTACATTCTTTAGCTACTGTAGGACTCCTAGACATCAAATGTATGTATACCATACACATCTAAGTTTTCCTCTATGCCTTTCATTTAAGAATAGCATCATGGAGGCTGGAGTGATGGCTTAGCAGTTAAGGTGCATGTATGTGAAGCCTAATGACCCAGGCTCGATTCTCCAGGTCCCATATAAGCCAGATGCACATGGTGGCACATGCATCTGGAGTTTGTTTGTAGTGGCTAGATGCCCTGACATTCTCACCCTCTCTCCCACTCTCTGTCTATAATAAATAAGTAAACATTCAGACAATGTAGTTCTATTCAGCAGTAAAGAAAAATGAAATTATGAAATTCACAGGGAAATGGATGGATCTGGAAAGGATTATATTAAGTGAGGTAACACAGGACCAGCTACAAATGGATCCTAGCTACAAATATGCAGACTTGTGTGTGAGCAGGAACCAAAAATCAGTAGCAGAGTCCCAAAAGCTATAAAAGGGCTATAAGGGAGGTAGGAGAGGGAAGGACTCTAGGGAATGATATTGTATATATGTAATTAGAAGAACAGATTACAGGGAGGAGAAAGGCCTAAGTTAGGTCAGTGGAAGATATTATATTAAAGAATGGTGGGTGGGGCCAATCAAAATTCAAGATATTCTGAAAAAGTCACGAAATCTACTTTCTTGAATAACAGTGCATACAGAAGCCATAGATTTTTACTAGAAATTTTTCAGTGCCAAGGATGGGATACCTTCCAGTGAGTTGGTGACAAGGGAGGTTCTTATTGCCTCTAAAACATTATAGGCTATTGCCAAGGCCCTTGGTTTCCCTTGAGAAAGAGATAGTAAGAACCTATTGCTAAAGATTTCACATGCCTGAGCAGGAAAGTCACTGAGAAATCAAGCTGATGCTGTAGACCACCTGAAAAACTGAAAGCTGGAAAAAGCTGCACTGTATACAGCATTATGGGAGACAGAAGTCATCAGTGGTGAAGAGTGGACACTGGAAACCTCAAGTTTGGCCAGACAGGCCGAATGACTGAACGGGGCAATAGTGGCATGTCTGCTCTGGGGGAAACCAACTGCTCTCTAATTTTACACTAGGCCTACTCTATGGGAGGGAATACATACCTAATACTGGAAATCTAATCAAAAGCCTATGGCAGGGGAGGTCATGAGCCTTAGAGGTATAAAGTCTGCTCTTGTCTGGGTAAATGCATATGTTACTATCACCAAATTGTCATGAAAGCACTACACTTAATGTTCATATTCATATATTCATGCTAATCTCACTTCTGGTTAGGAAAGCTTCTCTTTTAAGATGATGATGACCACCGGGTTGACCCAAAAGGCAACATAGTGCTGAGAAGAAGGGATGGAGGAGTGTCCAGTACCAAAACATCTCATTCCCTCCAAGGATCAGGGTCCATTGCAGAAGAGGTGGCAGAAAGAATGTAAGAGCCAAAGGAATGTTAACACTCCTTATATACAACTGTCTGGACAGAAAGTGGCCTCGTTATCCAAGACCTCGCAGTGCCTAGCAATACCTACACAAGACCCTCATAGTAGGAGAGAAAGATGATGAGATCAAATTAAAAGGGAGACTAACAGAGAGAGGGAGGGGGTATGATGGAGAGTAGACTTATGAAGGGGAAAGCAGGGGAGGGGAGGGATATACCATGGTTTGTTGTCTGTAAGTATAAAAGTTGTCAACTACATATATAGATAGATAGATAGATAGATAGATAGATAGATAGATAGATATAGATATAGATATATAGATATACATATATAGATAGATAGATATAGATATAGATATATAGATATAGATATATAGATATATTCATATATATAAATAAATCTTAAAAAAAGAATTGCAACATGGCACAAGTCTATATGACTGTAAATAATAATGTCAGTTTTCCACGGCAAACATGCAATTTTGTTATAATACACCAATTTTTTAAGAAGTCAAAAAGAGCTATTTTGAAGTAGCTCTTACTAGTAATATTTAAGTCAATATTTTTCAACAATAAACATAATAATAAACATAAATTTGAATAAATTGAAGTCATGTATCAAGAAGTAGGTGATAAAAACATTAGAGAACCTAAATACTCGGTGGAATCCATGTAGGAAGGCACATCACCCAGGGTCTCTGGGCAAAATGAAAAGCAGCTTATTAAACACAATGTACAAGGAGTCATAAGAAATGTACATGCACAGCAATGGTTTGTAAGAGAGATTTTTTTAAATTTTTTAATTTTTCATTTTTAGGGATACGGAGAGAGACAGATAGAGGGGGTAGAGAGAATTGGCATGCCAGGGCCTCAGCCACCGGAATCATACTCCAGACGCTTGTGCCACCTAGCGGGCATGTGCCATCTTGCCTTGTCTCACCTTTCTGCATCTGGCTTACATGGAATTTGGAGAGTCAAACACGGGTCCTTAGGGTTCACAGGCAAGTGCCTTAACCACTAAGCCATCTCTCCAGCCCCAAGAGATGTGTTTTAACTAAGGCATAGAGTGAGAGGTATTTCTCATATTATTAGAGAAAGTAGCATGGAAATTTCAATGAAAATTAAAGTGAATTTATTCATTGACTTAATAAATCCACTGTTAGGAATTTGTTCAAAAGAGATTCACAGTGATAGAAAAGGGAATTGAATACCTAGGTATGAGAGATTTGATAACTTTTATTTACTACTCCTATAGTACTAATCTGCATAATATTAATAATTTGGATTAATTTAAAATTCACATAAGCGGTTCCGTGTATTTTAAAATTATTACTGGCAATGTTAGTAGATTTATTCCACAAGATCTTGTGTTATGATTTAAAACTATCAGTAATAATCAATGTTAACTAAAGATGGTAGCAATAAGGTTAACTGTTTCAAAACTTTAAAAATTAACATAGGGGATCATCATTAGTAATTATCATTAGTAATTTTCAGCATATTTAAAAATCAAGGCTCATTATGTTATTTTAATAATAGAATCAGATCTTTTTTTTTTCTGGTTTTTTGAGGTAGGGTCTCACTCTAGTCCAGGCTGACCTGGAATTCACTATGGAGTCTCAGGGTGGCCTCAAACTCACAGCAATCCTCCTACCTCTGCCTCCCGAGTTCTGGGATTAAAGGAGTGCACCACCACGCCCAGCTATGAGAATCAGATCTTAATACAGGTTTATTACATTGCTCTATTCTCTGTATTAAAAAAGTGCTTGTTTTAAATAATGATGGTTTTCCAGTAAATAATTTTATATTTTATATAAGGTAATGTTATAGAAAATATCCAGTTAACATGATCTTGTATTCTTCATATAGATAAACACACTAAAATCCTTTGTCTTGTTATAATGACAATTTCCATTTTTCCTAGACTCTGCGTGCTGCTGGCAGAACCTACATGATTTTCTTTGTACTTGTGATTTTCCTGGGCTCCTTTTATCTGATAAATTTGATCTTGGCTGTGGTGGCCTTGGCCTATGAGGAACAGAACAAGGCTAACATCAAAGAAGCCAAACAGAAGGAGTTAGAATTTCAGCAGATGCTAGATCAGCTCAAGAAAGAGCAGGAAGAAGCTGAGGCATTATTGTTTGATTTAGAATTCTTCCTACATGTAGAAATGCCAAAGGTAACAGCAGAGGCCTGTGATCTATATTCAACCTCTCCTGGGCAGATTTTTTCTTATGAGCTTTTCTGTACAAATTACACCTTCATCTGGTGTGGCTGAAGGAACCAGCTGCTCGCTCTCTCTCTCTCTCTCTCTCTCTCTCTCTCTCTCTCCCCTGTCTCTCTCTTGCTCTCTAACTCTTTTACATTAGTTATCTTTTTCTTCCTTTTCTTAGTGGGCGCTGACCTGTAACTCCCAGTACCAGCATATGGCTATCATCCACAATGACCTTTTGATGAGAGAGACCTGCAAGGTTTCCTAAAAGAAAGACAGATTTCTGTTAGAGTACTTGATGTCCCACCAAAGATCAGTGGTAAGACCCTACTGCTGAAGACACCATATGCGATTGACATGTAAAATGGAATGGCATGGCTGGAAGCTGGAAGAGAGTCAGTCCCCAGACAGTCAGCACGTCTAGTGCCAGAAGGTGCTACATGGGCGGCTGGGGGAAAATGACCAATATCTGTCCAAGCAACTCATGGTCCAACATACTTAGCAGCAAATAACCTGTTGTGATGCCCACACAAGTGCAATAGTGGCACACAGCTATGGTGGGGAACCAACTGCTCTTGATTTGGCTAACTGATCCCCTCAGTGGTACCGGACCCATAGCTGGAGCTGGGAAACAAGTCAGAACCATATCCAAATATAAGTTCACTCTCCAATATCAAGCTACCATCAATCATGGCCTACAAGAGGGCCTACACCTATTAAATTCTCTATAAAAAATGTAAGGGTTATCTCATTTGTCCTGGTGCTAACTTTCTCTCTGTTGGAGAATCTGCTTCTCTTTTTCAGATAGATGTAGATCCTAAGGAGAGAGCCACCTCATCATAACTCAAAAGGGCCCCAGATGAAACTAAGAAAAATTGATGAAATAAGCAAGGGTGCTGTTTTCCTGATGAACTGGATACCAGCACAAGGGGGAAGGAAATCAACACAGAGAAAAATCAACTCCTACCAAATCAGAGAGTCAGAGCCTCAGAGGCCCCCAACTCCTCATCACTGAAGCAGACCAAAAATGAACCCAACATGGCTCAGGGAAATTTTGCGGAAGAGGGGGCGGAAAGAATGTCAGAGCTGCATGTTGGGTCATGATATGCAGAGACATTTATCCTACCGATAACTGTGGGCTAACTCCACAATGCATGACCCATATACCTCAACAAGGAGGGGCCAGGGGGAGAGGGTAAGGCATGGATGAGCCTAACAATGGTACCAAATTGACTGTATTCATTGAGTACAAAACTAATTAATAATAATTAAAAACACCAAAAATACAAATCTTATAAAAATTTGAAAAAATATGTAAAGTAAAAGCTGAGAAAACCACAATCTAACCCATAAAACATGCATTGTTAATATTTCTTCTAGTATTTTAGATAGTGCATAATTTTAAATTGTGGTATATCCTACCTTTCAAAGTCTGATTATGTTAATAACTTTTTCTTCAAAGAATTATCTTAAAACATCTAATTTTATGACTAAACAAAACTCTAAATAAGATAAAGATATTATAATCTTCATGCATCTTCTAATTTTTTAATAGTAGTATTTTCCAAATTTTAACACTATTAAAATGCTTCACTACATCATATGTTTTTGCATCTTAGTGTCTCTGCATCACATATTACTACCTTGTGCTCATAATGTTAGAGACATTCAAGAGGTTTAACTAGATCAAATCTCCAAAAACTTTCTAATATTTATGCTATATATTTAAACTTATGTTTCGTTCAGTGTAAGTCTTTCTCAGCCTTTTCTACTAAAATGTACTTTTGTAGAAAGGATTATCAGGGATCTGTAACACTCTTAAGAAATCACATCAATAGTATGATTCTCTTATTTTTTAGGAATTATCTTAAAAATATAAAATAAAGGAATGATGCAAATTTTGCTTTCTATCTCAACGACTTAACATTAATATCGAAATAATTGTCCTTAAAATTTTAGGTACAATTATTACTCTGAGGAAATGAATCATTTATACTTAACACTTTTTATAATTCTAACACTGAAGCTTTCATAGTGGCAGGTATTGAGCAACAACCTTAAAACATCTTCTATGAAACTAGGAGTGGGTTATGTGGATGAGAGAGATAATTTTGAGAGGGGCTATTTTTTTTTCTAAGCATATGAGCTGCTGGTTTATTGAAGGGAAGCTTGACTTTGTTAATATAATAAAGTTCTCCAGGAAAAACGTCTGCAGACAAACATGCAGTTCAAACCTCACAGGACTATGAAAAGAAAAGCTCATGTCCTGAGAGCTTCATATTTACTGAACAATAAGGGTTTGCGAAGAAAATCTAAAACTCAGTTTTAGCAGCTGCTTTAGCTATTTCATCTGTTGACTTTTTAAAAAAATTATGTTTTTAATTTTTTATTTACTTGACAGAGACAGAGAGAGGGTGGGGGGAGAGAGAGGGAGGGAGATTGAATGGGTGCACTAGGGCCTCCAGCCACTGCAAACGATATCCAGATGTGTGCACCCCCTTGTGCATGTAGCTAACAGGGGTCCTAGGGATTGAACCTGGCTCCTTTAGCTTTGCAGTCAAATGTTTTAACTGCTAAAACATCCCTCCAGCCCTGTTGACTTTTTTTAATGCTTAAAGTTTAAAATACTAGTAGCCTTTGCTAAGGAAGAACTTGTCTCAATAAATTCACATGACCAACAAATGTTTCCCAAGTAAAATTTATATACTTGCATTGCACTGATCACTAGGAGTATAAGGGATGGCTTTTTTTTTTTTTTTAAATCAAACATGTATTCTCCATGAAGTAAGAATTCTCAACAGTTTAAACAGGAACACAACACTTGTCAAACAGTGAACCAAGAGATATATTCTTGGGTTTGTGCTATGGTAAAGTCTCGTGTATAAAGGCAACATTTTTTTTCTTTATTCCCTATATACCCAGATTTTCATGATTTCTCTATAAAAAATCAGAACAGAGCTGCACAGTACCAGCCACTCCTACTAAAATGCCCTGAGCAGGAATTATCTTAAGTACCTTAATTCAGGTAGAAAAATGTTTCAATATCTTCTCTCATTTCTCATAAATTAGAGCTCAATTATATGACTTATAGATGATGGAAAGGGGTTGAGTGAAGGACCTGTGATTCTAGCTAAGGCACTGGGAAAGGCTGTAAGGAAGCAGAAGAGTGTGCTATAGCCAACCCACTCTCATGGAGAGAATTGCAAATTGATTGAATGGAGCACTTCTGGGTACTTCAGGGTGAAAAGCACTATCACAACCTCATAGGCATAGACAGGAGTTTATATTTTATGCTTACAGGAGTGGAGTCTTTTGTTATATGTTTGTTAAGCATCCAACTTTGGCTACAGGCTATGCTAAAAATAATTATTGTATAGTATATTTTATGTATGTCTTGTAATTGTCCAGTAATTCATTTATTCTTTCATACCTCCATCAATTGCTTATAAAATCCCTGCCATGATATTTTTCCTATAAGCATGCATTTCTAGAACACTCCAAAGGAGATCTGCATATACTACCTGGAAAACTGTATTGTTTCTTTAAGACTTTACTCTGTAATTCTGCTGGACTTCCTTGATAGGCTTGTCACTTTTGTCCATCTTGTCCCTATTTAGTGTTGTATTTCTAGTTAATAAAATAATTTTGTGGCAGTCAGTATATACTCAATATACTTTCTAAAGGAAGGAATATATTAATTAATTGTCATGAAGTGTGTTGAAGGAATCTTTTGTTTTTTGGATGTTTAATTTTCCAGTTCTAGGACTTCATGTCTGCATCAGTCTGTGAGGTTCTGAATCTCTGGAGTTTTTCTTACTCTTCCACTATGTCACAAACACTTGCTTTCCAGAAATACAAAGCTTCTTTTGCACAATTCCCTGTTGCCTTACTTTTTATTTTGGGTAGATTTAATTTACTTTCACATGCGTTAAAAGCAAAACAAAACACGAAAAGCTTCCTTTTAAACCAGCTCTCTTTGCTAAGTATCTTTGACTGCTGTGAAACAGGTTTACCTATGAAAAGCCTTGTTGGAACTATTTCTAACACACAGTTACTACCTGGGCTTCAAGTTGTTTTTTTTTTTTTCTTTACCACTACCTAATTTAATTGTACTAAGTTGTTTCTCTGTGGCAAAAGTATTGATTTCCTAAACTACCTTCATTAAAAACACAGTAATTTTAGAATTGGTAAGTAATTGAATGATTAACATTCTAAAATGGAATCCTTATTTGTAAATCTCATTGAAAATTAACTAGAAGAACCAAAACCAATAAAGTTGGGGATTTCGGCTGAGGACAGGACAAAATATCTATGATCACTCCTGAATTTCCTTATACAGAATTTAGGGAGGGCTGTACTGTAACCTTGTTGCAGCTCAAAGTCAGTTCAAAATACTTGTCATATTGCGTGTTAATTGCATGTGTCCAGTGATGGAGGAGCTAGAGGATTCATGTGGTATAATAGGCAAAAATAGCACTCTTCTCACACCCTGACCCATTACATCACACCGCCCTCTTTAGAAATCATCTCTTGCCTGTTTTATTTTTGTGCTGGGACAAAAAGTTTAAATTATTTTAAAACAAAGGCTCTAGGAATTTGTCATACACAGAGCAAGAGTGTCTATTTAAAGAAACTGAACAGTAGCTGCCTGTTCTTATTTGAAGCAAGTAATTCTGGAGCTGCTCTCAAGTTCCCAAAACCAGTCCCAGTCTGACACCTAGTGGCAGATAGAAGCTTAACCCTTCAGAATCTGGATGAAATGCCTGCTCTACCATATACCTCAACAAGGAGGGGCCAAGGGGAGGGGGTAGGTCACGGATGAGCCTAATAACGGTACCAAACTGACTGTATTTGCTGAATACAAAACTAACTAATAAAGAAAAAAAATTGATTTGGCAAAAATAAACAAAAAGAAAAAAAGAAAAAAAATAAAAAAAGAAATGCAGGAGAAAAAAAAATTCTCATTGCTGGTGACTGTAATTTCACATGTTTGGAAAAGGAAAATCATTGACTTCATAGGAAATATTGATTACATGACAGACTTTATGTGAGAGTACGAAAGCCATAGTTTTGAAGATGATACCCAGTTTATTTTCCCTTTTGGTGTGTGAATTGATTTTTCAAAAGAATCTTTCAGGAATGTTTTCCACCCTCACCAGTAATCTGCCTACCCATACATTTAAAGACCTGAAGCCCATATTTGGTTTCTAAACAATTAATTTCTACTTGAATAAGTGACAACCATAACAAAAGATTTTAGCACAGGCAATTTTTTTTCTTTTAAAAGTTAATTACTCAAAAGTGTTTATATAATATAGAACTATGTTGATTTTGTAATCTTTTATACAGCTTGGATTTTTAAAACTATTACCTGTATTTTTTCACTATTTCTCTAATTACAAGCCAACAGTCAGCCACAATTTCAATCTCTTCTCCTCCTCTTTTCTCTTCACTCCTCCTCCCTCCTCTTCTCCCCTCCCCTCTCTCCTCTGCTTCTCTCTCCCTCTCTTTCTCCCTCTGCAGCAAACACACTAAATCCTTGAAAGCAGGAAAGTTTCAGGCTTTGATAGTCAGTCCTTCTGGGATCTTACCCTCTAGAGTCTTAAGCAGTTTAATTGTATATCCCTATATATCCTTAGAAGTAATTGATATCATTTTAGGTCCACTAGCACTTTACCAAATGGAAACTAGCTAAAGCTTTAGTATCTCTGTCTCGTCTCTGATAAAACAGTCATCACTAATCACTGGTGACATGATCCAAACCCCACAGAGACAAGGGAGATTGGCTTAACAATTCCTAATAAATAGGGAAATATTTGAAGGAATTGTGGTACTATCTGATTACACTGCATTTTTGTTCATAAAACTAATTCATAAAATTAGTATCAGTTTATCAGCTAACTTGGAAATTATCACAGCTGCCCCTCCCAAGTTTATCTGTGAGTCTGAAAGGACTTTGTATTTTGTATAGTATATCATTCTCTTCATTCTATATAATTTTGGGGGTGCCTTCTATGTTTCCAGACATGACTAAAACTACTTTGTGTCATGTCTGGAAACATAGAAGTCACCCCCAAAATATTCTCTATAGGACCCTCTTTTGTGCTCTAATACAGCTTCTCAAATTCACTTTTAGGATAAAGAAAACTGAGGCCCAGAAACTCCCTGAATGCCCATCTGTGAATTCCAGAGGGAAGATGGAGATGCTGCAGCCCCAGTAATTTCCACAGGAGTTTCTCTGAATATCTAGAAGATTAAGTGGAAATTCCATAAAGTAAAAGCCACTCTCCAAAAACTTCTACTTCGTAGTAAGCCTAGTCTCTCAGAGACCCTAGAGTGTGCTCACACTATTTAGTAGTTAACCTAGTCACTCAGAGAGCCTTAGTATGTGCTGACATTATGTAATAGTAAACTTAGTCTCTCAGACCATAGTGTATGCTAACATTATTTAATAGTAAAAGTAGTCTCTCAAAGACCCGCTAGTGGACTCACACTATTTAATTCTAAACCTAGTCTCTCAGGGACCCACAATGTGTGATCACACTACTTAATAGTAAACCAAGTATCTCAGAGACACTCACTGTGTGCTCACACTAGTTATTAGAAAACCTACTCTCTCAGAGACCCTTAGTGTGTGCTCACACTATGTAATAGTAAACCTATTCTGTCAGAGACCTTAGTGTGTGCTCAGTTTATTTAGTAGTTATTCTAGTCTCTCAGAGACCCTTGTGTGTGCTCACAGTAGTTAATAGTAAACCTATTCTCTTAGAGACCCTTAATGTGTGATTACACTATTTAATAGTAAAACTTGCCTCTCAGTGATCCTACTGTGTGATCACGCTGTATAATTTTAACCTAGTCCGTCAGAGACCCTCAGTGTGTGCTCACACTATTTAATAGTAATTCTACTCTGTCAGAGACCCTCAGTTTGTGCTCACACTATTTAAAAGTAAACCAAATCTCTCAGAGTTCCTAAGTGTGCACATATTATGTATTCCTAAACCTAGTCTTCCAGAGTCCCTAGTGTGTGCTCACTCTATTTAATAGCAAAACTAGTTTCTCAGAGACCTTCAGTGAGTGCTCAGATTATTTAATAGTAAACCTAGTCTCTCAGAGAGTATCAGTGTGTGCTCACACTATTTAAGAGAAAACCTAGTCTCTCAGAGTCAATATTGTATGGTCACACTATTTAGTAGCATTCCTAGTCTCTCAGAGAACCACATTATGGGCATACAGTATAAAATCATAAACCTAGTATCTCAGAGAACCAAATGTTTTCTCATACTACTTAATAGTAAACCTAATCTTTCAGAGACCTTCAGTGTGTGCACACACTATTTGATAGTAAACCTAGTCACTCAGAGATTCTAGTGTGTTCACACACTATTTAATAGTAAATCTAGTCTTTCAGAGACCGTCAGTGTGTACTCACACATTTAATAGTAAACCTAGTCTCTCAGACACCCTCGGTGTGTTCATGCACTATATAATCATAAACGTAGTTTTTCAGTATGTGCTCACACTATTTACTAGTCAATCTGGTCAACCAGAGACCCTGGTGTGTGTTCAAATTATTTCATAGTAATCCTAGTCTATCAGAAACCATCATTGTGTTCCTCCACTACATAATTGTAAACCTAGTCTTTCAGAGACCCTAGTATGTGCTCTATTATCTAATAGTAAATCTAGTCTCTCAGAGACCCACAGTGTGTGCTCATACTATCTAATATTAAACCTAGTTTCTCAAAGACTATCAGCATGTGCTTACACTATTCAGTAGTAAACCTAGTCTCTCAGAGACCCTCATTGTGTGCTCACACTAATTAATAGTAAACCTAGTCTCTCAGAGACCTTTGTGTTTTTACACTATTTAATAGCAGTCTCTAAGAGTCCGTAGTGCAAGCTTGCACTATTTAATAGTAAAGCTAATCTCTCAAAGACTGTGTGTGCCCACACTACTTAATAGTAAATCTAGGCTCTCAGAGACTCTAAGTGTGTGCTTGTTTACACTATTCAATAGCAAACGTAGTCTTTCAGAGACCCCTGTGAGTGCTTACACTGTTTAATAGCAAATCCAGCCTCTCAGAGATTCCTTTATCTGCTCACAGTATGTAATAACAAACCTAAACTCTCAGGTAGCCTCAATGTGTGTGCATACTATTTAATAGTAAACCTAGTGTCTCAAAGACCCTAGTTGGTGCTCACACTATTTCATAGTAAATGTAGTCTCTCAGAGAACCTCAGTATGTGCTTGCACTATTTATTATAAATTTACTTTCTCAGAGACCATCAGTGTGTGTTCACATTATTTAATAGTAAACCTAGTCTCTCAGAGACCCTCAGTATTTGGTCACACTACTGAATAGTAAACCAAATCTCACCATAGATCATTAGTGCATGCCCACAATGTTTAATAGTAAACCTAGTCTCTCAGAGAATTTCCATGTGTGTACACACTTTATAATCATAAACCTAGTTTCTCAGAGACCCTAGTGTGTGCTCACACTGTTTAATAGGAAACCTAGTTTTTCAGAGAAACTCAGTGTGTGTGTGTGCACATTATTTAATAGAATACCCAGTCTCTCATACCCCCTATTGTATGCTCATAGTATTTAATAGCGAACCAATCTCTAAGAGACCCTTACTGTGTGCATACACTATATAATCATAAGTCTAATCTCTCAGAGACCTTCAGTGTGGGCTCACATAATTTATCATAAACTTAGCCTCTTAGAGACCCTTAGTGTGTGCTCACATTATTTAACAGTAAATCTACTCTCTCAGAGACCCTCAGTGTGTGGTCACACTATGTGATAGTAAACCAAATCTAACATAGATCATTATTGCATGCCCAAACTGTTTAATAGTAAATCTAGTCTCTAAGATGCCTTCAGTGTTTTCACACACTTTATAATCTTAAACCTAGTTTCTAAAAGACCATAGTGTGTGCTCACACTATTTAATAGGAAACTAAATCTCTCAGAGCTCCTACCGTGTGTTCACACTATTTAATAGTGAACCTAGTTTCTCAGGGACCCTCAGTGTGTGAGCACATTATTTAATAGAATACCTAGTCTTTCAGAATCCCTATTGTGTGCTCATACTATTTAAGAGTAAACCAATCTCTTAGAGACCCTCAGTTGTGCATACACTATATAATCTTAAACCTAATCTCTCAGACTGTCAGTGTGGTATGTGCTCACACTATTTAATAGTAAACCCAATCTCTCAATGACCCTGTGTGTGCTCACAGCACCTTAAAGTCAACCTAGTCTCTCAGAGACCCTCAGAGTGTGCTCACACTATTTAATAGTAAACCTAGTGTCTCAGAGACTCTCATGTGTGCTCACACTATTTAATAGTAAATGTAGTCTCTCAGAGACCCTCATGTGTGCTCACAGTATTTAAACTTAATCTCTCAGAAATCCTCAGTGTATGGTCACATTATTTAGTAGTAAACCTAATCTCTCAGAGCATCTGTTTCTGCCCACATTGATTAATAATAAACCTAATCTCTCAGAGATGATAGTGTGTGTTCACACTATTTAATAGTAAACCTGGTCTCTCAGAGACCCTCAGTCTGTGTTCAAAACATTTAATAGTAAACCTCATCTCTCAGAGCTCCTATTGTGTGTTCACAGTATTTAATAATAAGCCTAGTTTCCAAGAGACCCTCAGTGTGTGCTCACAATATCTTAAAAAATACCTAGTCTCTCAGAGTCCCAGTTGTCTGCTCACACTATTTAATGTTAAACCAATCTCTCAGAGACCCTTAGGGTGTGCATACCCTATATAATCATAAACCTAGTCTCTCAGAGACCCTAGTGTGTACAAAAACTATTCAGTAGTAATCCTACTCTATCAGAGACACTAGTTTGTGGTCACCCTATTTAATAGTAAGATTTAATAGTAAGAATAGATTATTCTCTCAGAGACACTCATGTGCCCACACTATGTAATAGTAAACCTAGTCTCTCAGAGATCTTAGTGTGTGTTCACAGTATTTAATAATAAGCCTAGTTTCTCAGAGACTCACTTGTGTCCTTACATGTGCTCAAAATATTTAATAGTCAAACTAGTTTCTCAGAGACCCTCTTGTGTCCTCACATTACTTAATAATAAAACTAGTCCCTCACAGAACGTAGTGTGTGCTCTAGTATGGGCTGACACTATTTAGTAATAAACCTGGTCTCTCAGAGCCCCTCAGTGTGTGTTCAGACTATTTAATAGTAAACCTCATCTCTCAGAAGTTGTACTGGGTGTTCACACTATTTATTATTAAACCTAGTTTCTCAGAGACCCTCAGTATGTGCTCACATTATTTAATAGAATACCTAGTCTCTTGGAGTCCCTATTGTGTGCTCACACTATTTAATGGCAAATCAATCACTCAGAGACCCTCAGGGTGTGCAAACACTATACAATAAAAACCTAATCTCTCAGAGACCCTAGTGTGTGCTCACATTATGTAATGGTAAACCTAGTGTCTCAGAGACCTTCAGTGTGTACTCACACTTTTTAATATGAAACATAGTCTCTTAGAGACCTTCAGTGTGTGCTGACACTATTTAAAAGTAAACCTCAACTCTCAGAGACTCCAGCTTGTGCTCACACTATTTAATAGGAAACCAATATCCTAGACACCCTCAGTGTGTGCATACACTATATAATCTTAATCCTAGTTTCTCAGAGACCCTAGTGTGTGTTCACAGTGTTTAATAGGAAACCTAGTCTCTCATAGCTCCTATAGTGTGTTCACACTATTTAATAGTAAACCTACTTTCTCAGAGACCCTCAGTGTGTGTGCCCACTATTAAATAGAATACCTACTCTCTCGGAATCCTTATTGTGTGCTCATACTATTTAGTAAGAAAACAATTTCTCAGGGACCCCCAGTGTGTTCATACACAATATAATCATAAACCTAGTCTCTCAGAGACCCTGTTGTGTACTCAGAGTATGTAACAGTAATCCTAGTCTCTTAGAGATGCTCAGTGTGTGCTGACACTATTTAAAAATAAATCTAAACTCCCAGAGACCCTAGTTTGTGTTCACACTGTTTAATAGGAAACCTAGTCTCTCAGTTTTCCTACAGTGTGTTCACACTATTTGATAGTAAACCTGGTTTCTCAGAGACCCTCAGTGAGTGCTCACAATATATAATAGTAAACCTAGTCTGTTTGGGGCCCTCAGTGTATGGTGACACTATTTAACAGGAAGCCTAGTCTGTCAGAGACCCTTATTGTGTGCCCACACTATATAATCATAACCTAGTCTCTCAGATACCTCCATTGTGTGCTTTCCCCATTTAATAGTAAACCTAAACTCTCAGAAACCCTACTGTGTGCTCATACTATTTAATACTGAACCTTTTCTCTCAGAAATCCTCAGTGTGTGCTCACACTATTTAATATTAAACCTAGTCTCTTAGAGACCATCGTGTGAGCTCACTCTATGTAATAGTAAAAATGGTTTCTCAGAGTCCTTATTGTGTGCTTACACTATTTAATAGAAAAATGATCTCTCAAGTCCATCAGTGTATGCTCATACTATTTAATTGTAAACCTAGTCTCTAAGAGACCAGCAGTGTGTGTTCACATTATTTAATAGAAAACATAGTTCTCAGATTCCCTATTGTGTGCTCACACTATTTAATATTAAACCTAGTCTCCCAGAGAAGCTCAGTGTATACATACACTATATAATTGTGAGGCTAGTCTCTCAGATACCCTAATGGGTGCTCATGCTACTTTATTGTAAACCTAGTCTCTCAGAGACCCTAGTGTATGCTCACAATATTTGATAGTAAACCTAGTCTCTCAGAGACCCTACTGCATGTTCACACTATTTAATAGTAAATCTAGTGTCTCAGAGACCATCAGTGTGAGGTCACACCATTCAGTAGAAAACATTGTCTCTCAGAGTCTCTATTTTGTCCTCACACTATTAAATGGTAAACCTAGTCTCTCAGAAACCCTCAGTGTGTTCATATACTATATAATCATAATCATAGTCTCTCAGAGATGCTAGTGTGTGTTCACACTACATAATAGTATAACTAGTCTCTCAGAGACCTTTTGCGTGTGCACACACTATTTAATAGTAAACCTAGTCTCTCAGGGTCCCGAGTGTGTTCATACATTATATAATTGTAAACCTCGTCTTTCAAAGACCCTAGTGTGTGCTCATACTATTTAAGAGTAAACCTAGCCTCTAAGAGACCCTCAGTGTATGCTCACAAAATTGACTATTAAAACTAGTCTCTCAGAAACCCTCAGTGTGTAATCACACTATTTATTACTAAACCTAGTCTCTCAGAGATCCTATTGTCTGCTCACAATATTTAAGAGAATACCTTGTCTCTAGAGTCGCTTGTGTATGCTTACAACATTTAATAGTGAAACTAGTCTCTCTGATACCCTAATGTGTGCTCACACTATTTAATCATAAACATTGTTTTTCAGAGACCCTCAGTGTGTTCTCACACTATTTAATAGTAAGCCTAGCCCCCCAGGGACCCTCAGTTTGTGCTTATACTATTCAATATTAAACCTAGTGTCTCAGAAACCCTCAGTGTTTACTCACACTATTTATTATGTAACCTAGTCTCATAGAGATCCTAGTGTGTACTCACAATTTTTAATAGAATACCTAGTTTCTCAGAGAACCTAGTGTATGCTCACATTATGTGATAGTAAAACTAGTGTCTCAGAGACCCTCAGTGTGTGCAGACAATATTTAATAGCAAACCTAGTCTGTCAGAGACCATATTGTATGTTCACAATATTTAATAGTAAACCTAGTCTCTTGGAGACCCTAGTGTGTGCTCCTCACACTATTTTATCATAAATCTAATCTCTCAGAGACCTTCATTGTGTGATCACACTATTTAATAGTAAACCTAATCTCTCAGAGTCCCTAGTGAGTGCTCATACTACAAAATAGTAATAGTAGTCTCAAAGAGACCTAATCTTACTCTCTTAATGACCCTTAGTGTTTGCTCACAATATGTATTGGTAAACCTGTTCTCCAGAGCCCCTCAATGTATGCTCACACTATTTATCAATAAACCTAGTCTTTCAGAGATCATCAGTGTATGCCCATAATATTTAATAGTGAGCCTAGTCTCTCAGAGACTTTCAGTGTGTGCACACACTATTTATAGTAAACTAATCTCTCAGAGAACATAGTGTGTGCTCATAATATTTAATAGTAAACCTGTTCTCCAGAGCCCCTCAATGTATGCTCACACTATTTATCAATAAACCTAGTCTTTCAGAGATCATCAGTGTTTCTTCACACTATTTGATAGTAAGCCTAGTTTCTCAGAGCCCCTCAATGTGTGCACACACTATATTATCATAATCATAAACCAATGACTCTAGTGTATACACACACCATTTAATAGTAAACCTGTCTTTCAGAGACCCTACTCTGTGCTCACACTATATAATCATAAGCATAGTCTCTCAGACACATTCAATCTGTGCACACAAAATTTAATACTAAACATAACCTCCAAGAGACCCTCAGTGAGTGCTCACCATATTTAATAGTAAATCTAGTCTCTCAGAGACCCTCAGTGTATGGCCACACTATTTAATAGTAAACCTAATATCTCAGAGAACATCAGTGTATGCCCATAATATTTAATAGTGAGCCTAGTCTCTCAGAGACTTTCAGTGTGTGCACACACTATTTATAGTAAACTAATCTCTCAGAGAACATAGTGTGTGCTTACAATATTTAATAGTAAACCTGGTCTCTCAGAGACCCTCAGTCTATGTTCACACTATGTAGTAGTAAACCTAGTCTCTCAGAGACCTTCATGCGTATTCATACATGATATAATCATAAACCTAGTTTCCCAAAGACCCTAATGTGTGATGACACTACTCAATAGTAAACCGAGTCTCTCAGAGACATTCATGGTGTGCTCACACTATTTAAAAGTAAACTTACTCTCTTTGAGACGTTGGGTATGATTACACTATTTAATAGAAAACCTAATATCTTAGAAACCCTCAGTGTGTGCTCACCCTATTTAATATTAAACCTAGTCTCTCAGGAAACCTAGTGTGGTGGTTTCATTCATGTGTCCCCCATAAAGTTAGATGTTCTGAATGCCAGGTTCCGGGCTGATGGATATTTGGGAATTAATGCCTCCTGGAGGGAATGTATTGTTGGAGGCAGGCTTATGGGTGTGATAGCCAGTTTCCCCATGCCGTTGTTTGGCGCACTCTCCTGTTGCTTTGGTCCACCTCATGTTGGCCAGGGGGTGATGTACACCCTCTGCTCATGTTATCGTTTCCCCTGCCATCATGGAGCTTCCCTTTAAGCCTGTAAGCCAAAATAAGCCTCTTTTTCCCAGAAGCTTCTCTTGGTTGGGTGATTTCTGACTGCAATACTAAAGTGGCACCGAGGAGTGGGGTTGCTGCTAGACACCTCACTGTGTGGCTTTGGCCTTTTGGACCTCATTTTCAAGAGGAATGTGGGAGGATTTGGAACCTTGGCATACGAGATGCCTTGCAGTGCTGTAAGTACAGCTTGATGGACGATTCTGGTCAGAGTTGAAAGACCTGAATGCAGTAAGACTGTGAGGTTTGGCTTATGAGGGTGAGAAAGAGCTTTGCTTGGACTGGTATTGTGGAGTATAAGAAATGCAAGAGTGGGTCACTGAGTTTGCAACGCAGTCTTGTATTTTGGAAATGGCCATGGGTAGTGTGAAGCAGTTTTGCTGCTTGCCTGAATGGAGACCCGTGGCTTGCAGTGGAGACCCAGTGAAGACACCGGGACCACGAGATAGCCGCCAAGGAGACCTGCCGGCCTGATGAAGTTTTCCAGGACTGTGAGTAGCCTAGCTGGAGGTGTGGAATTGGCACTCCAGAGACTTGTTGCTGGTTAGAATTATCAGACTTTGAGATTTGTTACTGGTTAGAGTTGTTGGACTTGAAGCTATAGGGTTTGATGTTTGCCCTGGTTGTTTTATATCTTGTACTGGTTGAATGTTTCTTTGCTATGCCCAAAGCCATCTTTTGCAGTGTGAATATTTATTCTGTGCCATTATGGGTTTTTTGAGATATTTTTTGGTATTATGGCTCAGTTAAAAGATCTTGGACTATGAGAATGTATGAACATCATTGGAATTGATAAAAACTATGGGACTTTTAAAGTTAGATGAATGCATTGCATTTTACATCATGTATGGTTATCAGTTTATGGAGTCCAGGGTGGAATGTGGTGGTTTGATTCAGGTGTCCCCCATAAGCTTAGGTATTTTGAATGTTAGGTTCCCAGCTGATGGATATTTGGGAATTAATGCCTCTTGGAGGGAGTGTATTGTTGGGGGCGGGCTTATGGGTGTTAAAGCCAGTTTCCCCCTGCCAGTGTTTGGCACAATCTCCTGTTGCTTTGGTCCACCTTATGTTGGTCAGGGGGTGATGTCCACCCTCTGCTCATGCCGTCCTTTTCTGCTGTCATCATGGAGCTTCCCCTCGAGCCTGTAAGCCAAAATAAACCTGTTTTTCCCAGAAGCTGCTCTTGGTTGGGTGATTTCTACCAGCAATGCGAATCTGACTGCAACACCTAGTGTGTGCTCACACTATTTAAACATAAACGTAGTCTCTCCAAGACCCTAGTGTGTGCACATAGTATTTAATAGTAAACCTGGTCTCTCAGAGACCCTCATGTGTGCTCATACACTATATAATCGTAAACCTAGTCTCTCAGAGACCCTACTGTGTGCTCACACTATTTAATAATAAACCTAGTCTCTCAGAGACCTTCAGTTTGTACTCACTCTATTTAAGAGTAAACCTAGTCTCTCAGAGACCTTAGTGTGTGCTCACACTATTTAATAACAACCTAGTCTCTCAGAAACCCTGTGTGTGATTACAGTATTTAATAGTAAACCTAGTCTTTCAGAGATTCTTATGTCTGCTCACACTATTTACTCTTAAGTCTAAGTCACTCAGAGATCCTCAGTTTTTGCTCACACTATATTTACAGTAATCCTCATCACTCAGAGACCCTCAGTGTGTGATCATAGCATTTAATCATAAACCTAGGGTGTCAGATCCTCAGAGTGTGTATTCAGTGTTTTATACTATACTAGTCTCTCAGAGATCTTCAGTGTGTGCACATACTCTTTAATAGTAAATCTAGTCTCCCAGAGACCCTCTGTGTGTGCATAGACTCTTGCACTGCATCATAGAGGCATTTACTGCTATAATTCCTTGCAATTAACTTGAGTTCCTTGTTGTGATAACAAAGTTTTCCTAGCTTCTTGGGCTGTGTTCATCATAGAAGATCATTTTATTTTTTTTTATTTATTTTTATTTATTTATTTATTTATTTTGGTTTTTCGAGGTAGGGTTTCACTCTAGCCCAGGCTGACCTGGAATTCACTATGGAGTCTCAGGGTGGCCTCGAACTCATGGCGATCCTCCTACCTCTGCCTCCCGAGTGCTGGGATTAAAGGCGTGCGCCACCACGCCCGGCTTAGAAGATCATTTTAAATCTTCATGTAATACTGAAACTCAATGTACATCCAAGTTTTCGTTAATTTTGACTTTTTTTTTTTTGGTTGTGTGGTTTAGTTCTATCCCAGGCTGACCTGGATTACATTCTGTACTCTCCGGGTGGTCTCAAGCTCATGGTGAAACTCCTATCTCATGCTCCCAAGTGCTAGGATTGAAGTTGGGCGCCCCCATGTCTTGAAAAATGTGCAGTGCAGGCTGTCCACAAACTTCTGATCCTCTTCAGCAATTTCCTACTGGGATATGCCACCACAACTGGATGAATTATGTTTTTGAAGATGAAATTTAGATAGACACATGTACTACAAAAATTGATGGTCCATCGTGCTTACATTTTATTCTAAATATCACCTATATTTGAGGACTGTATACTAAAATCCTATATTTACAGAATAATAAATCTGGTAGTTTCAAAAATCTTACCTTAAAAGCTAAGGGAAAGACAGTTGTTCTTATCATAAGTTCAAATGTTAAATAGCTTCAGGGAAAATAAATTATAGTTAAAATAAGTACAAAAAGACCTTTAAAATATTGGTTTTAGATAAGTAGCATTAAAATAGGGTTGTAATTTTTACTTTGATACATGCAATAAATTCTGTATGCCACAGATCAAATTTAGCCAGTCTAAGAACACCACTAATCTATTTCCATCAATTAAGTAGATTATATTGGTGAAGAATAAAACAACTTAAGAACTTATAATGTAGAGATGATTTATGTTTTCTTTTTGTAAAGAATTGCCTTGTGTGCTAATAAAAATGGCCATGTTAGTGGAATGAGAACCTCTTGTAAAACAAGGATTCACTGAACCTTATTCATTCTGTCTACATCAGCATATGTTAATTTAATGGATTGACTTGTTAGATCAAATATCTTTTGTCTACTCAATGCATAAACATTTTAAGATTCTATCCACAATGAGTGAACATTTTTTGCTTGTATGATAGACTCTATTAAATGTATTACTAACATATATTACAACATATTATTTAAATATTAAATATATAAAAGATAAGTTAAATATAAAATACTTCCACTAAGTATACCTTGTATATAGAACATAACGCACTTATTTAAAATAATGAAAACCTATATTAATTACCTACCAAATATTACATTTTGGTAAATTACCTATATTGAGAAGAAGTTATAGAAGTAAATCTATCAACCTTGTGATAGTATATAACCTCCAGAGATAGAAATGGGATTACAAATTGAACTTGCATATTTTATATTTGCACATTGTTTATTTTATGAGTGTATGATATTTTTGTGATTGAATAAAATGCACTTATAATGTATATAAAAAAGAACTTAAAATATTAAGTTATGGAAATTGGTGCTCTTTGTCTCAGTTTTTCCATGTATTAGATATGAGCACTAGCTGAGGTTCTATTTATCTGGGCATTCCTTCAATGGTACCTGAGCAAAGCAAGCATTCAAAGTGAGTACCACTGAGATATGGCTGAGAACATATCTGTACAACACAATACTCACAAATTCTGATGCCCTTCAATGGCTGGGGGAGGATTTTATATGGATCAGTAGCTGACAGGTGGCATGTGTGAGAAGAAGGAGGCATTCACCAGTCATACCATCCTCACTCTGTATGTGAAAGGCCACATGAAGTTGTCAGATCAGATGAGGCTTCAGTGTCTCTTCCTCCATATAATGGGAAGACTGAACAGTGAGCTCTGAATTGTTGGTCATGGAGGCTATGTAGACCCCAAAATAATTCAGGCCATTGCAAATGCATGTGGTTACCCACCAAAATATTGAAACCTTGTTGCTGACAATACCACGGGGTGTGGTCCCTGGGCTCTGAGAAATCAAGCTGTAACCAAGATGGAAGCCATCTCCCTGATGGCTTTTTAATAGTGCTGGCAGTGCTATGCTACCTGCAGTAAGATAAAAGTCATCAACAATATGAACAAACAGTGGATCCTGCAAGATGCATGACCAACAGGACAAGCAAGATGTACCCATGTGTACTCATGGGTGGAATAGTTGCACATAAGTTATGGGAATAATCAAATGCTCTCTGATTAGATGTGACATCCACTCAGTGGGAGGGAACTCATGCCTAGCACTGAGAACCAAGTCCAAAGCCTATGTCATGGAAGGTCATAGACCCTAGAGGGAAGCTTCCATTTATGACTCAATGGAGGGATTATACCCATCAAAAATCCTTTTAAAATGCCCATGTTTATTCCCTTTGATCAATGCTGCTCTCAAAATGACAAGAAGCAAAAGTCAAGTGCCTTGCAGAAGATGAGTCATCTCTATCAAATCTGCCAGGACCCAGGAAAACTGACAGAAAAAGTAGCAGATTAAATATGAGCCCTGCCTTCACTGCTGGCCACGATGCCTTCTCCAGGGAGATGGTGGCCGACAGTGAGGTGTCTCCAAACTCTCAAAGTATAAAATATGGCTACTAAATTATCAACTGTAAAGTACACCCTAACATACCCCCCAATGTCCAGAAAACATAGAACAAAACAGAGTAGAAAGAATGTAGAGCCACAGGGTAGGAATGCCTACTGTGTTCACCAGAAGAACTTACTCGTATATTCATAACCCCATTGTCATACTGATGCACCCACTGAGGAGGGCCTTCAGGAGACAAGGAGTGAGGAGAGGGGACACAGAAAGAGAACCTGATGATGATGGGTAAAAGAGCAATTTATTGTCCATTAAAATATTGAAATTCCCAGTAAAATTATGTTAAAATATTTACTGTGTGTTAGGTACTGTGGAATATAATGGGAAAAAATTCAGAGAACTCACACCTTCTAATTCCTGAGGAGGAGAGGCAACACACATGAAAAAAAATACAAATGAATATGAATTTTGTACAGTCTGATAATATAAGCTAAAAGTGAATTGATGTTGAGAGCCCTGGATAATTGTCTCTTTTAGATGTGATGGTAACAAATGGCTTTTTAAATTTTTGTTTTTGTTTTATTTACTTTTTTTGAGGTAGGGTCTCACTTTAGCCCAGGCTGACCTGGAATTCACTATGTAGTCTTAGGGTAGCCTTGAACTTTCGGCATTTCTCCTACCCCTGCCTTCCAAGTGCTGGGATTATAGTGTGCACCACCACACTCAGCTTAAAAGAATATTTTTATGGTTTAATACATGTATACAGTGTATTTAGCTAACTTCTCTCAACCCCTCCAGCTCCTGCTAAAACTCTTCTTCCCATTTTATCCCCAACAAATGGTCTTTCTCAACTGATAGCTTTGAGGAGAGATTCAATTTGATAAGGAGTACCAACTCTTTGCCAATTCCAGGTAAATAATTTGTTTGTACATGTATATGTGGACATAGGCATGTGCAAATTCATATGGGCACATGTACGCCATAACGTGTGTGGAGTCCAGAAGACTGTGTGTGTGTGTGTGTGTGTGTAGATCCTTTTAATTTCACCTCTTTTGAGGCAAAATTTCTCTAGATCATACTCTGCTTTTAGTCTTTTTCTGAGATAGCTGTGAGCTCCCAGAAAAATCTCTTATCTCTGCTTACCATCCCACTGTCATTGCACTGGAATGACAGAAGACACCCTGACTTCTGGCTTTTTATATGGGAATCTGGGGATCAAACTCAGATTTGTACTCAGGCTTAATGAATGAACACTATATCCCATGACCCACTTCTTCTATCCCTGTGAAATATTTTAAGTGTGGGCATATGAAGGAGACCTGGCATTATCCATAGGTCTTGAGACATGGAACAACATGGCATGTTCCAAGAACATAATTCCAGCATGCAAAGAAGGGAATACTGCTTTGAGGTAAGTTTTGAGACTTGGACATTAACAGGTTATATGGACCCAATATATGATGGTTATATGATCAGCATTTATTCCAGAAGAAAATCCCCTGCAGTGAAGTTTCATGATTTAGTGCATGGTCCTGATAATTATTTGAAAAAAAGAGTGGTTAAGTGGTTAAGAATGTGGGTTATGAGATTAGCAGGGAAGGTAGGCCCTTCAGTCTTCAAGGAAAGACATTGTAGTGACATAAACCTAGTCACTTACAACAGGCCAATATTTAAGGATTATATTGAATATAAAAGGGTGTACTTGTACTTTCCCAATTTTGAATCCTAATCAATAAAGCAACCAATCATTACTGCATACAACTACACTGGCTACAAGTAATAGAGTCAGGATTCAAGTTTAGGTCAATGTAGCTCAAAGGCAATTTTTCCCCCCTCACAGTAGATGATCCAACTGAACCTTGTTTGGCAAAGAAATCCTAGACTAAGATTCAGGAATTCTTACTGAGTCCTGATCTCTGCTATGGAACTGACAATGTTGTCTTTTCTATGTCTTATAAAACCTAATTTTCACGGCAAAGGTATAAGTAATCTAAGTATTGGGGAAATTAAATTAGTAAATGTCAAAGGCATTTTTTTTTAAAACAAGCGAATTAAGTTTACAACCTTCCACTTTATCATGAAGTTACTCTACAATGCATTTTCTTGGCTGGTCATTGTTTCTACACTGAACCCATCCAGCAAAATAACCTTCTTTGAGCTTTAGTTAACATAGGGATTTATTTAAAAGTTAGAGCAGTGTTTTTAAAGCCAATTTCATCAAAGTGCTAAAGATTCCACAGGCAGAGCTTCCCACACTCTTCAGAGGAAAATAAAGGAACATCTTTGAGAGAAAGAGAACAAAGATTTATCTTTAAACCATCCTCCAAACCAACAATTTCACTGGTTGACATTTTTTCTAATACAAATGTAAGAGGAGACAAAATGCCGCAGAGAACCACGCAGTGCTTCAGGAAAGGCCTTTCCTCATCGGCAACCCTGATTCAAAACATATGTGATGGTTATCATCTTAAACATTCAAACAAGTCAGGTTTGATAACCCTAAAATTAAACACAAAAAACTAATAATGCAAAAAAAAGCATAAAGTGATAAAAGGGAAAAGACAAAGGTTATTTTCATTTGTCTGGGCTCAAGGAGCATCACTCAGTTACCCCTTGGTTAACTGTAACTTTTATGACAGTCTCCCCTGGACAAAGTGTTTCTAGCTCCTTCCTATGCACCCTGTTACATTACATATGTACTGTAGAATTACAGAGATGTGGCCTTATTTTCTTTGATTTCCCTAAATAAAACCACATTCATATGTAATAGTTAGCTAATTTAGGCGTTTTAAGGATATAAATTTGAATCCATTGGTCTAAAGTCCGAGTATCTTAGCATATCAGAGAAAGTAGAAATAGACGACTTAGGTTTTCCTACCTGATTTTGAGACAGGCAAGTAGGTGAGCTATTTCATCCACCTGGAGAACATTTGACTTGAGCCGTAACACATATTTCTCCTACACAATGCAAATCTAGCACACTGTTGGGAATCTGCATCCTGATGTGTGCCAACCTGCATATACACATGACTTCACGTAATGAGCTTGCTTCCTCCTTGCATTACAGACTGTTAGTCATGATCAATGCCTATTTAAATTTTATTTGTGTGTAAAATGTGTTGTGTGCATCTGTGTGTATGTGTGTGTGGTATGTGCATGTATATATAGAATGCCTGGTGTACTACTCTGTCATTCTTCCATGTGTTCTTTTGAGCCAGTATCTTTTATTGATGATCGAGCTTGCAGTTGTTTCTTCCTGAGCTTCAGAGATTCCCTGGATCTCTGTTTCCCCTCAGGACTGGGTTTTCAGGTACTCATGGCTATACCTCACTGTTTATATGTGTCCTGAGGATTCAAACTCTCAAGCTTGTGCAAAAAGCAGACCTATCTGTTGTGCCTTCTCTCTAGCCCCAAATTAGTTCTTAGATCTGAAATCAGAAGAGCAGGGTGCTATCCAGTATAGACTGGTTTTGAGTGCAAGTTCAGTAATGTAGTCTGTAGTGTAAGTGAACTACTAGGGAAAAGCCTTATTTACATTCTGATGTCTATGTAAAGCTGTGTGCACACGAAAAAATACGAATGCTCTGGGTGGAACATCAGAAATGTGACTAACTGCTTAAGGAGATTACACAAAGGTTTGCCAGCCAGTTTAACTGAAGGTAGGAATAGAGATGGGATTGTTCTAGCAGAAACATTGTCAGGTGCATTTAAGTGGGTCAGAAACAATGAAACAAAATGAAGGCAGGCTCTCAGCTTTCAGGAACTGCTGGATGAGACAGCAAGCTCTGTGACTATAAAAGACCCATCAAGAGAAAAGAAGTGACTGCACAGGCAAGACGGAGGTACTCATGGCATCTGCTTTTATTACAGCCTCTGACCAAGTCCTTACAGTCAGCTATGGAACATTAATCACCACCTGCTGGTTGAAAGAACTCTAGAAGCTTGTGTGGATGGGGTACTCATGAAGCTGAAGTTTAGGAAGAGTTTTGGAAACATGAGAAAGTGTGTCTAGAGCTGTAGGGCAATACTGTCATGTTAGTTGGAAAGCTAAAGAGGATTATTCTCAAGCATTAACATTGATATGTTGCCTTGCTGGTATTTTGACTTGCTTAGGAATTCATGCCCTTCACTCTATCTGATGCCACTCCTTCACAATGTGAATAAATTGTGATTGTCCATGGGAGATTTCACAGGCTTACAGCTGGTGAAAAAGGTTCTCTCAGTTTGCACAAGTTCTCAAAGTTTACTCTGATATATTTGAGACATTGTCCTTGGTGTTGATACTAGCATGGTGTTAAGGATTTTGAAATTTCCTGTGGTGGATTCCATGTCTTTTACATGTGTAGGTTTCATGAATCCTGGGAGCTCTGAGAATGGAATTATTATGGAAACTTTAATCCCCAATATGAAATGCACCTAGAAGGTGGTATGGTAGTTTGAATGGATGGCCCCCAATATATTCAGGAGTTTATTAAAGTTTGTGATTTAGATCTGCACCCACCTGGCTGGATGAGGTGTCACTTGTGGATCTTAAATTCCAGTCCTAAGGTGTGGTGGTAGATTTGGAATTCTAGTCTAAAGCTATGCAAAGTGCTGTAGCTCTGCCTGAAGTCCCTGTGGTATGCTTGCTTGCTTTTTAGCAGTGGCTTTTTCTCTCTCTCTGCACAGAAAGTGAAAGTGAGCCAGCTTCTTTTGCCATTATGAAACTCTCCCACTATCTTCAGTAAATCCCTTTCTCCATAACTGTGCCTGGTTTGGAAGTTCATCTCAGAAACCTGAAGCTGTCTGTTGCAGGAGGCAATTGAGGTTTATAAAATATAGTAAGTGTAGGGTTTTAATTACATACGGTGGTATTTTTATAAAAGAAAAAAATAGATGTTTCCTTTGTCTTTCCACCTTTAATCCTGCTCCTGTTTTAATCTGTTGCTTGAGCCAACAATGGTATTTTTTCCAACAAATTCTGTTTTTTATCCCACTCAGCATTGTGGACTATGGGCTGGTGAAGATATCAAATATCTGAAAGTGAGGCAGAAGCCTGAAGGTCCAGGAGTTGCTAACACTCATTATTCTGCCCTTTAATAAACCAGGTCAAGACTGAAGGTCAAACTAAAGGGAACAAGTTTCTTATTATGTACTGCCAATGGAAAAGCAGAGCTTTATGTCAAAGAGTGGAGATAATTTGCTAATAATACAACTTACAAACTTATGAATCCCCCATTGGTAAGTGTTGCCACAAACTCTTTTCTCCCTCACAATCACACCCTAGTAGAGGTACAGAAACTATGAAATCTCTCCAGTTACTTAGGCCAGCAAATCTCTACCCTGCTTTGTATGCTTATTTAATTAATGAATATGTCTTTGTAGGAAATGATTTTGGAGTAAGAAAAGGCTGTGTCTGGCCTGGACGTCAGAAACAATCATAGAAATACAAGGAAGGCCTAATTTATTTCTCCACAACTTTATTTTCCTAACAATATTACTTCTGAGATTTGTTTTTGTAGTGAGCTGTAACCTTTTTGAAAATGCACATGTATAAATGGAGTAGGAGAATTAATGACTCATTAAGAAAGTTATCAAGTGCTCTAAGTTAGTAAAAACTTACTTTCCATAACCATAGGAAAAGCCAAATATTGTCACATACCACGTAAGCTTTAAAAAAATTCTGTTGCAATCGGTTCAAAACCTTCCTCTATAAATAACCAGGCTCATGGCCTGGACATTTTGTTTTCTTTGTGAAACCAAGGAAATAAAGTCTACTCCCCATGACTTCTGGAGAATGGAGAGGGCTCACATTCTTAAAGTTTTTGAAATCATGCTGGCATATGAATATTGTGAGTATATTTGATTTTGATTTCAAATTCTTAATTTCTTTACTTTATTTTTATCATAGAAAACTTAAAATCTAAACCTCAGTGATTACACATTATAATACATGTCATATAAACATTCAAAATCATAACATGAGATGTGAGTTAATTGTTCCATAAGATGATTTGGTAACATAATAATGATGTTTATTTTATGTAAAATTATTAAAGGGATATAGGAATTAATTCTCATCTGGCACTCTTTTTTATCTTCCTTTTGCAAATAGCTATAAGGTTGATAAAATTAAACCTGACAGAGAAAGTGCAAACTCACTCAGTTTAGTTTAGGTTAAGCATCTATCACAAATCACTGGGTCATGTAACTATATGTCTTAGTCTACTATTTGATTCTTCTCTACTACACCATGCTCAGAGGGCCAAATCTGAAGTAATTGTATTGCTTGAGTAGAAAAGTTACTAGCCCTCAAAGTTATCCAAGATTAAATCATAACAGACATAAGTTGTTGGGGAGTTAATAGGCCTATGCAGGTTGTAACAATAAGATACAAGATAAATGTATAATTTCATTCATACACTAAGCACCCTTCACATCTCTCTTAACTTTGAGTTAGTCAAGTGCTATATAACACCCTTAATGAAAGCAGACATGGACTAAATTATATTCTTTTAGAAGTGGCACAATCACACCTTGCCTTGCATTTGGTCTTTTCCCCAGAGACCTAACGGCTGGAGTACAGAACACGGAAAGCATGTTTTGACATCTATATTTTATTCTCATTTGTCCATTGTGATTTTAATCTGAAGTGCTCTCACTATAATGTTTTTATGGATTTATTTATAATGTTCTTAAAGTTATTAAACATTCCATAAGGTGGTTACAAAAAAAAAAAAAAAGACTCACAAGGCTTTTAGACTAACCTGCATAGTTCTTCTGCATCTTCAAGTGTTAGAATTGCTGCCTGAAATTCTGTGAGTTATTTGTCTACTGCATTTGGGTGGCTGGACTTTTGAAATCTATTTTCAGTGAGAAAAGATGGGTATGCACACTATTCTCAGAAAAAGGTTTTAGGTAGGACAACTTTATTTGCTGATATTAGTATGTTTCTACAATGAATTAATCACTATAGTGGCCCAGGTAAGTAGAAAATCTCTTCTAGGCTTAGCAGGCTACCCACAGCTAGCTAATTCCAGGCACCCAAAGACTGAGCAGTCATGTGTTAATGATCACAACGTCTGCCTGTCTTTTTGCAGCAAAGATGATGAGTAAATATTAGAAAAGTGAATGCTTGGCAGCCACCTGTGCTTGACAATGAATATGTGTGAATTGTGATTTGCTTAAAAAAAAAAAAACATATAATGGGAATTAAAACTGAAACATTGATCCAGAATGTTTAATATTAAAAGCCAGTGATGTAAAAATTAGAATTACAATGTCCTTTATTTTTCAGGTCTACATTTATTTATAAATTCATATCCATGCCATAAACATACACACATAAATAGGTGTGTATGTAAGTGTATAGATGGAACAAGAACGTTTTTTTTCAATTTCTATCTCTCTTTTTTATTTAATTTATTTTTATTGACAACTTCTATAATTGTTGACAATAAGCCACGGTAATTCCCTCCCTCCACCCACTTTCCCATTTAAAATTCCACTCCCCATTATATCCCCTCCCCATCTCAATCATTCTCTCGTTTACTTTGATGTCATGATCTTTTCCTCCCATTATGATGGTCTTGTATAGGTAGTGTCAGGCTCTCTCTCTTTGTCTCTTTTTTAGTCTTAAAACGTGTGTATTTATTTATTTTTATTAATTAGTTTTGTACTCAGTGAATACAGTCAAGTTGGTACCATTGTTAGCCTCCTCGATGTCCTATCCCCTCCCCGTGGCCCCTCCTTGTTGAAGTATATGGGTCATGCATTGTGCAGTTATCCCATAGTTATGGGTAAGAGGAAATGTCTCTGTGTATCATTCCCCAACGTGTGGTTCTGACATTCTTTCTGCCCACTCATCCACAAAATTTCCATGAGCCATGTTGGGATCATTTTGGGTCTGCTTCAGTGATGAGGTGTAGGGAGCCTCTGTATCTCTGGATATCTGATTTAGTAGGAGTTCATTGTTCTCTGTGTCGATTTCCTTCACACTTGTGCTGGTACCAGGCTCACCAAGAAAACAACACCATTGCTTGTCTCTCCAATTACTCTTAGTTTCAGCTGGGGCTCTTTTGAGGTATGATGGGGTGGTTCTCTCCTTAGGATCTACATATATCTGAAAAAGAGAAGCAGATTCTCCAACTGAGAGTAAAGTCAGCACTAGATAAATGGGATAACCCTTATTTTTTATATAGAGAATTCAATATTTGTAGGTCCTCTTGTAGCCCACGATTGATGGAAGCTTGATAATGGAGAGTGGGCCCATGTTTGCTTATGGTTCTGACTTGTTTCCCTGCTGCACCTACAGTCCTGTTCCACTGAGGGGATCAGTTAGCCAAATTAAGAGCAGTTGGTTTCCCACCATAGCTGTGCACCACTATTGCACTTGTGTGAGCATCACAACAGGTTATTTGCTACTCAGTAGGTTAGACCATGAGTTGCTTGGACAGATATTGGTCATTTTCCCCCAGTTGCCCATGTAGCACCTTCTGGCACTAGACACGCTGACAGTCTGGGGACTGATTCTCTTCCAGCTTCCAGCAATGTCATTCCATTTTACATGTCAACCGCATATGGTGTCTTCAGCATTATGGTCTTAGCACTAACGTTTGATGGGTCATCAAGTACTCTGACAGAAATCTGTCATTCTTTTAGGAAACCTTGGAGGTCTCTCTGATCAAAAGCTCATTGTGGATGATAGCAACATGCTGGTACTGGGAGTGACAGGTCAGTGCCCACTAAGAGAAGGAAGAAAAAGATAACTAATATACAAGAGTTAGAAAGAAGAGAGAGAGAAAGAAAGAAACAGAGAGAGAAAGGAGAGAGAGAGAGAGAGAGAGAGAGAAGCTATAGGAGATTAAGATCAGTCTTCATTGTACCCTCTCCAGTGTCTTGTGACTCAGGTGTTCCCTCTAAGGGCCTAGCAAAGGTTCAACCATTTGGTCTGCCTTTTAGGATGTAGCATTTTATGGTACCATTGCCATTTGGGTCTAGATTTGTGTACCCACACTCTCCCTTGCCCTCCCGTCCATCCCCACCCACCCTATTGTCTAGTCCTCAAAATGCTTGCTGGGTATGTTGGCATCTTGCGTAGCTTCAGGATAGGTGTGGTAGATGAGAGAGACTATGCAGCAATTATCATTCTGTTCACTAAGAATTATCTGTTCCAGGTTCAACCATTTTTCTATAAATTTCATTGTGTCATTTTATCTTACTGCTGTGTAAAATTCCATTGTGTAGATATACCACATCTTAGTTACCCATTCTTCTAGTGATGGACATCTGGGTTGATTTCAGCTCTTAGCTATTATGAATTGAGCCATTATAAACATGGTTAAGCAAATCTCTTGACTGAGGCTTGAAGGTTTTAGGGTACATGCCCAATAAGGGAATAACTAGGTGTGTTGGTCACTCTATAGTCAGCTTTTTTAGGAGTCACCATATTGCTTTCCAAAGTGGTTGTACCATCTCACATTCCCAAACACAGTGCATGATGGTTCCTATTTCTCCACTTCCTTGCCAGCATTTATTTTCATTTGATTTTTTAATGTTTTTATCCTTACTGGGGTAAAGTGGAATCTCATTGTTGTTTTAATTTGCATTTCCCAGATGATTAGAGATGATGAACATTTTCTTAAGTGTGTGTTTGCCATTTGCATTTCTACCTCTGTGAACTGCCTGTCCAGGCCTTTGCCCCATTTTGTGAGTGGGTTGTTCAACATTTTATTGTTTGGTTTTTGAGTTCTTTGTAGATTCTAGAGATTTGGCCTCTGTCACTTGGATATTCATCAAATATTTTCTTCCATTCTGTGGGTAATCTATTGGCTTTGCTTATGGTATGCTTGCTTGTGAAGAAACTCTTCAGCTTCATGTGATCCCATTGGTTGAGTGACTGTTGAAGATCCTGTACTACTTGGGTGTTGTTCAGGAAGTACTCTTCCATTCCTATATCATGGAAATTTACCCCTATATTTTTTTTCCAGTAGTAGCTGAGTTTCTGGTCTTATATTGTGGTCTTTGATCTATTTGGACTTGAGTGCTGTGCATGGCAAGATGTGTGGATCAAGTTTCAATTTCGTGCATATGGTTGTCTAGTTTGTCCAGCAACATTTGTTGAAGATACTGTCTTTTTTCCAGCCTATATTGTTAGGGCCTTTGTCAAATATCAAGTAGCTGTAGTTTTTTCACCCAAAGTCTGGTTCCTCAATTCTATTCCATTGGTCTATACTCCTGTTTATATGCCAGTGCCATGCTCTTTTTATTACTATGGCTTTGTAATATAGCTTTATATCAGGTATTGTGATGCCTCCAGAGGTATTTCTTTTGCTGAGGATATGTTTGGATATCCGAGGTCTTCTGCCTTTCCATATGAACTTTGGGATCATTTTTTTTCTGTCCCTGTGAAGAACAATATTGGGATTTTAATTGGAATTTCATTAAATCTGTATATTCCTTTTGTATGATTCCCATCTTCACAATGTTAATTCTGCCTATCCAGGAGCATGAGAGGTCTTTCCAGTTTCTCAAGTCCTTCTCAATTTCTTTTGTTAATGTTATTGTGTTTTCATTGTATAGATGTTTCACTTCCTTTGTTAAAGTTATTCCAAGCTATTTTATTTTTGTTGTTGTTGTTGTTGCTATTGAAAATGGGACTATGTCCCTTATTTATTCCTCTGTGTCTTTGTCATTTGCACATAGAAAGGCTACTGACTTTTGTGCATTGATGTATCCTGCTACTTTACTATCAGAGTTAATCAAATTCAAAAGTTTTGGGATGGAGTCTCTGGTCTCTTATGTATAGAATCATGTCATCAGCGAATAGAGCTAACTTAACTTCTTCCTTTCCAAATTGTATCCCTTTTTATTTCTTTCTCCTGTCTTATTGTTTGAGCTAGGACTTCCAGTACTATATTGAAGACCAGAGGTAAGAGTTTATACCCCTGTTTTGTTCCTGATCTCAATGAAATTCCTTCAGTCTCTCTCCATTAAGTAATATTGGGGCTTAGTAGTTTTGTATATTGCCTTTATTATGTTACAATATGAACCAACCATGCCAATTCTCTCCAATGTTTTGATCATGAAGTGATGTTTTATTTTCCTAAAGGCCTTTTCTGCATGTATCAAAATGATCATGTGGTTTTTGTGTTTAACCTTGTTTATATGGTGTATTACATTGGCAGATTTCTGTATGTTGAACCACCCCTGCATTCCTGGGATGAATTGCCCTTGATCAAGGTGGATAATGGATTTGAATTGTTGCTGGATTTGGTTTATGAAGATTTTGCCCAGGATTTTTGCATCTAAGTTCATCATGGAAATAGGTCAGTAGTTTTCTTTTCTTGTGGCATCTCTGCCTGGTTTTGGAATTAGGGTGATACCAACTTCATAGAAGGTGTTGGGGAGCTTTCCATTTTCTCCAATTGTATGGCACAGATTGAGAAAGATTGGTTTGAGTTCTCCCATGAAGGTTTGATAGAATTCAGCTGAGAAGACATCTGGTCCTGGACTCTTCTTTCTGGGGAGGTTTTTATTTCTTTTTTCAATCTCCGTGAGTGCAGTAGGTTTGTTTAGGAGATTAATCTGCCCTGAGTTTAGCTTTAGTAGATGGTATGTGTCCAGGAATTTATCCATTTCCTCCATATTATCCAGTTTTGTGGAGTAGAGGTTTTTGAAATAAGTCCTGATGATACTTCCAATTTCACTTATGTCTGTTGTTATCTTGCCTTTTTCAGTTTGAATTTTATTAATTTGAAGCATCTCTCTCTCTCTCCCATCTCTCTCTCTCTTTTCTTAATCAAAATGGCCAGGGGTTTTTGTTTTGTCAATTTTCTTAGTTTCCAATTCATTAATTTCTGCTCTGATTTTAATTATTTCTTCCCATCTGGAGATTTTTCGGTTGGATTCTTCTTACTTTTCCAATGCCGTTAGGTGGATGGTTAGGTTATTGATTTGGGATCTCTCTGTCTTTGTTAGATAGGCATTTAGTGCTATGAATTTTCCCCTGAGGACTGCCTTCATTCTGTCCCATAAGTTTTGGTATGATGTGTTCTCATTGTCATTCATTTATAGAAATTCCACAATTTCTTTTTTTATTTCACCCACTATCTATTGTCTAAAAGTGTGCTGTTCATTTTGCAGGAGTCAGTGGGTTTCTTGGTGGGTCTTTTGTTGTTAATTTCTAGCAATATAGCTTTGTGATCTGATATCATGTAGGGAATTATGTCAGTCTTCTTAAATATATGGAGGCAGGCTTTGTCACCCAGTATATGATCTATTTTAGAGAATGTTCCATGGGCTGCTGAGAAGAATGTGTAGTCTGTAGATTTTTGATGGAATGTTCTGTAGATGTCCATTAGGTCTAAGTGATCTATGGTTTTGTTGAGCTCTCTTACTTCCCTGTTGAGCTTCTGTTTGGATGATCTGTCTATTACTGATAATAGTGTATTGAAGTCCCCAGCTATGATGGTGTTGGTGGTTATTTCTGATTTATTGTCAAGTAGGTTTTGATTTATGAACTGTGGTGCCCCTGTGTTTGGTGCATATAGATTTATGATTGTAATATCCTCTTGATGGATCATTCCCTTGATAAGTAGGAAGTGCCCTTCTTTGTCTTTTTTGATTATTTTTTGTTTGAAGTCTATTTTATCTGATATTAATATAGCTACACCTGCTTATTTATTATTCCCATTTGCTTGGAATATTTTTTCCATCCTTTCACCCTGAGGGGGTGTCTGATTTTAGCAGTGAGGTGGGTTTCTTGAATACTACAGGTTGAGGGGTCTAATTTTGTGATCCATCCTGATAGCTTGTGTCCCTTGATGGGTGAATTAAGGCCAATAATATTTAGGGTAATGACTGCGAGGTTTGATTTGATCCCTGCCAAGTTGTGTTGGTATATGTGGTTTGGTGTTTTCATGGACTTTGAAGGTTTTTGTGCCTTTTCTGAGTTTGATTTTTGTGATCTGCTTCTTGTAGGCATTTGAGAATGATTATTTGATTCTTCTGTGTGGAGAATTTCCTGAAGTACTCTCTGTAGGTTTGGTTTTGTGTTCATATAATTGTAAAGCTGAGTTTTGTCATGGAACGTTTTTCTTTTACCATCTACTATGAGCAATGTTTCTTCTGGGTAAAGAAGTTTGGGTTGGAAACCATGGGTTCTTAGACTTTGCAGTAGGTGGGTGAATAAACATGAGGTCACCTGCAGTGGGAAGCTGAAGCAGCTTGAGGCGGGATGGCCAAAGCAGCCTGAGCTCTCACTCAGCCAAATGCCAAAGCAGACTGAGCTCTCACTCAGCCAAATGCCAAAGCAGACTGAGCTCTCACTTGGTGGAACACCAAAGCAGCCTGAGTGCTCATGTGACAGGGATGCCGAAACAGCCTGAGCTCACGCAGGGAGGGACACCAAAGCAGCAAGCACCTCAGCAGCCTAAACTCCCACATAGTGGGCCACTGATGCAGTCTGAGCTCACACTCAGTGGGACACAAGCAGGCAGCTGGCACAGCAGATGGAGCTGGTACAGGTGGACAGGCAGAATCAGTCTGAGCTCATGTGGGCATGTGGAATGCGCCTGAGTTCACCCGTGTATGGGCAGGCAGCCGGAGCTGTAAGCAGGAAAATATGCAGAGCAGGCTAAGCTTGCACAAGTGTATGGGCAGCACATGTGTTGCGGGCATATGGACTGATGGAGCTTCGAGCAAGCCAGTGGGCTGAGCCTGCACATGGTCACGTGTGGGTGGGTGTAGCAGGGTGATCACCACTGTGCAGTGAGGCAAGTGGAACTATGCTGGCCTGGGTCCCCTTTCCTACAGTAAGTGTGGGAGTTTCCAGAGTCTGGGACTGTGTGTACAGCGGCTGCTTAGGGGGGTTGGGGAACTGGTGGGCTACCTGCGAGCAAGGGAATCAGCGGTTCCCATTTTCCCCCCTCTGTGCCCTCCCACTAGCAATCTATTAGAGATTTCTCTCCCCTAAAATACCCAGTGAACCCTTAAAGCCTTGCCTTTCTTTTCCAGGAAGGTGCAGTATAGTACAGTTAAGCTGTCACCATCTTGACCAGAAGTTCTGGAACAAGAACTTTATTTCTTATAGAAATCATATACCAATGTCATCTTTACAAAATAAAGTTCAATGGTTCTTAATACTATCACAGAGTGGTATAATTATCACAAGTAATTGATTTTAGAATAGTTCACCATTTTAGGAAAAATTTCCGTAACTACTCACTAATGTAACCCCAATCTTTGCCCACAATCCTTGGTTTCTATTGAATTACTTATATTTTTTAATTTTCTTGCAAATGAATCATACATTATGTAATACTTTATGCCTGGCTTCTTTCATTGAGAATTATAATTTCATATCCTGTGTTACAATACCCAGCAGCATTTCATTCCACTTTACTTTTAAAGTGATTTTCAATTGTAAAACAGTATTTGTTTATCCATTACTCAGTTCACAGACATTTGTGTTGCTTTTACCTTTAGTATTTCATAAATAATAGGACTATAAACATTCCTTACAAGTTTTTGTGGCTTTCTGCTTTTATTTTTTTATTTTTTATTATTATTTTTTTTACAGTCAGATTGGTACCATTATTAGGCTCATCCGTGACCTACCCCCTCCCCTTGGGCCCTCCTTGTTGAGGTATACGGGTCATGCATTGTGGAGTTAGCCCACAGTTATGGGTAAGCTCAGTGTCTCTGCATCTCATGACCCTACATGTGGCTCTGACATTCTTTCCGCCCCCTCTTCGGGAAAATTTCCCTGAGCCATGTTGGGTGCATTTTTGGTCTGCTTCAGTGATGAGGTGTTGGGGGCCTCTGAGGCTCTGGCTCTCTGATTTGGTAGGAGTTGATTTTTCTCTGTGCTGATCTCCTTCCCCCTTGTGCTGGTATCCGGTTCATCAGGAAAACAGCCCCCTTGCTTGTTTCTCCAATTTTTCTTAGGCTTTCTGCTTTTAATTTGGGGAAGTGTGTATATACCTAACAGTGGCATTTCTACATCATATGGGAAATGTATGCTTAGCATGTGGTGTACCTGCCACACTGATTTCCAAAATGTCTTGTAATGTCATCTTGTCTCACAAACCTACCAAACAATCTTTACATGGCATAATTGTCTTATATTGCCTAATTTTGTCCCCCTGTAACAATAGAGGCTAGTGAATTTTTGCCTACTTAAAGAACAAATGGTTATCCTTTCTTACTTTCCTTTTACTGCAGTAAAATTGAGCCCTTACACCCTTTCATTTCGAAACTGAATAATTCACCTATTACCATTCATCATTTAAACAGAATTGGAGAAGATAAGGGAGAGAGAGAACGTGAGATAGGAGAGAGTGAGTTGAAATATAACATGGAATATGGACAACTGAGAATATGTAGTATAGGTAGGTGAAATAGTCAATAATACATAAGTGTTGCCTTCCATGCTTATGTCAAGGGGTAAAATGAAATAGAGATAAGAAACTTTGATTTCAGTATATGAGCCAAATCAGATTAGAAATAGGTTTGGAGTTAAAATGATAGTTTAAGATACATTCTTAGCAAAAAGAGGTGGGTAGAAGCTGTAATGAAGTGTACTAAATGTCTGTCTGTCTAACAGTGTGGATTCAGCTGTTCTATTCTACTTCAAATTTTAGCATCAACTTGGTAATGACAAAGTCATCCCTACTTGCTAACAGTTGTATTGAAGATGAATTAGATAACATAGCATTTATCTTCTGAGCAATGTTAATTATGGAGTGCTGACAGGAGTACAAAAATATCCCAAATTTTTCAAGCCAATGCTCTACATCTATATAAGGAAAGCAAAACACACTGAGAGGTGTGAGGGAAGTGTGCATTTGGTACAGTCTTTCATATTTCTCAACAAAGAAAAAAGAGACACACATGGAATTTAAACCAAAAGAATAATAGACTATGATTGAATAACAAATTAGCGGCATGTCTGTCTGCCTCTTTAATTTATATTACTAATTTCATTCTTAAGGCAGAAAATAATATATTACCTTTTGTTCATTTTCAGGTATCATACCAAAAGTCCTAGAGATAAAGTGACAAAAATACTAAGTTGTGGAAAAACAGATTTTCTATGCTTCTATCTCTTTACTCAATGTGGTAGAATTTCTATATTTAAGCCAATAAGTCAGGATTTCTAAAATTGAGCCATATGATTAACATAATATGAATTCCTTAGATATTGCTTATTTACCAATAGTAAGAAATTAAGTATCCTAGCTTAAAAACACTTAGATTTGGTCCTCAGACGTTAGCACTTACCTGAAACCTATGATCATAAATGTTAAGTGGGTCTGGGAAGATAGCTCAATCAGTAAAAGTGTGCTTTTCTGGAAGGCACAAGGAGAAACTGACGTTTATTCTTGGTCCCATGTAGATGGGTGTGGTATCAGCTACCTTTAATCCCAGTGCAGGACAGGCAGATCTCTAGGGCTTACTGGTAAGATTAATGTAATCTTTAGAGCAATAAGACAATATGTCTTGGCTGGGTATGTTGGTACATGCCTTTAATCCCAGCACTCAGGAGGCAGTGGTAGGAGGATCACTGTCAGTTCGAGGCCACCCTGAGACTCCATAGGGAATTCCAGGTTGACCTAGGCTAGAGTGAGACCCTACCACAAAAACCAAAAATAAATAAATTGAAAGAGAATATGTCTTAAAAAAATAGATACATGGCAAAAGAAGAAGGACACCTGAGATTTTCCTCTAGTCCCCACATACCATACTCTGTGATCACATAGATTTACATTTTATCTTATAAATTACACTTTGGGAGTATCTACCTTCCCCTTAATGGTGTTGAACTCTGCTAAGGTAGAGAGTAAATTTTAGTCTGTTTATTATCATACGCATATCTTATACCAACATGCTAGGAGGCATTTAGTATACACTGACTGAAAGATAAATGAATAGATAGCTGAAAAATATTTAGCAGGGTGTTGAATCTCTTTTATTTAAGAATGCATTAAGTATAATTGGCTTTCTATTGCTTTGTATGGAAAACTACCATGATTACTAGCAAAGGCAAGGGGTACACTACAGGGGTCTAACTTCCTTCTCATATGCACTGTTGCACTAAACACAGATCTTTGATGTCTCTTGTGCAGGCAGTATTCTTGCATCCCACCTATATTCAGATTCCAATGTGAGCTGTGGGAATACATAAATGAATACATAAACAAATAAATAGACTACCTCAAACGTATTCCTTAATTTTTCATGCCTGCTTATTTTATAAGGAAAATATTTTAGCTTTTTACACAGAAAGACATTGGTTCAAAACTGGCTAAACTACAGTGATAAATTGTTGTTTTCACCATTTTATTGCAACCAAAATTTATTCTTAATATTTGATGGGATATTTAATTTGTTAGATAAAGTTTTGCTTTAATTTTTATCTTGAAATAGTGGTGAGATATTTTAAAAGTATAGCCTAGCTAATATTTGGAGTAGTAGTTCATTTTTTATACATTCACCATAGCATAGATATAAATATTTCTAAATATTACAAACATCCTTCATAGAATGAGGGAAAGAGAGCTTCTGGTATGCACTGGGAGGAAGAAGCACTTGTGTTCCTTGAAATCTGCAATAGGTGCTTCTACAATATCAAAAGAAATTCAGAGAGTGGGTCCTTGGCAAATGACCAGCAACAAGGAACAGCCCAAGCACAGGTTGACAGAAGCCATGACAGAAAGTCAACCTTTAACTCCTACTCAATAAATCTTCACACTGTCTCAAAATCTAGTCAGGTTTGTATGTGTGTCTACATGAACCAAAATTGGATATAGAGAATCTTCATCTTGCATCACATAAAGCTATTCCCATGTATTTGCCATGGTACTTCTTGCCTTAGCAAAAGTGTCACACATAGTGTGACCTAATATAATCCTCTGTCTACAACTGTAGACTGGGCATTTTGATGAGGAGCACATGAGATGTTTGCCTATATCTGTTCCCAGTAAACCGAGCCAGGTGAGGGTTCAGAGGTGCACCTAGGGGCTGATCTATTTTCGAAGACCCTTTCCAAGCATGGGCTAATCTGAGAATTTTAAAACATTATAAAAGACACAAAACATGTTCAAAAGGTGAGGGTATATTTAAGGAGAATTGAAGGTGGTATAATGAAATTCAGTTTCAATGTGACAGCAAAGGCATCATTGGAATAATAAATATATTTTTATTCAACTTTGATATACATGGAAACAACTAGATAATTGTAAAGTCTGTCTTAGGTATCACCAACTATTGGAACACAAATCAAGGCTTATAGAATGCCTGTCTTGTGAGAATGGTCTGTATGGTGTGGCACATTTTGCACTGGAAAGTGAAAACAATGCTGACATTTCTTACTGGCCATGTTATTTATGCAGACCATTCTATGCATGTTTCTTGCATGCACACTCCCTGCTTGTGACAATGAATTTATGAGGCCAATATTGTTTTTGTTCTGTCAGTAGGGAAACAAAGCACATGATGAAGTAATTTCTTCAAGGGCATTCACCTAGGAAGTAAGTTTTGATATTCTTAAACACCATGAAAGGCCTGCATGCAAGCTATTTTATGAAATAGGATTATCTCTGGTCCTCTCCTGGGATATTTTTTCTGTTATTTTCTCTTTAATTTGTTGGGAATTGAGGTAAGAATTATGCAGCTAACATAATGGATGTTTTCTAAAATAGAGCAAATTTTTCAAATGATTTCTACCTATACATGTGCTTACACATAGATCAGAATACTTGTTACAGAAAATATCACAAAATTCCAAACCTTTTCATTTGGAATACTATCTTCTTTCATTGAGCCATGTTGGGTGCATTTTTGGTCTGCTTCAGTGATGAGGTGTTGGGGGCCTCTGAGGCTCTGGCTCTCTGATTTGGTAGGAGTTGATTTTTCTCTGTGCTGATCTCCTTCCCCCTTGTGCTGGTATCCGGTTCATCAGGAAAACAGCCCCCTTGCTTGTTTCTCCAATTTTTCTTAGGCTTTCTGCTTTTAATTTGGGGAAGTGTGTATATACCTAACAGTGGCATTTCTACATCATATGGGAAATGTATGCTTAGCATGTGGTGTACCTGCCACACTGATTTCCAAAATGTCTTGTAATGTCATCTTGTCTCACAAACCTACCAAACAATCTTTACATGGCATAATTGTCTTATATTGCCTAATTTTGTCCCCCTGTAACAATAGAGGCTAGTGAATTTTTGCCTACTTAAAGAACAAATGGTTATCCTTTCTTACTTTCCTTTTACTGCAGTAAAATTGAGCCCTTACACCCTTTCATTTCGAAACTGAATAATTCACCTATTACCATTCATCATTTAAACAGAATTGGAGAAGATAAGGGAGAGAGAGAACGTGAGATAGGAGAGAGTGAGTTGAAATATAACATGGAATATGGACAACTGAGAATATGTAGTATAGGTAGGTGAAATAGTCAATAATACATAAGTGTTGCCTTCCATGCTTATGTCAAGGGGTAAAATGAAATAGAGATAAGAAACTTTGATTTCAGTATATGAGCCAAATCAGATTAGAAATAGGTTTGGAGTTAAATGATAGTTTAAGATACATTCTTAGCAAAAAGAGGTGGGTAGAAGCTGTAATGAAGTGTACTAAATGTCTGTCTGTCTAACAGTGTGGATTCAGCTGTTCTATTCTACTTCAAATTTTAGCATCAACTTGGTAATGACAAAGTCATCCCTACTTGCTAACAGTTGTATTGAAGATGAATTAGATAACATAGCATTTATCTTCTGAGCAATGTTAATTATGGAGTGCTGACAGGAGTACAAAAATATCCCAAATTTTTCAAGCCAATGCTCTACATCTATATAAGGAAAGCAAAACACACTGAGAGGTGTGAGGGAAGTGTGCATTTGGTACAGTCTTTCATATTTCTCAACAAAGAAAAAAGAGACACACATGGAATTTAAACCAAAAGAATAATAGAATATGATTGAATAACAAATTAGCGGCATGTCTGTCTGCCTCTTTAATTTATATTACTAATTTCATTCTTAAGGCAGAAAATAATATATTACCTTTTGTTCATTTTCAGGTATCATACCAAAAGTCCTAGAGATAAAGTGACAAAAATACTAAGTTGTGGAAAAACAGATTTTCTATGCTTCTATCTCTTTACTCAATGTGGTAGAATTTCCATATTTAAGCCAATAAGTCAGGATTTCTAAAATTGAGCCATATGATTAACATAATATGAATTCCTTAGATATTGCTTATTTACCAATAGTAAGAAATTAAGTATCCTAGCTTAAAAACACTTAGATTTGGTCCTCAGACGTTAGCACTTACCTGAAACCTATGATCATAAATGTTAAGTGGGTCTGGGAAGATAGCTCAATCAGTAAAAGTGTGCTTTTCTGGAAGGCACAAGGAGCAACTGACATTTATTCTTGGTCCCATGTAGATGGGTGTGGTAGCAGCTACCTTTAATCCCAGTGCAGGACAGGCAGATCTCTAGGGCTTACTGGTAAGATTAATGTAATCTTTAGAGCAATAAGACAATATGTCTTGGCTGGGTATGTTGGTACATGCCTTTAATCCCAGCACTCAGGAGGCAGTGGTAGGAGGATCACTGTCAGTTCGAGGCCACCCTGAGACTCCGTAGGGAATTCCAGGTTGACCTAGGCTAGAGTGAGACCCTACCACAAAAACCAAAAATAAATAAATTGAAAGAGAATATGTCTTAAAAAAATAGATACATGGCAAAAGAAGAAGGACACCTGAGATTTTCCTCTAGTCCCCACATACCATACTCTGTGATCACATAGATTTACATTTTATCTTATAAATTACACTTTGGGAGTATCTACCTTCCCCTTAATGGTGTTGAACTCTGTTAAGGTAGAGAGTAAATTTTAGTCTGTTTATTATCATACCCATATCTTATACCAACATGCTAGGAGGCATTTAGTATACACTGACTGAAAGATAAATGAATAGATAGCTGAAAAATATTTAGCAGGGTGTTGAATCTCTTTTATTTAAGAATGCATTAAGTATAATTGGCTTTCTATTGCTTTGTATGGAAAACTACCATGATTACTAGCAAAGGCAAGGGGTACACTACAGGGGTCTAACTTCCTTCTCATATGCACTGTTGCACTAAACACAGATCTTTGATGTCTCTTGTGCAGGCAGTATTCTTGCATCCCACCTATATTCAGATTCCAATGTGAGCTGTGGGAATACATAAATGAATACATAAACAAATAAATAGACTACCTCAAACGTATTCCTTAATTTTTCATGCCTGCTTATTTTATAAGGAAAATATTTTAGATTTTTACACAGAAAGACATTGGTTCAAAACTGGCTAAACTACAGTGATAAATTGTTGTTTTCACCATTTTATTGCAACCAAAATTTATTCTTAATATTTGATGGGATATTTAATTTGTTAGATAAAGTTTTGCTTTAATTTTTATCTTGAAATAGTGGTGAGATATTTTAAAAGTATAGCCTAGCTAATATTTGGAGTAGTAGTTCATTTTTTATACATTCACCATAGCATAGATATAAATATTTCTAAATATTACAAACATCCTTCATAGAATGAGGGAAAGAGAGCTTCTGGTATGCACTGGGAGGAAGAAGCACTTGTGTTCCTTGAAATCTGCAATAGGTGCTTCTACAATATCAAAAGAAATTCAGAGAGTGGGTCCTTGGCAAATGACCAGCAACAAGGAACAGCCCAAGCACAGGTTGACAGAAGCCATGACAGAAAGTCAACCTTTAACTCCTACTCAATAAATCTTCACACTGTCTCAAAATCTAGTCAGGTTTGTATGTGTGTCTACATGAACCAAAATTGGATATAGAGAATCTTCATCTTGCATCACATAAAGCTATTCCCATGTATTTGCCATGGTACTTCTTGCCTTAGCAAAAGTGTCACACATAGTGTGACCTAATATAATCCTCTGTCTACAACTGTAGACTGGGCATTTTGATGAGGAGCACATGAGATGTTTGCCTATATCTGTTCCCAGTAAACCGAGCCAGGTGAGGGTTCAGAGGTGCACCTAGGGGCTGATCTATTTTCGAAGACCCTTTCCAAGCATGGGCTAATCTGAGAATTTTAAAACATTATAAAAGACACAAAACATGTTCAAAAGGTGAGGGTATATTTAAGGAGAATTGAAGGTGGTATAATGAAATTCAGTTTCAATGTGACAGCAAAGGCATCATTGGAATAATAAATATATTTTTATTCAACTTTGATATACATGGAAACAACTAGATAATTGTAAAGTCTGTCTTAGGTATCACCAACTATTGGAACACAAATCAAGGCTTATAGAATGCCTGTCTTGTGAGAATGGTCTGTATGGTGTGGCACATTTTGCACTGGAAAGTGAAAACAATGCTGACATTTCTTACTGGCCATGTTATTTATGCAGACCATTCTATGCATGTTTCTTGCATGCACACTCCCTGCTTGTGACAATGAATTTATGAGGCCAATATTGTTTTTGTTCTGTCAGTAGGGAAACAAAGCACATGATGAAGTAATTTCTTCAAGGGCATTCACCTAGGAAGTAAGTTTTGATATTCTTAAACACCATGAAAGGCCTGCATGCAAGCTATTTTATGAAATAGGATTATCTCTGGTCCTCTCCTGGGATATTTTTTCTGTTATTTTCTCTTTAATTTGTTGGGAATTGAGGTAAGAATTATGCAGCTAACATAATGGATGTTTTCTAAAATAGAGCAAATTTTTCAAATGATTTCTACCTATACATGTGCTTACACATAGATCAGAATACTTGTTACAGAAAATATCACAAAATTCCAAACCTTTTCATTTTGGAATACTATCTTCTTTCATTGAGAATACTAGGATTTGGATGAGGTTAAACAGGAAAGATAATTACTTTCTCCTGTTATACTTATCTAGTTTTATATAAAACATAATGAAGATTTAAATATGTACACAAAATATCTTGACATTTAAAGGCAATTCAAATGATTAATAGTTTTCACCTTAAAAAAAAATCATTTGCCAGGCATGGTGGTACATGCCTTTAGTCGTAGCACTCAGGAGGCAGAGGTAGGAGAATTGTCATGAGTTCGAGGCCACCCTGAGACTACATAGTGAATTCCAAGTCAGCCTCTGAGCTAGAGTGAGACCCAACCTCAACAAAAAAAAAGAAAAAAAAACAGACAGAAAACATTATTTTCTCATATGCACTGCTACACTGAGTATGGATCTTCCATTCAAATAAAAGCAGTTCACTGAGCTACTATATTATTATACTCAGTATCAGCACACTATGGAGATACAATTTAAAAGTTAACAATAAATTGGGCTGGAGAAATGGCTTAGTGGTTAAGTGCATGCCTGTGAAGCCTAAGGACCTCAGTTCAAGGCTCGATTCCCCAGGACCCACATTAGCCATATGCACAAGAGGGCACACGCATCTGGAGCTCGTTTGCAGTGGCTGGAGGCCCTGGCGTGCCCATTTTCTCTCTCTCTATCTGCCTCTTTCTCTCTCTGTCTGTCTCTCTAAAATAAAAAATGAACAAAAAATAAAAAAAAGTTAACAACAAATCTTTTGTTGACTGGTGAATATACTCTTAGTGCTACATGACTAATGGTACTTATTTTCTTGAGACATTTTTTATATTTATAAATTTTATAAATGTATTTATTTTAATTAGAAAGTTTGGGGGAAATGAAATTATATTTGCAATATATACAAATATAATTCAAGACAGCAAACAATCCTATAAGTATGTTAGCCAACAGGGACAGAGATAAGTTGTTACCATCATTAATTCAAGTTAAAAGTTTTCTAACATTCCTAATAAAATTCCCAAATTGAATTTCAATTTATTTCTTCTAAGCCACACTAGATTTAACCTCCCCTTCATTCTTTCTGTTGCCCTAGTGATTTAGCTCACTAACATCATCCTCAACAATATTTCTCAACTAGAGTTTTTCCAACAAAATTAAATTTCACATTCTAATGCAGCAGCAGCAGCAGCAGCAGAATGGTGATAGATAAGGGTTAGAAAACAGAGAGTGTCATCACCTACATATTCTAGTTGGTCAACTAAGAATATGAGACAAATGATACAACTGGAAAACATACTGTAGATTATGATGTTACTTGAAACAGACACATCATTCATATAATCCTCTAATTACTTTGCTCTTGACTGAGTACTCATCAAACTGAAATACTTAAGTACATGTTCTACAGTTAGTTGCTAGATAGCAGGCAAAGGTTATCCTCCTGAGCTTGAAACCCAGAAGGGCTAGCCTTCCTGAGATACTGCCTCCACACTCTTGCCCCAAAGATCAAATCCTGTGAAAACTAAAACTCAGAAATTACAGAAACTGGATAAAATAATGTCTAGCCTAGCTAACTGAAATTCTGAAATAAGGAAAAATGACGAACACCAAAACTCCCCAGCACCAGAGCACTGTAAATACAAGATTTGGAAATAGAATTCTTATCATGCCAAGTAACAAGTAAGTCCTCAATGCTAAAAGTTGAAGATAGTACCAGAAACCACCAATAACAAATAGAAATTCAACCACAAATTTTGGTGCACAGCTCCTAATTATGTAAGGGAAAACTAATGATCCTTTCACCAGGTAGACCATAAGCCCCTTATCTCATTTCTGGGACCCTTTTCTGAGGCCCTGATAAGTTTGATGTTTGAATTTCCAGTCCCCTGTGCAGTTAGTATTGAGAAAGCTGCTCACATGCTACTCTATAAATTATCTCTCAAGGCTGTGCTGCTCAAAGCTGATGTCTATGCACTCATGACATTCATTCTTCATTACTTGGAATTATATGATCTTAGACAAGTTATTAATTTCTGGTTAGCCTCAGAATTTTCTTCATGAAATAGGGATAATGACAGTGAACATGTCATTTGGTTTCTGTGAGGATGAAATGAGATCACCTATGTCCAGTGGTCATCATAGGACTGGCATATACTGAATATTTGAAAATGTTACCTGTTGTCACAATGTAGGATTTGATTTCAGGTGACATTTTTTAGTACTATAAGGGAATTGTGTTCCACACAACTTTTAAAAATTAACTGAGAAATTAACAGCTTTCCTGGAATGATTAACAGCTAGAATCCATCAAGTATGCATATGTGACAGTCTTGTTCTGCCTGTTGGACATGCATGGGTAGATGAACATGCCCCTTTCTCTGGTAGGATCAATATGCTCCTTAGAATTTCAATTATTTGATACACATGAAATAAAAGATCAGCTTTTACCAGGCACAATTGTCTCAAGCATTTGATTTTATCTATCACACATGAAATCTGCAAGTAGACTACTCCTTTACAATGAGTAATTTTGGATAAGCAACTCTCTTACTTCTCAGTGTGGGTATAATTTGATTTATTTTACTTTTTTGTTTGTTTTTGTCCCACCATGGTACTTAGCACCACACCTTGCAATTTGTCACTACTGAATAAAGGCAGCATAGTATGTACAGATGAATGATGAATGGATGTGCTTTTTTGACATCAGATCATTGGGCTATTTTTGCTTCATATGACACCTCTATTTCTCTTATTTTCTCTCAGTTTAAAATATATGCCTTGTCTCTAATTGAGTATGTGCTTATCCATGGAAATCTAACTCTAACTCTCATTTACATTGATTCTGTCCTTTTTTCTAAAACCAATACTCATTTGATCATCAAGTAGACTTGATCACAGTAAATTTATCCAATATATTACCTTATTAATGGTCCTATTTTGAGGGCCACTTGGTGTTCTGTCTTGCATTGATCAATGCACTGATGATTCAAACTCACAATATGGAAGTAGAGATGAAATATCTAAATGAGTTAAATTAATAAAGAGGAAGAATGGTGTTTTATGGGGCATGGACGTCCCATGATTAGATGGAATTATTTCTTCTTTCTACTGAGTATCTTCTAGCTGTGTTGGAAATTTTGGTTTGTTTTCTATCTCGCTATGTGCTTGTCTGCAGGAACAGGAGTATTTCTATGTATGAATGAAGGCACTATGCCAGTGATTTTTGGAAAATGAGAAGGCTCCTTTCTCCATTTGTTTATTGTGTCTGTCAGTATATTGGCCACTTTTAGGGTTAGAATACTAGGCTAATATGACATGGATTTGGATCTTATGCACAGAGTATGTCTAGCAATATAGAGTTACTGATAAATAATTGATATTTGAGTGCTTAAAGAAATCAGTACTCTCCTATTCTTTAACAAGTTCAAAACATGAAAAGAACACTGGTACAAATATTTCCCTCAAGAGTCATTACTTTTATTTCATAGATTATTGGAATCCAATTAATCATGATAAGCTTATATTTCATTGAGAAATTTGTGTACTTATTTGTCTGACCACAATATCTGTTTCACTGCCTTATTTGAGGATTAATAGCAGTAATAAATACAGTCCTGTGCTTGGTTTATATGATGTTAAGTATAGTCCAAACCAAAACAATGATAAATTTGAGAAATGTTGGGTCTTCATGTTAAAATTTTTCAAACTTTAATTTCTGGGTAAGATGGAAGCATAGGAGCCATGCCAAACCAGCCTAGGGATAAGCAAAACCACAGAAAAATGCATTCTGAAAAGTGAAGGAGTATAGTTTATTCTTAGACACAGAAGAGAAGCCAGTGAGATCAAGATCAACCAGAAAGGAGGAAAACGGCCAGAATCCCACTGAAACTCTTGCAGCTTGCTGATCTGCACAATCTACACACCCACCCAGCACCACCCTACCAGGCACACCAAGCAGCTGCAGCAGCAGAGACCAAACAAGGGGATTTTTCAATTTCATCAGCCCTCTTGCAAAGCTAAGAAATCTGAAGATCAACTAAGGAGCTGCTTTAAAAGATACAGGGTGGAACTGCGTGATCAACTCCAGAAGTCTGAACTCTCCCATCCTCCACCATCAGAACCCCAGCGAACATCCCTCATTCAGACATTCACGCCCCCCCCCCCCCATGGCAGTGCAGCCAGAACAGCTGATCAGAGCTCCAGCTCCACAGCACAACATGGGGGTATCAAGGTGGGCACTCAGCATTGGTGAGATTGGAAGCTACCCCAAAAGGTAATGAGGCTGACTGACAAAAAAACAAAACAAAAACAGGCACATATGCCTGCTTTGAAAGAGCTAATCTCCCTTTCCATGTCAGGAAATGTTATGGGTTATATATTCTTGGTTGGCTTTACCATTTTCAAATAAACTGTATTTAGGGGTTAAATATTGTTGCTTTGATGTGTTCATATTCATAGGGCCTTTGTCTTTTGCTTCTGTAATTACTGGAGGCAGGGTCTGATTCAGATCCAGGCTGACCTGAAATCCAATTCATAACAGAACTCTTTACTTCGCAGCTGACAAGATTAAGGGTGTAGAGCAGCACACACCCCTAGGGATTTTGGCTTTATAACTCTATCTATTTGTTTTAATCCCCACAACTGCATACTTTGTGCTCATTTTAATTGAATGTGTATATTGCTCAGTTGAAGATTAGAATTTGCCAGTAAATTATTCCACCCAGTCCACTAGAATACTTGCTTAGCAAGCAAATTCAACACTAGGATTACTTCTGTGGCTGGACTGGGGTACAAGAACTATACCTGGCACCTTAAACTCATATCCTGAGAGTATATAAAAGTGGATTGCCACATCTAAGAACACTGCAGAAAAGTAGAAAACACAAGCATCAAATCAATTCAGTATGGAAAAGTAGGTACACTATAATACAAGAAACCCCCAAAATAAGAACAATACAATCCCACCAAAAATTATAAATCCATCAGAAATGATCACCAATGAGACTGTTTTAGATGAATTGCCTAACAAAGATTTCCAAAAAAAGATGGTATCTATGTTCAAAGAAATCAATGAAGAAATGAAATGAATCAAAGAAGAAAACAAAGGAGTTAAAGAAGAAAGCAAACTTCTGAAAGAGAACACATGAAAATAGCTTAATGAAATAAGGAGGTCATTAAAAGACATGAGTAAGGAAATGAAATACTGAAGAAAAACTAGTCTGAAATCCTAGCTCTGGAGAATACAGTCAGTGAAATTAAAAACAAACAAACAAACAAACAAAAACCTCTGTGGAAAGCCTCACCAATAGAATGGATGGAGAGAACAGAATATCTAAACTAGAAGACCAGGTGGCAGACCTAATACAGTCCAACAAAGAGAAAAACAAGCTAATAGGAAGATATGAATGGGAATTTCAAGACATCTCGGAGACTGTGAAAAGATCAAACATAAGAATTCAGGGTATAATAGAAGGAGAAGAATTTCAATCCAGAGGCTTAGTAGTTGCTTTCAACAAAATCATAGAAGAAAATTTTCCCCAAATTGGGAAAGAAATGCCAATGCAGATACAAGAAGCTTTTAGAACACGAAACAGACAAAATCCAGAAAGTACCTCTCCTCACCATGTTATAATTAAACTCCTAAATACGATAACAAAAGAAAATATATTGAAAGCACTTAGTGAGAAAAAGCAAGTCACCTACAAAGGCAAGCCCATCAGAATAACTGCAGATTACTCAACACAAACTTTAGAAGCCAGAGGGCTTGGAATGATGTATTCCAAATTCTGAAAAATAACTGTCAACCAAGATTACCTTATCCTGCAAAGCTATCTATTCAAATCAATGGAGAAATAAGGACACACCACAACAAAAACAGGTTAATGAAATTTATGACCATTAAACCAACTCTACATAAAATACTTGAAGGAATTCTTCATGCTGAAGAGAAAGCAAAACAAACACAAGAGGAAATTGGAAAAAAAAAAAACACACTCAAAAAAGAGTTAATACAAATGAGCAAAGGAAAAAACAGGAAAAATACAAAAAAAGAATGGTGAGAATAAATGCATGCCTTTCAATAATAACATTTAATATCAATGGCATTAATGTACCAACTAAAAGACACAGACTTGCAGACCTGATTAAAAGGCAGGATCCTGCCATTTGTTGCCTCTAGGAAACTCATCTCTCAGTAAAAGATAGACACTGTCTTGGGTGAAAAGATGGAAAATTCTATGTTTAGCAAATGGGCCTAGGAAATAAGCAGGGGTTGCTATCCTAATACCTGACAGGATAGACTTCAAACCAACATTAGTGAGGAAAGATAAAAAAGGTCATTTTATACAGATTAAAGGAACATTCCAACAGGAGGACATTACAATCCCAAACACATATGCACCTAACATGGCAGCTCCTAGTTTCATCAAACAAACACTATTAGACTTAAGATAACAGATACCATCAAAAACAATTGTGGCGAGTGACTTCAAAACCCCACTCTCATCAATTGACAGGTCATTCCAGCAAATAATAAACAGAGGAATCGGTATTAAATGATATCATAGAACAAAGGGACCTAACAGATATCTACAGAACATTTGATCCAAATGCTGCAGAATATTCATTTTTTCTCAGCAGCACATGGAACATTCTCTAAAATAGACCATTTATTAGGACACAAAGCAAATCTCAACAAATACAGCAAAACTGAAATAATCCCTTATTCTCCATCTGACCACAATGGGATTAAACTGCAAATCAGCAACAAGAAAACTTACTTAACATACAAAAAATTCATGGAGACTAAACAGTCACTATTGAATAATCAATGAGTCATTGAAGAAATAAAAAAGGAAATTCATAGAATCAAATGATGGTGATAATATAACATACCAAAACCTTTGGAACATATTGAAGGCAATCCTAAGAGGGAAATTTTTAGCTCTAAGTGCCTATATCAAGAAATTAGAAAGTTCACAAATAAACAATTTAATGCTTTACCTTAAGGACTTGGAAAAAGAACAACTGGGCAAAACAAAAATCAGTAGATGAAAAGAAATAATAAAGATTAGGACAGAAATTAATGAAATAGAAACCCCAAAAAAGCAAACTAGGGAATCAATGAAACAAAGAGTTGGTCCTTTGAAAGGATAAGCAACATTGATAAACCCTTAGCAAATGTGAATAGAAGAAAGAGAGAAGACACAAAAATTAATAAAATTAGAGATGAAAAAGTCACCACTACAACAGATACCAAAGAAATTCAGAAAATTATAAGGATGTACTTTAAGAATATATATGCCACTAAGTTTGAAAATCTAAAAGAAATGGATTATTTCCTTAATTCATATGACTTATCAAAATTAAATCAAAATGAGATTAACCATTTAAATAGACCTGTAACAAGTATGGAGATACAAACCATTATAAAAAGTGCCCCAACTAAAAAAAAAAAAAATTAGACCAACATGGATTCATTGGTGAATTTTACCCAACCTTCATGGAAGAACTAACACCACTGCTTCTCAAAATTTTATATAAAATAGAAAATAAAGGAATTATACTGAAGTACTTCTATGAAGCCAGCATCACCCTGATATCAGAATCAAAGACAGAAAAAAAAAAAAAAGAAAATTACAGACCATTCTTCCTAGTGAACATAGATGCAAAAATTCTGAACACAATATTGGCAAACAGAATACAAGAATATACCAAAATGATTATTCACCCTGATCAAGTTGGCTTTATCCCAGGGATACAGGGATGGTTCAACATATGCAAATCAATAAATGTAATACATCATATAAATGGTCTGAAGGACAAAAATCACATGATTATCTCAATAGATGCAAAAAAGGCATTTAACAAAATTCACTATCCTTTCATGGTAAAAAATATTACAGAAACTCGGAATAGAAGGAACATATCTCAACTTAATAAAAGCTATTTATGACAAACCTACAGCCAACATAATACTAAATGGAGAAGAACTTGAATCTATTTTAGTAAATTCAAGAACAAAACAAGGGTGCTTACTGTCCCCAATTTTATTTAATATAGTGCTGGAAGTCTAAGCTTTAGCAATAAGGCAAGAGGCACTCATAAAAGGGATAAAAATTGTAAAGGAAGAGATCAAATTATCATTATTTGCAGATGATATGATTCTGTACATAAAAGACCCTAGATGCTCTACCAGCAAACTATTAGAGCTGATAAACACTTTTAGCAACATACTAAGATATAAAATAAATACACAGAAATTAGTAGCTTTCCTATATACTAACAATAATATGCATAGGATGACATCAGGGAATTTCTCCCATCCACAATTGCCTCAAAAAAATAAATAAATAATGTACTGTGGAATAAACTTAACCAGTGTATGCAGCCTTATGGGAGACAGAAGTCATCAGTGATGAAAACGGTGGATACTGGAAGCCTTAAGTTTGGCCAGATAGGCCAAATGACTGAACAAGCTCAATAGAGGCATGTCTGCTCTGGGGGAAACCAACTGCTCTCTAATTGGACTAAAGGCCCACTCTATGGGAGGGAATACATCCCTGTTACTGAAAACCTAATCAAAAGCCTATGGAAGGAGAGGTCATGAGCCTTAGGGGTATAAAGCTTGCTCTTGTCTGGATAAATGCATATATTACTCTCACCAAATTGGCCTGAAAGCACTATACTCAATGTTCATATTCATATATTAATGCTAATCTCACTTTTGGTTAGAGAAACTTCTCTTTTCAGACGGTGATTACCACTGGGATGACGCAAAAGGCAACATAGTGCTGAGAAGAAGGGACAGAGGAATGTCCAGCACTGAAACATCTCTATCACACCCTCCAACGCTCAGGGTCCATTAAGGAAGAGTTGGCTGAAGGAGTGTAAAAGCCAAAGGAAGGGTACCGATCCTTACATACAACTGTCCAGACAGAAATTGGCCTCAATATCCATGACCTCACAGTGCTTAGCAATACCTACATAAGACCCTCATAATAGGAGATAAAGATGATGACATCAAATTAAAAGAGAGACTGATGGAGAGAGGGAGGGGTTATGACAGGGAGCAGATTTATGAAGGGGAAAGTGGGGGAGGGGAGGGGAGGGAAATATCATGGTTTGTTGCCTGTAAGCATAGAAGTTGTCAATAAAAATATATTTATTTATATATTTAAAAATTCAAACTTTAATATGCTTTTAATATAGGAAATAAAATCACACCTTTAACAGGATGCTGTGTAAAATTGGTTAACTTGTGACCTGTGCTCATGTAACATTGGCCAGGCTAATGTCACTTTTTAGAACAAAAGTTTGAAATACAGAGGGCCTTTAATAAATCACAGTGGAAGTCAAATTGTGGCCTACGCCACTCATCTCAGGAGATCATACCTGCTCTCCATGTGTCATTTAAAATGTAATTCCCTTTAAATGGGTGCAGAGCCATTCTATTACTAGGCATGACTGCTTTTAGTATTAGCAGTGGTTTAATGATTTTATGTCATGCAGTAATAAAAACATGGCATTTGACTGTGACTACAACTTGGAAGGGTATGTTTTTGGAAATCCTATTTTTAGGAGACATGGAAACGTGAACTCTTCATCCGTATTTATTTCCCAACCATCTTTCCCAGTAATGCGCATACATTTTACCACTCTGACGACTTTTCATGACTACTACAATGAATGTGGTGATTTGTAGCCCCAAACAATGTCTGCATGCATGCGAATATTTTTCATCAGAAAAGAAGCATTGGGCCTGCAACCAATGTTTCCATCAGGGAAAAAAATAAGGCACCTCCACAATTCCTCAGTCCAAATTCTTCATATGGAAAATACAGAAGCTAGATAACAATATACATACATATAGATAGATAGATAGATAGATAGATAGATAGATAGATAGATAGATAGATAGATCCCAATGGTGCACACTGTTTCAAACTTCGCCAAGATAAATTTGATTATGAATAATTAAATGTCAATACTTGTCCTCAAAAGTAGAATCTTATTACTTTCAGTACTCATAATTCAATTTTCTTCTTCTTCTTCTTACTTCTCCTTCCCCTTCCTCCTCTTCTCCTTCTTCTTCTCCTCCTCTTCCTCCTCCTCCTTCTTCTTCTCCTTTTCCTCCTCCTCCTCCCCTTCCTCCTCCTCCTCCTTCTTCTTCTAATGTAGGATCTCACTCTAGACCAGGCTGACCTGTAATCCTGGAACTCATTATGTAGTCTCAGAGTGGCCTTGAACTCATAGCGATCCTCCAACCTATGCCTCCTGAGTGCTGGGATTAAAGGTGTATGGCACAATGTCTGGCTTCAATTTCCTTCTTTAAGAGTCAAAGAAATTGATTTTCACTTGCCTTGAAACAACTGCTCCATTTGTATTCTTGATTCAACATTTCCTATCTTTGGAAGTTCCTTGATATGTCAATGTTATATCCTTACTCTAGTGCCATGTCTTCCCATTTTCTACTGGTCTGTCCTCTTCCATCATTCTAAAATTATTCCCACAGCACACACACATACAAACGTTGGCATTAAGCTCTACAGCTCTCTCATTATTGAAAATTTCTTCCACAAACAAACCATTTAAAATAGTTTACTTTTGAAAGACTTCTGATTTCAAACTTCATTTTGTACTTTGGTTTCTATAAATAAATTCATGACTTCTACTTTTTTCTTTTTCTTTTCTGTCATTTCTCCTCTCCCACTGATTCTCACAGTCCTCTTTCTCACATTTTTACCCAGACTACCCAAGAAAAATGCCTAATTATCTCCTAATATTTCAATCTAACTGTCAGTACACATAAAAAGACAATTTTATCAGCATAGAAAACAAATACCAACTCATTCCTCCTTCACATTCTGTCCCCTTCTTTCATTTCACCCTGCATTCATTATTCTTTTTTTTTAATTTATTTATTTATTGAAAGTGACAGACAGAGAGAGAGAGAGAGAGAGAGGGAGGGAGGGCGGGAGGGAGGCAGAGAGAGAGAATGGGCGCGCCAGGGCTTCCAGCCACTGCAAATGAACTCCAGATGCGTGCGACCCCTTGTGCATCTGGCTAACGTGGATCCTGGAGAATCAAGCCTCGAACCAGGGTCCTTAGGCGTCACAGGCAAGTGCTTAACCGCTAAGCCATCTCTCCAGCCCTCATTATTCTTTTTTTTTATTTTTTTGTTTTATTTATTTATTTGAGAGTGACAGAGAGAAGGAGGCAGAGAGAGAGAGAGAGAGAGAGAGAGAGAGAGAGAGAGAGAGAGAGAATGGGCGCGCCAGAGCTTCCAGCCTCTGTAAACGAACTCCAGATGCATACGCCCCCTTGTGCATCTGGCTAACGTGGGTCCTGGGGAATTGAGCCTCGAACCGGGCTCCTTAGGCTTCACAGGCAAGCGCTTAACCGCTAAGCCATCTCTCCAGCCCTCATTATTCTTTTTATTGACTCAGGAACTATATATCAAACACTTTTTCTCCAAACCACACACTTTCAAGATAACCCTAGAAGGTAGGCTATATTACTACATCACAGATAACTAAAAATTAAGCAGGAGAAACTTTAAAAAGTTGAGAAATTTAAATTACAGGATAAATAAAAATATAAAATTCCAGTTATATATAACACCAATACACATTTTAACACATCATTACATTTTTTTAAACACATACCAGTACACTAGAGTTGCAACCAGTGAAACTTTCCTACCAAGAGGTTTAACAAATGTTTAGTTTTGTTCTCATAATATCACAATTTTCTTCTGAAGCATACATTATTCTTCTTCCCAGTTTGGTAACTTTGTCTCCCAAGAAAAAGTGATTATCATGTAGTAGATCTCTATCTTCTTCATTCAAAGTTGTAGCCTACTACTGGACTATCTCCTACCTTGTCGCTCAGGAGAAAGCCACTATCATCTAACAGATCGCTTCTTTTGTGTTCAAAGTGTATCTTCCTATTGGACTACTTTCTGCTTTGTTTCCCAAGAGAAATCCACTATCTTCTAGTAGATCTCCAATAAAAGTTTTAGCCATTTTGCACTGATAAGATCTAGTTTATTTCTCTATCCTTTCCTATTCTACTCTTGGTATTACATATTGGATTTTTAGTCATAAACTTTTAGCATATATATTTAATTGCTTATAGATAGTCAACATATCTAATATCCTGACAAACTAAACAGGAATTTAAAGTATAGTCACACTTGGCTTCTTTTAAATTTGTCACAATAATTTTTCATTGTTTCCTTGTGAATCATTGCATCTATTATCAACCTTTTCTAGCTTTCAAAGACCAGTAGTAGGTAAATTTCCTTAAGTGCTTTTAAAAATATTTCTTCACTTGCCACGTTTTAGGGGGAAAAGATTTCAACTTTCTCTTCCTAATTTTCATTCTCATATTTTGTCTTTCCCTATTGTGGAGAGTGGACCAGTCATAAAATTTAATCCTTTCAAAAGCATTTTTTCTCACTTGGGGTCACTCCTGAAGTTTGGCATAATACAATTGTGTTTGTTGTTAGTACCTTAGCACAGGTTGTGCTATCTGTAAATCATTCTTAACACTGATATTATTTTCCCATTCCAAAAAGAAAACTATAAATGGTAAATTCTATCATTATCTCTACCCTCCTTTTCTAAATTTTATTATCTTTTGTTATTTTTATTATTTATTATACTTTATTTATGTATAAGAATACTTATAAATTTATATGCAAGAAAAATTTTACAGTATTCTTATATAATATATAATTATAACATGTTTACTAATTTAAATATATTTATATTTTTGTAATTATTTTATTAGTGTTTTCCATTATTGTTTTATTTTATTTTATTTATTTTTCATATCTGTTATCTAAGCCCAATATGTTGGTAATGAACCTATTGCTCCATAGGAAACATATTTCCAAAATCCTATGCTCATGAGCACAGTACGCATTCCCCAAATATTAACTTGCTGAAAGAGAACATAATGAATAACAATATTGTAGCAATCAACTGTTGGCATTGTGTTTGTATGTGGATATATAGTCTCATTCTTTGTGATTTCAGGCCATCCTTTATAGAAATGAAATATAAATCCTTTGAATTATTATGTGTTTTACAATTCACAGAGATAAAGTTCAAATTACAGTAGAAGGAGATGGGATGGACTATGTATATGTATTCCCTACTGAGAGAAAAAATTTGCAAGTCAAATAACAATTATCGATTTTTTGAATTGGTGGCCAGATAAATTTATTTCACAAAAGTTAATGCTAAGTTAAGTCAGTCATTTTTCCAGTTCTAAAAGATACTGCACAAGTACGTGCTTGAATTTCAGCAGCTCTGCATTGAAGTATATCATCTCCTGGATCATTGTTAAAACAAATGACTATGTTGACAATGAGCCCTGGAAATAACTGTTATATAAAAGAAAAATCTCTATCAATTAAATGCATTTCTTTAGGGATTTATTTAAAAGTAGTTATAAAATCCATAAAATATACTAAACAGTTAAAGGAAATAGGTTTTTCTAAGGATCTTTTCACTTCTACTATAAAAGAGAATTCATGCACATGAACACAGTGAATAAGAGGTAGAAAAGTGTTCTGGTTTTCACTGGTCTGTCCTTGGAGTTGTAGAGATCCAGAAAAAAAATCATAAAATACATGTTAAGGTTTGGTCTTCAATTTCAGTTGTTAGTAATAGTTACATTGCTCATAGCATTACAATACAAAGTAAAAACTTATTATCATTGAATATTAACTGAACTTTAGTTTGCAAAATCCTATAATATGAAAACTATTTTTCCCATAACTAATATTAGAAGACAGAATGTTATATTTCGCTTGAGTTTGAAAAGACTTGTACAAAATTCATTATATTTACTGTTCCACATGAAGAATGAGAAGATGAATCACTGGATAAAAAGCTCTCCACCCAAGAATGTAAACCTGACTGGATCTCTTGGCACTGGTAACAGTGCTGGGCATGTGGGGACACAAGCGTCCCTAGGGTTTTAGACAATCTAGTTGAAGCAATGAATACCAGATGGAGAGAGAAGAGAGAGAGAGAGAGAGAGAGACCTTGTTTCAAACAATAAAGTAGAGAGTAACTGAGGAAGACACTTGACATCAAGCTCTCACCTCCGTAGGCACATGCACGTATGTGCACATATATTTAACACATGCATCTACACTCACACACGTCCCCACTCCACACACATAAGATCTATGTCTAGAAGAAAAGTCATAACAATGTTAATCATTTCTGGATTCCACAGCTGACAAGGACAAAGTAATTTCTTAATTAGATATCTCAGTTCTATGAATAAATCTTCAATAGCTAAATATTATTATTTATATAAACACAATAAGCTAAACACAGCTTTTGTTCTTTGGTGCTCCTCACATATGAACATATTTGGAGGCTTTAATTCACCACACATTTTTCACATTTTTGGCATCACGAGGAGAAAATTATGAAAGTTTAGTTCTGAATCACAATTAGTTTATTGATTATACCTTAGCCTTACATTTTGGGGAACAGCACCACAAAGTTAAAAGGCATGGATACTCATCACTTGGATCTCAAGCTTGATTTGATTTAATCAGCATTGATTAAAGGAAGGAATACAGGCACAATACAAACCCAAGAAGTTCCTGATGTGCCTCCCCCTCACCTGATGCCTCTAGAACATTAGCCATAGTTGTCTCTTCCATAATAAGATAAAGCCTTTTGCCTCATATCTAAGCCAGACCAAGCCCATTTCCAAGTCTGTCCAGTGTGTGTTAATTTTTACATTTAAAGCTTATGTTAACTAATAATTACATTTGCATATTTTTCATGTAAATTATACTGTTTGAAATATGCATAAAATTTAAAATGTCTAAGGTAAAGTAATTAAAATATGCATAACATGCTAGTCAGTTTTGTGATGCAAACATGTAAACTATACTATTAGCAATTTCATGTATGCAATATTATCATAATATATAATAGATCTCTTAGGTTTATTCACCCTATTCAAATTTCTATTTTTGTTCTCTTCTGATTGATTCATGTACCCTCATTTCACATTCTTGCATATATATATATATATATATATATATATATGTATATATATATGTATATATATATATATATATATCTGAATAACAATATATAGCAATATATACATAACTATATATATATATATGGGACTGTGAATAACAAAATATATAACAATATATATAAATAACTATATATACATGCATATATATATATATATATATACATATATGGTCTGTGAATAACAAAATATATAACAATATATATAAATAACTATATATACATGCATATATATATATACATATATATATATATATATATATATATATATATATATATATACACACACATATATGGGACTGTGAATAACAAAATATATAACAATATATATAAATAACTATATATACATGCATATATATATATATATATACATATATATATATATACATATATGGGACTGTGAATAACAATAAAAAATGAACCTTCCAGAAGTGTTTAGGAATATTTAAGTGGCTTTAACACAAGCAATGTTTAAACAACAAACATAACCAAAGTCATCTTTGCACTTGGGTTTATATATATTCTAACTTGTTTAATATTATATAGATAAGAAATTCTTGATTCATTTTTTTTCATGTCCAGTAACTTTTTTTTTCCTGGCTTTTAGAGGTAAGATCTCACTCTAGCTCAGGCTGACCTGGAATTCACTCTGTAGTCTCAGGGTAGCCTCAAACTCACAGTGATCTTCTTACCTACCAAGTACTGGGATTAAGGGCATGCACCGCCACACCCCACTCATGTAATATCTTTTACAGTAAGGTATGTTGTTCCTAGTAGTACCTTTACTTCATTTGCAAATATGGCAGCTAAAAATGGAACAAATAATAAAAGAAATTTGAACAGAGACCAGCTTTTCTCTGCCAGTTTCATCACATCCTGAAATTTCATTTCCCTGTCTTAAGTATAAGACTTGTAGACAGTTCATGACAGCTACCTCAACATGGAAATACAAAACTAACATTTCTTGAAATGAAAGCAGACGCTTCAAATCATATTTTGGTATTACAGAGTTAAAATTCAATCCCACTTCAAACAGGCTTCCTTAATTAGGATACATCCCAAACAAAAGACCTCACATCCCAATGGAAATTGAACTATTATGTTAATTGGAATGGCCTGTAAATCTTAGGTGGATATAAAGAACCCAGTTGTTATTCTAGTCTGAATTTACAACTGCATTCATTATTGCTAAACTGCATTTACTGAAGAACAGTCTGATAGTCTTTGAGTGTTGCTAATTCTATTAAGTAACCCATTTCATGCTATTTGTCAATATTTAATGAACCAAACACTTAACCACTGCTTATTTGTAAGTGAAATAGTTCCATAAACAATGAAGGGACTCCCAGGTACAGTCTAGAAACAGTTCTGAAATTATCTGAGCTCAGTTTTTACTAACATCATGAAGAGAGGGTATGCCAATTTCATCTGAATGGCATTAATTTGCATATGCAGAGAAACTGGAAAAGCAGAATAGTATCTAAAATAGGGACAATGCAGAGCAAACGAAAAGAAAAGAAAATGCACTGACTGGATATCCCACTTGCCTAATTCTAAAATAGATGTGCTTTTTATGCATTTATTTTATCATTTCAATGATTCCATTGATATAGTTATTTTGATCAACATTTTGTTCTGGTCATTTACAATATGACCTATCTCACTTGGGTAAAGTTTTTAAACTTTACTGTCTTAAAAATAGTTATATAAATGATTGTACATGATGATTTAGTAACTAAGCAAAATGAAGAAATAAGAAACTTGAAATTTGCCTTAGTGACATGTTCATAGCCTGCCTCTCCTCAGTCTGTTAACATTTACTCAAAGGGAAGAGCTTACTCATCTGAGCAACAACCAATTTAAATATTTTTATTTATTTATTTGCCAGCAGAGAAAGAGTGAAAGAGAATGGGCCTCTTGCAAGGGCCTCTTTCCACTGCAAATAAATTTTAGATGCATGCACCACTTTGTACAGCTGGCTTTACATGGGCACTGAGGATTCAAACCCAGGCTGTTAGGTTTTACAAGCAAGTGCCATAATCAGTGACCAACTCCCCAGCCCAACAACCAGTTTTATCTGAACAAGACACTACAAGCTGTGAGGAGTCAGGGAAGGGGGAGATGGGCTAGACATACAAAACTCTCATGTCTCACTTTTTCCAGGAAACTGTGATAAAACTAGACTCTGTACTGATATCTCTATGTGAAAGATTAACTTAATGTCTATTGTACATGAAGTTTTATGTGTATGTGTTCCCAGTGGGGTTCCTCATTTAGTCAGGCAGCAGGTTTTATTCTTTATTCTAGTGTCCTTAAGAGATGGCTGTATAACTCCTACGTGTTATTTAAATATACCCATAGGTACCTGGAAGACAGTAGGTACTTAGGTACATTTATGTGTTTGTAAATATGTCTTAGTGAAGAAAATTAGTAATAGAAATAACATAAAAAACCTTTTAGCCTCAGACATACCTAACATTAAAACTCAGCAACATTTAACAGAATTGAATTTATTTTTCTACAAGAATTAGACATCCTGGATTTCCCAACTCTTAGAGGTTTTTGAATAGGTAGTCTATATGAATGTGTATATGCAGGTGCACATATGTATATAGACAGGTTGACATGCATATGTGTATGTTGATTGATTTGATTCCAACTTTTCTAAGCATTCCTTACTGACCCACAGGACCCTGCTTGTGAACCATCATAATTTCTCTATTCTCTGTATGAGCACTCTTTCCTTGTAATAGTTTGCCCTGACATTTAATCAAGTATCATTAAAAGGTCAGAATCTCTTCTTATAAAAGCACTGTCATCAGTTTACATCTAATAATCTTTCCTCTTGTTAAGAAAACTTGATATCTACTAATACATCTATATGTGTATCCAATTGTGATTATTTATTGTCCTAAATTTATGCTCTGTAAAGACACAGCCTCCTAGGGGAAGAGATTTAGTAAGAAAAAGGGGAAGGGTCAATGAAAATTCAGGATATTCTGATTAAGACATATGAAAGCCTACTTTTTTATATAATGGCACATCCAGAAGCAATAGATTACTACAAGAAAATTTTCAGTGCCAGGGATGGAAAGACTTCGATTGAGTTGTTGGCCAGGAAGATCCCTGTTTCCTCTAAAACATCGCAGGCTATTGCCAAGTCCCTTGGTTTCCCATGAGTAACAGATGGTTAGACCCCATTACTGAAGACTTCACATGCCTGGGGGGGGGGGGTGGTCACTGAGAAATCAAGCTCAAATCCCTTACCCTGTAGACCAGCCAACTGAAAGCTGGAAAAAGCTGCACTGCTTGCAGCCCTAAGGGAGACAGAAGGCATCAGCAGTGAAAACAGTGGACACTGCAAGCCTCAAATTTGGCCAGACAGGCCAAATGACCAAACAAGTGCAATAGTGCAATAGTGGCATGTCTGCTCTGGGGGAAACGAATTACTCTCTAATTGGACTTACGGCCCACTCTATTGAGGGGGGGAATACATGCCTGTTACTGAAAACCAAATAAAAAGCTTATGGCAGGGGAGATCATGAGCCTCAGGGGTATAAGGCCTTCTCTTGTCTGGATAAATCCATATATTATTCTCATCAAATTTCCCTGAAAGCACTACACTTAATGTTCATATGAATATATTCATGCTAATCTCACTTCTAGTTAGAGAAGCTTCTCTTTTTAGATGGTGATGATCACTGGGATGACCCAAAAGGCAACATAGTACTAAGAAGATGGGACAGAGGAGTGTCCATCACGACAACATCTCTATCAAACCCTCCAGGGCACAGGGTCCATTGCAGAAGAGGTGGAATGCAAGAAAGTAAGAGCCAAAGGAAGGGTACCACTCCTTACAATGCAGCAGTCAAGACAGAAATTGGCCTCAATGTCCATGACCCAGCAGTGCCTAGCAATACCTAAACAAAACCCTCATAATAGGAGAAATAGATGATGACATCAAATTAAAAGAGAGACTAATGGAGAGAGGGAGGGGATATGATGGAGAGCAGAGTTATGAAGGGGAAAGTGGGGGGGAGGGGAGGGGAGGGGAGGGGAATATCATGGTTTATTGTCTGTAAGTACAGAAGTTGTCCATTATTTATATTATATTATATTATATTATATTATATTATATTATATTATATTACATTATATTTTATGTATATTATAATGTAATATATAGTATGTTATATATATACATATATGTATATATATATGTATATATTATAGTATATAATATATATATAAAGACTGCCATATATATATATATATATCTCCACTGGATTAGTGTTCCTTGTTGTTCCTGGCATACTCACATATACCCCTCCCAGGAACTTAGCACTCAGTGTCTAAACACTTTATTCTTTAGTTTAAAAATATTTATTTGAGGGGAGAGAGAGAAAATAATAGTGTCTGGTCCTCTAACCACTGCAAACAAACTCTGGACGCATGTGCTACCTTGTGTATCTTACTTTACATAGGTACTGTGGAATCAAACCTGGGTCCTTTGGCTTTTCAGGCAAGTGCCTTAAGTGCTAAGCCATCTCTCCAGTGAGCTCTTTACTTTTAAAATATGTTTCCAGAGCTAGGGACTAAACTCAGGTCCTTTGCACAATGGGAAATTATGCTTCTACTAATGAACAACACCACATGCTTCTTTTTAAGGAATTTTGTCCTGGATTCTTAGATGGGTCACACCTTTATGTCACTATTTCCCATTGAATGTCACATTAAGGTACTCCTGCAGGATGTGTAGTTGCCAGTTGTGACAGTCCTTGTGTTTGGTGGGTAGGCTCCAGTTTCTTGGCAGCTCCTCTGTGAAAAGTAGGCATCTGCTTCCCTCTGTACTAGGGTGGGCAGAGAACCACTAGATCCCCACAGAAGATGTATTGAGGCAGGTTCACAAGCAGGGAGGGGTTTGCCCATAATCATCTATCCAATACTATTTTCACAAATACATGACTCAGGTAGCTCCATAACCAGTGTGACTAAGATCAAATCCTCCAAATGAGATCCCTGTTATTCCGTTGCCCTGCCTGCCACCAGGTTCTACAGCCAAGCCCACCACCAAACACAAAGAAGCCAACAACAGAGAGACCTGCCTGGTCTTTGAGTTGGCCTGCTAATCCAAGGTCCCATCCAGAGCTTCCAGGAGAGTTAATATACAAGAAAGACCCAGTTCAGGCTCAAGAGGACCCAGCCAAAACCTGTGAATATACCACCTTCCCACTCCTACATTGACAAAACCTGAACAAGGCAATCAAAACATATTCCATAAGAGATACGAATTGCTACAATCCCAGCAAAACAAGGCAACTACCTCAAGATGGGCAAACCACAATTAAAACAAAGAATGTGAGACACCAAGCCAGAAGATCTCAACCAAAGACACCTAGCCCCATAAGCCTCCATTGCAAATGTAGAGGAAACTCTAGCCATAGAACACCAAAATGAAGCTACGAAAATATATTTAACAAACATAATGTTTCCATGGACAAAGAGAAGGAAGAAGTAGTTAGGAAGTGAAATCAACAACTTACTGGATGAAGAAAATCAACAAAAATGTCCAAGAATAAACTCAAAGCATGGCTGAAGGAAACAAAACAAATCAGCAAAAAGACCCCAATACATGTCTCAGAAAAAATGAAGAGAGGTATAAAGAAATTTCTCACTGGTTAAAGTCACTCACTGATGTAGTCTATTACCTCAGGTTCAATTCCCCAGTATCCACAGAAAGTAAAATGCACAAACTGGCACATTCATCTGAAGTTCATTTGCAGTGGCAAGAATCCCTGGAGTGTCAGTTTGCCCCACTCTCAGTTTTCTTGCAAATAAATAAATAAATAAACAAATAAATAAATAAATAAATAAATAAATAAATGAGATATATTTAAAAAAAATGAAGAGAGGGCTGAAGATATCGTATAGCAGTTAAGGCACTTGCCTGCACAGCTAAAAGACCAAGGTTTGATTTCCCCAAGACTCACATAAGCCAGATGTAAAAGGTGATGCATGTATCTGGAGTTTGTTTACAGTGACTGGAGACTGTGGCATACCAATTCTCTCTCTCTCTCTCTCTCTCTCTCTCTCTCTTTCTCTTCCTTTCTCTCTCTCTAAAAATAAATGAAATATTACAAAAAATTGAAGAGAATCAAAACAACTTGATGAGAAGATAAAAGAAATAGAGGAAAACCAAAAGGAAATAAAAAAGGATCTTAATAAGATTTAGAATAAACTCACTGAGTATATAAGGAAATGCAAGAATGAACTCCAGAAAACATAAACCAAGGCTAATCAAGAAATAAAACTTGCCAGGTGTGGTGGTGTGTGCCTTTAATCTCAACACTCCACAGGCAGAGTTAAGAGGATCATTGTTGGATTCGGTTTGCGAGGATTTTTGTTCAGGATCTTTGCATCTAAGTTCATGAGGGAAATAGGCCGGTAGTTTTCTTTTCTTGTGGCATCTCTTCCTGGTTTTGGAATTACTAGCTTCATAAAAGGATACTAGCTTCATAAAAGGAGTTGGGTAGCTTTCCCTGTTCTCCAATTGTGTGGCATAGTTTGAGGAAGATTGATTTGAGTTCTTCCATGAAGGTTTGATAGAATTCAGCTAAGAAGCCATCTGGTCTTGTGCTCTTCTTTTTGGGGAAGTTTTTTATTACTTTTTCAAACTCAATGAGTGTGATAGGTTCATTTAGGAGATTAATCTGCTCTGAGTTTAGCTTTGATAGATGGCATGCATCCAGGAATTTATACATCTCCTCCACACTATCCAGTTTTGTGGAGTAGGTTTTTGAAATAAGTCCTAATGATTCTCCCAATTTCAGTTATGTCTGTTGTGATCTCTCCTTTTTCATTTTGAATTTTTTTAATTTGAAGCATCTCTTTTCTTTGTTTGATCAGATTGGCCAGGGGTTTGTCAATCTTGTTTATTTTTTCAAAGAACCAGCTCTTTGTTTTGTCAATTATATTGTTTTCTTAGTTTACAATTCATTAATTTCTGCTCTGATTTTAATTATTTCTTTCCTTCTGGAGCTCTTTGAGTTGGATTTTTCTTGCTTTTCCAAGGCCTTTAGATGGATGGTTAGGTTATTGATTTGGGATCTCTCTGTCTTTTTTTATGAAGGCATTGAGTGCTATTAATTTTCCCCTGAGGACAGCCTTCATTGTGTCCCATAAGTTTTGGTACAATGTGTTCTCATTGTCAATCAATTCCAGAAATTTTGCAATTTCATTTTTTATTTCGTCCACTATCCATTTATTGTTTAAAAGTGTGCTACTCAGTTTCCAGGTGCCTTTGGGATTCTTGGTGGGTCTTTTGTTGTTGATTTCTAGCAATATAGCATTGTGATCTGATATCATGCAGGGAATTATGTCAGTCTTCCTAAATATGTGGAGGCAGGCTTTGTGACCCAGTATATGGTCTATTTTAGGGAATATTCCATGGGCTGCTGAGAAGAATGTGTAGTCTGTGGATTTGGGATGGAAAGTTATGTAAATGTCCGTTAGCTGTAAGTGATCTATGGTTTTGTGGAGCTTCCTTACTTCCTGTTGAGTTTCTGTTTGGATGATCAGTCTCTTACTGATAATGGTGTATTGAAGTCCCCAACTACAATGGTGTTGGTGCTTATTTCTGTTTTATTGTCAAGTAGGTTTTGGTTTATGAACTGTGGTGCCTCTGTGTTTGGTGCGAACAGATTTATGATTGTAATATCCTCTTGGTGGATCATTCCCTTGATAAGTAGGAAGTGGCCTTCATTGTCTTTTTTGATTATTTTTGGTTTGAAGTCTATTTTATCCAATATTAATATAGATATGCCTGCTTGTTTCTTATTCCCATTTGCTTGGAACATTCTTTTCCACCCTTTCACCCTGAGGAGCTGTCTGTCTTTAGTGGTGAGGTGGGTTTTTTGAAGGCAACAGATTGAGGGGTCTAATTTTTTGATCCATCTTGTTAGCTTGTGTCTTTTGATGGGTGAATTAAGGCCATTAATATTTAGGGTAATGACTGTGAGATTTGATTTGATCCCTGCCATTTTGTGATGGTATATGTGGTTTGGTGTTTTAATGGACTTTGAAGGTTTTTGTGCCTGTTCTGAGTTTGATTATTGTGATCTGCTTTTTGTAGGCATTTGAGGTTGATTATTTGTTTCTTCTCTGTGGAGAATTTCCTGAAATACTCTCTGTAGGTCTGGTTTTGTGTTCATATAATTGTAAAGCTGAGTTTTGTCATGGAAAGTTTTTCTTTCACCAACTATTATAAGGGATACTTTTCCTGGGTAGAGTAGTTTGGGTTGAAAGCCATAGGTTCTTAGACTTTGCAGTGTTTCATTCCAGGCCCTTCTAGCTTTTAGGGTTTCCATTGAGAAGTCTGGAGTAATTTTGATGGGGTTACCTTAAAAGTGGTGTGCTGTTTTTTCCTAGCTGCCTTTATGATTTTCTCTTTGGTGTCAATGTTTAGAGTCTTAATGACAATATGTCTTGGAGAGTTTCTCCTTTGGTCCAGTCTGTTTGGAGTTCTGTTGTTTTCTTGTATCTTGATGGGCCCTTCTTTTGAGAGACTAGGGAAGTTTTCCTCAATTATTTTGTTAAGTAAGTTCTCCATGCCTTTGGCCTGAATTTCTTCTCCTTCTGGTAGTCCAATGATCCTGATATTAGAACGTTCAAGTGTATCACACAATTTCCTTATGTTCTGTTCACAGAAACTTTTTAACTTACTGAAACTTTTGAACTCTCGAACTGTTTCTTCCATCTTGCTTTCCAGATCAGAGTTTCTATCCTCCACGTGGCTGACTCTATTATTGAGAGCTTCTAAAGAGTTTTGGACTTGTTCAATTAGGTTTGCATTTTCTATTACTTTTCTATGTATAATTTCCATCCCTCTGTCAAGCTCCCTTTTCACATCATTTTCTGATTTTCTTGATGCTTCTTGGAATTCATCCTTGAATTTCTTTATGTCTTCATTTAGCATGGTCACTTGATATTTGAGGTCCACTTTTTTTTCTTTTCACTCTCCCTCATATCTCTTAACTGTCTTTGAACTCCTTCCATTTTCTTATCTATTAGGTCTAGTGTAGTGATGGCAGCATCTACACTATTATTGGTCTTTTGTTGCTTTTCTGCAATTTCTACCAGTAGCTTGGTCAGGGTCGCATTGCTCATAGCTTCATTTTTTTGTTCTGATTGTAATGATTCTTCTATGTTTTGATTAGAGATGTTCATTGTCGGACTGGGTGATCTAACTGGATTTTCTTGCATTTGATTTTTCATGTTATTCTTTTGTGCTGTGGTCTGCCCATTGCAGTGTAAGGGCATGTAGGTGGTGGGTCAGCCTGGGCTCAAGCATAATGGGAATCTGAGGCAGCCTGGGGTAGTGGCCAAGCGACATGGGCTTTGGCTCTCTCTTGCCAAAGTTGCCTGAGCTCCTTCCTGGCCAGTGTGCAAAATTGCTTGAGATCTCACGTGGTAATGTGCCAAAGCTGCCTGTGCTTGAGCTAGGAGGGGCAGTGTGGCACCAAGCACTGAAGCAGCCCAAACTCTGGCATGGTGGAGCACTGGGACCTGGAAGCAGTTTGTGCTCCCCCACAACAGGACAATGATGGTCAGCCAGCACAGCAGACGGGGAGGGGTTGGCACCTGAGCTAGCATAAGCTACAGGCACAGTCTGAGCTTACGTGGGGAGTTGGAATGGGCCTCGCTCACGTGTGAATGTGCGGGGGCCAGAGCAGTAAGTGAGCAAGTGGGTGGAGCAGGCTAAACTTCCACAAATGGGGATCTGAGCAGAGGTGGCTCCATTTGGCAGGGAAATTGATCAAAGGAGCTTGAGATCCAATGGGCCAGCAGGCGTAGCCAGGCTGAGGTCACTCATGGGCAGGGGTAGCAGGGCGATCACCCCTGTGCAGTGAGGCAAGTGGATCTATGTTGGCCTGGAACCCTTTTCCTTCAGTAAGTGTGGGATTTTCCTGAAGCTGGGACTGTGGGTAGGGCAGCTGTTTGGGAGGAGGGGTGGGGTACCCACCCACGAAGGAATCAGCGATTTCCTGTTTTTCCCCTTCTATGCCCTCCCACTGACAATCTATTGGAGATTGTTCTCTCCTAAAAGACCCAGTGAACCCTTAAGCACTTGCCTTTCTTTCCCGGGGATGTGCAGCGAAGTTAGGTGGTCACCATCTGGGCTAACTGATCCCATCAGTGGTATGGGACCCATAGCTGGAGCTGGTAAACAAGTCAGAACCATATCCAAACATAAGCCCACTCTCCATTATCAAGCTACCACTAATTGTGGGCTACAAGAGGGCCTACACCTATTAAATTCTCTATAAAAAAGTAAGGGTTATCGCATTTGTCTGGTGGTAACTTACTCTCCATTGGAGAATCTGCTTCTCTTTTTCAGATAGATGTAGATCCTAAGGAGAGAGCCACCCCATCATACCTCAAAAGGGTCCCGGGGCAAAACAAGCAAGGGTGCTGTTTTCTTGGTGAACCAGGTACCAGGACAAGGGTGAAGGAGATCAACACAGAGAAAAATCAACTCCTACCAAATCAGAGATCCAGAGACCCAGAAGCCCCCAATACCTCATCACTGAAGCAGACCAAAAATGAACCCAACATGGCTCAGGGAAATTTTGCGGAAGAGGGGGTGAAAAAAATGTCAGAGCCACATGTTGGGTCATGATATGTAGAGACATTTATCCTACCCATAACTGTGGGCTAACTTCACAATGCATGACCCATATACCTCAACAAGGAGGGGCCAGGGGGAAGGGGTAGGTAATGGATGAGCCTAATAATGGTACCAAAGTGACTGTATTCGATGAGTACAAAACTAATTAATAAAAATAAAAATAATTAAATAATTAAATAAAAAACAACAGTCATAGAGAGACAATTAAATCAGTACTGGATTAAAAATAGAGAAATGTACTGTTATTTGGGCTGCAAGGTAATATGTAGAGAGTTGCTAACACTGCTCTTTCTGAGGTAAAAAATGTCTATCACATTATAGCCGCAAGAGCTACCTGCAAGGGCTCTTGGCTAGTTTCCATGAGCCTGGGTAAGATATTAACCAGCTTACAATCTTTTGCTTTCTTTGTTTAAGGTGCTGTCAGAATGTCTATGGGGCAAGAGGTTCGTAAGTTAAACAGAAGCAGGGGAAACCAAGGGAAAAGAGGAATAGTTTGTAAGATTTCTTAGAGAATAGAATAAGTTGCCATGTCTGGCTTGCAAAAAAAAATAATAATGTATTATAAAGTATAAATAAAAAAGCAGAGTTTTGCTCTGCATCAAGTATACTTCACCTGAAAAAAAAAAAAAAAAAAAAAAAAGAGAATCACTGTAAGTTAGAGGCCATCCTGAGACTACAGAGTGAATTTCAGGTCAGCCTGAACTAGGACAAGACCATACCTTGAAAAACAGAAACAAAACTAAAATTTAAATCATAAAAAATTCCACAAAGAGATAGTAATGCAGAAAAATATATAGACAAGAACAATGAAATAACTCTTAAAAGGTTCCCTACAAAGCATGATCAACAGAGCAGTCCATATGGGTCAATGACTATCAGAAGTTGAGGACAAGGCAGAGAAAATAGTGCAGCAATCCAAAAGCAATGATAAATTAAAAAAAAAAAAAGTGAAGAGAACATGACGGCAATGTGGGACATATTAAAAAGAACAGATATTTGGATCATTGTCATCCAGGAAGGGGAAGAAATAATGGCCAAAGTCATAGAGAACATCTTCAACAAAAATATCAAAGAAAAGTTTCCTAGCCTCACAAAAAGAGAGCCCCATAAAAGTACAAGAGGCACTCAGAACACCAAACAGATAGGACCAAAGTAGAAATTCCATGCATCATGTTGTAGTTAAAACTTCCAAAAGCTGGGTGTGGTGGTATGCACCTTTAATCCCAGCCCTCAGGATGCAGAGGTAGGGGGATTGTCATGAGTTTGAAGCTACCTGGAGACTCCACAGTGAGTTCCAGCTCAGCCTGGACTAAAGTGAGATCCTACCTCAAAACACTGGAAACAAAGAAAGGGTTCTAAAAGCTGCAAGAGGGGGGAAAATCTTGCTACATACAAAGGTAAACCCATTACAATTTCTTCTGATTTTTCAATAGAAACTCTAAAAGCCAGAAGGGATCGGAATGGAGCATTTTAAATTCTGAAAGACTATGGCTGCCAACCCAGAATCCTCTATCCAGGGAAATTATCATTTATAATTGAAGGTGAAAGGAAAACTGTCCATGATTAAAAAAAAAAAAGCTATATGATTATATGACCACTACACCAGTACAACAGGAAATATTTTATAGAATAACCAAAATTGAAGAGATGAATAATCACACCCAAGAGTCTATGGGAGGGGAAAATAACAATCACGAATAGACTAGACATGAAATCATATGGAGTCCAAAAAAAGAAAGAAAAAAAAAGACCAAAAAATACACAAACCCTCCAAATGGACAGGAATTAACTCACACTTCACAGTTATAACTCTCAACATCAATGGTCTCATCAAAAGACACAGGCTAGGAAGAAGGATCAGAAAAATGAACCCATCTATTTGTGGTCTACAGGAAATCCTCCTTACAAATAAAGACAGATGCCACCTAAGGGTAAAAGGTTGGAAAAAAATATTCCAAGCTTATGGAAATAAGAAACAAATAAAACAGAAGTGGCGATACTGATATCAGACAAAATAGACTTCAAACCAAGAATAATCAGAAGAGATTAAGAAGGCTATCTCACAATCATCAAAGGAGCAATACAAGATGGTATTGGAATCATAAACCTACATTCACCAAACACAGGAACACCAATTTTCACAAAGCGACATCTCCTAGACAATCAAGCAGAAATAACTTCTAATAATTATTGCAGGAGACTTTTAATATTCCTCAATTATCACTAGACAGATCATCTACACAGAAAATTAACCATGAAATAAATAAGTTAAACAATATCACATATCAATGGGATTTAACAGACATTTACACCTAATATTCCACCCCATTTCCACAGAATACAGAATCTTCTTAGAAGCTGACAGAAACTTCTCTAAAATAGATCATCTATTGAGACATAAAACATGTCTCAACAAATTCAGAAAAATTGGGCTGGAGAGATGGCTTAGCAGTTAAGCGCTTGCCTGTGAAGCCTGAGGACCCCGGTTCAAGGCTCGATTCTCCAGGACCCACGTTAGCCAGATGCACAAGGGGGCGCACGCATCTGGAGTTCGTTTGCAGTGGCTGGAAGCCCTGGCGTGCCCATTCTCTGTCTCTCTCTATCTGCCTCTTTCTCTCTCTGTCAATCTCAAATAAATAAATAAAAATGAACAAAAAATTAAAAAAAAATCAGAAAAATTAAAATAATTCAGTGCATTTATGCCAGAGCACAATGCAATGAAGCTAGAGATTAACAACAAGAAAAACAACAGAAAATCCACCAATGACTGGAGGCTGAACATTTCACTATTAAATAATACATGGGTAGTAGAAGAAATCAAATAGTGCTGGGGAAACTGTATAGCCACATGTAGAATACTGAATTTGGGTACCCTTCTCACACCTTGCACAAAAATAAATTCTAAGTAGATCTAGGGCCTCAGTGTAAGACCTGCAGCTCTAAACTGACTAGAAGAAAAGGTAGGGAGGACACTCCAAAATATAGATACAGGTAAAGACTTTCTTAATAAGATTCCACTAGCCCAGGGAGTTAGGCAAACACTCAACAACTGGGACCTCATTAAAATAAAAATCCACTGGAATCCATAAGGATGCCTTTAAGAGAACCAATAGACAACAATCTGAATAGGAAAGAATTTTAACCAGCTATGCCTGTGACAAACATTTAATATTTAAAATCTACAAAAAGGTCAACAAACTTAAACAGGGAGACAAGTAGGAGGATCATCTTGAGTTTGAGTCCAGTCTGAGAGTACATTGTGAATTTCAGGTCAGCCTAAGCTTGAGTTAGACCCTACATTAAAAAGAAATCCAGCACCACACTCAAAAAATATGACAGGGGTAAAGAGATGGCTTAGCAGTTAAAGTGCTTGCCAGTGAAGCCTAAGAACACATGCTTGAATCTCCAGGTTCCATGTAGCCAGATGCACAGTGATGCAAGTGCACAATGTAGCACATGCCCACAAGGGGGTGCATGCATCTGGAGTTCATCTACAGTGGTTGAAAAGCCCCAGTGCTCCCATTGTCCTTTCTCTCTCTGTCTCTTTCTCTCCCTCTCTCTCTCTCTCTCTCTCTCTCTCTCAAAAATAAAATTTAAAAAATGGGACAAATAATTGAACAAAGATTTCTCAAAAGAAGACGTGCATATGGCCATTAAACACCTAAAAAGATGTTCAACATCTCTACTTATCAGAGAAATCCAAGTTAAAGTGACTAAGAGATTCCATTTCAATCCAGTCAGAATGGCAACCATCAAAAAATGAAATGATAACACATTTTGGGGGGAGTGTGGGGAAAGAGGAACCCTCATCCATTGCTGGTAGGAGTGCAAACTGGTACAGACAGTATGGAAATCAGTATGGTGATTCTTCAAAAGGCTGAAAATAGAAATACAATTAGATCCATCTATACCTATTTTGGGCATATACCTTAAAGACTCTATTATATGCCACAGAAACACATGCTCAAACAATTTATTGCTGTTTTGTTCACAATAGCCAGGAATTGGAAGCACTCTAGATGTCTATCAACAAATAAATGGTTACTGAAGATGTGGTCCATATACACAATGGAATTTTACACAGCAGAAATGAAAAATAAAACAATGACATTTTCAGGAAAATGGAAGAACTTGAAAAACTCATGCTAGGCAAGGTCATACAAGCTTAGAAGGACAAATACTGCATACATTCTCTTATATGAGGTTCCTTACCTTACTCAGATCAGTGTCAGTTAATTGTAGTATATAATAAATATCAACAGTGTGGACATGGTATTAGAATGAAGGAAAGATAAATGGGAAACAGAGAGGGAGAGGAGGTAGAACTACTTGACAGCAAGTAGATGACCTGCAAAAAGAAAGAAAGAAATAAGGAAGGAAAAAAAGAGAGAGGGAGAAAGAAAGAAAGAAAGAAAGAAAGAAAGAAAGAAAGAAAGAAAGGAAGAAAGAAAGAAAAAAAGAAAGAAAAAAAAAGAAAAGAAAGAAAGAAAGAAAGAAAGAAAGGCTTCAGGGGTAGTTTAAGGGGGAATAGTACTACACACAACTACTGGCAATATGAATCAATTTCATAGAAATATTCTTCCTAGATATTATTCTACAAGTCATTACTCTCAATAAGTGAAAGTGGGAGTGAACAGAAGAGCCTCATGAAAGGTGAAGATGGCGTAACCCTAAAACCACGGGATGTGGTTGGTAATCTCCAGGGCCAAAAATGGGTTCCTCCCACAGGGAGTTATTGAACAGGGGGAAATGAGGTCCCCAAAACAACACAGACCATAATGAAAACATTTGGCTACCTTCAATGGCTAAAATGTAGGAATCTATTGCTAAAGACACCATAGCCTGTAGCCACAGAACCTAAAATGACAATGTGGGAACTGAGAGGGAATATGTTTCCTCCAGTCTAGCCATCACAGTGCCAGAAAGTGCTCTGAGAATTGCTGGAGAACAGTTGACAATAGAATGAATAAGTACCAGATCCTGCCAGATATGAAATCAACCAGCCTAGCAAGAAGGACACACTTGTGCAACAGTAGCATACAGATGATGCAGGTAACCAACTTCTCATGGATTGGACATGAGATCCAGTCAGTGATGAGGAACTCATATCTGACTCTGGAAACCAAGCCAGATTCCTTAGGACAGGAAACCAATAGGCTTCAGAGAACCTCTACTGCTCTTTAACTAAGAAAAGTGGATATACACATCAATATATCTCAATAATAACTAGGATTAACCATTTTACTTCATGCTGCTCTCACTTTTGGTTAGAGAATTTGTTCTATTTTACAAATGGAGGAGAATACAGGAGAGAACAAGGATACATGAATACATTAAAAATAGATAGCTGAGGAACTCTGGTCAAGATGGCATCTGCCTAACCGTGCCATAACTCCTGGGAAGGACAGGCAAGAAATTAAGGGGTCACTGGGAATTTTAGGGGAGAGAAATCTTTAATATATCACCAGAGGGAGGGTGTGGAGGGGCACAATAGGGAATAGGCTGTTTCCCAAGCTCTTGGGTAACCCACTAGTCCCCAGTCCCCCCAAGAGACCATCCTAGCTAGAGTCCCAGCCTTAGGTTACTTTCGCAGTAACTGCAGGCAAGGAGGAGACCCAGGCCAATAGTGCCATGTGCACCCCCAGGCACAAGCGATTGCCAGGATCCACACCTGCCCTTCACATGCAGATTCCCTACTCCACCCCTGCAAATGTCTTCAGGCTCCTCTTACCCCCCCCCCACTTTGGTCTCTCTCTGCCCCGCCCATGCCCCTGCATGCCAAGACTTTAGAATTGCTCCACTCTGCCCTGAAGCCCCTTGAATTCCACATGCCCCATATGGCCCTGACCCCTGTGACTTCTTTGACATGCTCCAATTGGCCCTGGACCCACTACCCCACCATGACTTCAGATACAACCAACTCGGTCTGCACCCATGTGACTTCTGACCTCCTCTGTTCTGCTCTGGCCCTGCCCAGTGCAACTTCAGACTGGCTCTGCTCTACCCTGCTCTGACTGCACTTGACTTCCCACCCACTCCGCTCTGCTCTGGCCAAACTGCGTGACTTCAGACCTGCTCTCCTCCACTCTGCTTGGCCCCTACACCCTATGAATTCACACCTGCTTTGCTCCACCCCGTCCTGCCCCCACACAACTCTTGACCCTGGATGCTCTGCCCTGACCCCAGCAACCTGCCCACATGTGACTCCTGACACTTGATGCTCTGCCCAGACCCTGCATGTCATGCCCCCATGCTACACCCAGGCCTCTGTGCCCATATCCACCCCCTTAAAGGTGCACCACGTCCCCCACCCATTGCAACCATAGTCCCATTCTCCCTACTCCAACATTGTGATAGGCAGACCACAACAAAAGCATCACATTAAAAAATCAAATGCAAGTAAAGCAAATAAGATATCCCCATCCTACAATGGAATTCTCTAATCAAAACATAGAAGAGACAATAGGATTAGAACCCCAAAATGAAGCTATGAGCAATGCAACCCTGACCAAGCTATTAGTAGAACTTGCACAAAAGTAACAAAGGACTGATAATTGTGTGGATGCTTCCATCACTAGACTACACCTAACAGATAAGAAAATAGAAGGGGTGCAAACACAGTTAATGGATATAAAGAAAAGTGCCAAAAAAAAAAAAAAAAGGAGGATCTAAAAAACGAGCTGGCTACGCTAATTGAAGACATAAAGAAATCCAAGGAAAAATTCCAAGAAGCATCCAGAAAATCAGAAAATAACATGAAAAGGGAACTTGACAGAGAGATGGAAACCATTCATATAAAAATAGTAGAAAATGCAAACCTAATTGAACAAGTCCAAAACACCTTAAAGGCTCTCAAGAATAGAGTCAGCCATGTGTAAGATAGAAATCACATCTGGAAGACAAAACAGAAGAAACAGTTTGGGAGTGAAAAAGTTCCAATAAGTAAAAAAAAATTCTGTGAACAGAACATGAGGGAAATGTGGGATGACTTTAAACATCCTAATATTTGTATCATGGGAATACCAGAAGGAGAAAAAATTCAGACCAAAGGCATGGAGAGCTTATTCAACTAAATAATGGAAGAAAACTTTCCAACTCTCTCACAAGAAAGGCCCATCGAGAACCAGATGCTAACAGAACCCCAAACAGACTGGACCAAAGGAGATACTCTCCAAGACATATTGTCTTTAAGACTCTATACATTAACATCAAAGAGAAAGTCCTAAAAACAGCTAGGGAAAAACAACATGTCACATTTAAAGGCAACCCTATCAGAATTACTTCAGACTTCCCAATGGAAACCCTGAAAGCCAGAAGGCCCTGGAATGGAACACTGCAAACTCTGAGGACCTATTGCTTCCAACCCAAACTATTCTACCCAGCAAAAGTATCCCTAATGATAGATTGTGAAAGAAAAAAAAAACTTCCATGAAAAAACTCAGCTTTACAATTATATGAACACAAAACCAAAACTACAGATAGTATTTCAAGAAATTCTCAACATAGAACAATCAAATAATCAACCACAACTAACTACAAGAAGCAGATCACAATAACCTAACTCAGAGAAGGCACAAAAAACTTCAAACTTCAAAGTTCATGAAAACACCAAACATAAAGCAATGTAATATGGCAGGGATCAAATCAAACCTCACAGTCATTACCCTACATATCAATGGCTTTACTTCACCCATCATGGGACACAAGTTATCAGAGTGTATCAGAAAGTTAGACCGCTAAATCTGATGTCTTCAAAAAACCCACCTCATCACAAATGGCAGACTCCTCCTCAGGGTGAAAGGGTGTAAATGATATTCCAAACAAATGTGAATAAGAAACAAGCAGGCATAGCCATACTAATATCAAATAAAATAGACTTCAAACAAAAATAATCAAAAAAGCCAAAGGAGGCCACTTCCTACTGATCAAGGGAACAATCCAGCAAGAGGATATTACAATCATCAATCTTTATGTACCATACACAGGTACACCACAATTCATAAAACAAAACCTACTTGACAATAAAACAGAAATAACCACCAATACCATCATGGTTGGTACTTCAAGACACCATTATCAGCAATAGATAGATCATCCAAACAGAAACTCAACAGGGAAGTAAAAGAGCTCAACAAAACCATAGAACATTTAAACCTAACTGATATCTATAGAACATTCCATCCTAAATCCGTGGACTACACATTCAGCAGCACATGGAACTTTCTCTAAAGTAGATCGTATACTGGGTGACAAAGCCTGCCTCCATATATTTAGGAATATTGACATAATCCCCTGTATGATATCAGATCACAATGGTATATAGCTAGAAATTAACAACAAAAACCCACCAAGAATCCCATTGGCTTCTAGAAACTGAACAGCACACTTTTAAACAATAAATGGGTAGTGGACGAAATAATAAATGCAATTGAGAAATTTCTAGAAACAAATGACAATGAGAACACATTGTAAAAACTTATGGGACACAATGAAGGTGGTCCTCAGGGGAAAATTAATAGCACTAAATGCCATCAAAAAAAGACAGAGAGATCCCAAATCAATAACTTAACCATCCACCTAAAGGCACTGGAAAAGAAAGAAGAATCCAAATGAAAAAGCTCCATAAAGAAAACAATTAAGAAAATTGATGAAACAAAGAGTTGGCTCTTTGAAAAAATAAACAAGATTGACAAACTCCTGGCCATTTTTAATAGCAAGAAAAAAATTAAATATCTTGGAATAACATTAACCAAGGAAGTAAAAGATCTATACAATGAAAACATAAAAGCACTCAAAAAAGAAATTCAGGAAGACTTAAGAAAATGGAAATACCTCCCATGCTCCTGGCTAGGCAGAAGTAACATTGTGAAAATGGCAATCCTTCCAAAGGCAATCTACAGATTTAATCCAATTCCCACCAAAATCTCAACATCATTCTTCACAGAGATAGAAAAATAGATCTCAGAATTTATATGGGAAAACAGAAGCCCTCAGGTATCCAAGCATATTGTCAACAAAAGAAACACCTCTGGAGACATCACCATACCTGATCAAAAGCTATAGTACAAAGCCATTGTAATAAAAACAGCATGATATTTGCATAAAAACAGGAGTATAGACCAATGGAATAGAATTGAAGACCCAGACTTTGGGTCAAGTAACTACAGCTACTTGATATTTGACAAAGGCCCTAATAATATAGGCTGAAAAAAAGACAGCATCTTCAACAAATGGTGCTGGACAAACTGGATAACCATATGCAAGAAATTGAAACTTGATCCATACATCTCTCCATGCACAGCAATCAAGTCCAAATGGATCAAAGACCTCAATATAACACCAGAAACTTGGATACCACTGGAAGAAAAGTCAGGAGGACCATTCCATGATTTAGGAATGGGAAAATATTTACTGACCAAAACCCCAGTAGCACAGAATCTTAAACCCACTCACAAAATGGGGCAAATGACTGGACAGGCAGTTTACAGAGGAAGAAATACAAATGGCAAACATACACCTAAGGAAATGTTCATCATCCCTAATCATCAGGGAAATGCAAATTAAACCTACTTTGAGCTTCCACCTTACCCCAGTAAGGATAGCAAACATCAAAAAATCAAATCCAAACAAATGTTGGTGAGGATGTGTGAAAGAGGAACCCTCATCCACTGTTGGTGGGAATGAAAGATGGTATACAACCACTTTGGAAAGCAATATGGAGACTCCTAAAAAAGTACGACTACAGAGTTAACATCAGACCCACTTATTCCCTTACTGGGCATGTACCCTAAAAGCTCCATGCCTCAGCTCAGAGAGATTTGCTCAATCATGTTTATAGCTACTCACTTCATAATAGCCAAGAGCTGGAATCAACCCAGATATCCATCATTAGACTAATGGATAACTAAGATGTGGTATAACTACACGATGGAATTCTACACAGCAGTAAGGGAAAATGACACAATGTAATTTGAAGAAAAATGGTTGAACCTGGAACATATTATTCTCAGTGAACTCACCCAATCACAGAAAGATAATTGCTGCATAGTCTCACTCATGTACAGCTCCTAACCTGAGTCTACCCAAGTTGCTGACATACGTACCAAGCATCTCGAGGACTGTACAATAACGAGGGTGGGGAGGGAGAGGAGGGTAAGGAAGGGGGAGACAGAAAACTGAACCCCAAAGCCAGTGGTAACATAAAACTCAACATCCTAAAAGGCAGACCAAATGGTTGAACTTCCACCCGACCCTTAGAGGGAATACCAGATTCACAAGGCCCTGGAAAGGGTATGACGAAAACTGACCGTTATCTCTTCCTGTTTATACTTCTCTCTCTCTCCCTCTTCTCTCCCGTCTCTCTATCTATTTTATATCACTTATCATTTTCTTCCTTCTCCTCTTGGGTGCTGACCTTTTAACTCCAGCTACCAGCATGTAGATATCATCCACAATGAGCCTTTGATCACAGAGGACTACAAGGTCTCCCAAAAGAAGACAGATTTATGTCAGTGCACTTGATGACCCACCATAGGTTAGTGGTAAGACCCTACTGCTGAAGACACCATACACTGTTGGCATGTAACATGGAGTGACATGGCTAGCAGCTGGAAGAGAGTCAGTCCCCAGACAGTTAGTGTATCTAGTGCCAGAAACTGCTACATGAGCGACTGGGGCATAATGACCAATATCTGTCCAAGCAATGCATGGACTAACCTACTTAGCAGCAAACAACCTGATATGATGCTCATACAAGTGCAATAGTGGCACATCACCATGGTGGGAAACCAACTGCTCTCAATTTGGTTAACTGATCTGCTCAGTGGAATGGAACCCATAGCTGGAGACGGGAAACAAGTCAGAACGCTATCCAGAAATGAACCCACTCTCCATTAAACTCTCTCTAAAAAACAATGGTTATCACATTTACTTGGTGCTAACTTTACTCTCCGTTGGACAATCTGCTTCTATTTTTCAGATAGACACAGATGATATGGAGAGAGCCACCCCATCTTACCTCAAAAGGGCCCCAGCTAAAAGTAAGAATAAGTGGGGAATATGCAAGAATAGAATGCTGTTCTCTTGGCAAACCGGGAACCAGCACAATGGAGATAGATACAGAGAACAATGAACCCCTACCAAACCAGATATCCAGAGATACAGAGGTGCCCAAGATCTCAACATGGCTCAGGGAAATTTGTGGAAGAGCAGGCAGAAAGAATGTCAGAGTCACACATTGGGTCATGACACAAGAGACATTTCCTCCTACCCCAAACTAAACGCTAACCCCAAAATACGTGACCCATATACCCCAACAAGGAGGGTCCCTGTGAAGGGGGAGGACAGGGAAGAGGTTAACAATGGGACCAACTTGACTGTATTCACTGAGTACAGAAATGAAAAAAAAAAAAAAATAGACAGCCGACTGTCAACCATGGGATGGGTCATCTCCACTTCATCTGCCCAATCCCAGAAATCATTAAAGGGGAAGTGGTAAATACTGCTCATATGGCTAGCCTTAAAACTAGTTCCAGGGAGATGGCTACAGATGCTCTGGTCATTCCAACCTAATTAAAACATTGATCCAGAGGCTGCAGAGAAAGCAACATGAAATTTTCACCCTCTCTTGCTTTTGCTAAAGCTCAGGTAACATTGTGGTAGAGGAGGTAGAAATGTTGTAAGATCCTCAGAGAGGGGTTGGGAATAGTCTGAGGCATCATGTCTCCCCGCTCCACCTGCAGAGACTGACTGAGGCCTCTTGGGCCCCACAGTGAATACCAACGACCCTGCTGAAGATGATCAGCAGAATTGGGGCGGTGGAATGGGGTGTAAGAATATAATCTTTTGGGCTGGAGAGATGGCTTAGCGGTTAAGCGCTTGCCTGTGAAGCCTAAGGACTCCGGTTCGAGGCTCGATTCCCCAGGACCCAGTTAGCCAGATGCACAAGGGGGCACATGCGTCTGGAGTTCGTTTGCAGTGGCTGGAGGCCCTGGCGTGCCCATTCTCTGTCTCTCTCTCTGCCTCTTTCTCTCTCTGTCTGTTGCTCTCAAATAAATAAATAAAAATAAACAAAAATTTAAAAAAAGAATATAAGCTTTTATAAAAATCTCAATGAATATTAATAAAATATTTTAGGAAAAAGCCACACTAATGATTAGAGAATTTAACCTTGTTTTCCATTCCCTACCCCAAAAGTTCTTCTATCTTCCCTAATTTTTTGCCTACTTTTTTGTACTGCAACTCTCTAGAATATTATACACCCTTCTATTTTCCCTCATCAATGTTCATAAGGCAGAGACTTTGTTCACTATCATGACATACTCCTGTAATAGTCTTGTAAAGCTAAGAGATTTTTTTTCAAATAATAAGTTATTGAAGAAAATAGGTAAATAAATTTTGTGATTTATCTATGACTGCAACTAAATCTGCCACAAAACAAAATACAATACCATTCAGAGTTTAGAGCATATATATTAATGTTTGTATTTGTCAAATGAAAATGAAGAGAAAATATACCTCATTTTACCTCAGAAGTGGTGAAAATAGAACACCATTTTAATGTATATTCAGTAGATTTCCTAAGACCACACTAAGCATTATGTATTATTACCAATATTAGTTGGATATCACCTACTTTGAAAACATATTTGAGGCAAAAAAATGAAAAGGATATTCTTCAAACTAGTGCTATGAATTTAAATAACCAGAGTCTAGAAATGAAGTGATGAGGTGACATTCCAGTCACCTATATAATAGCTGGTGGACATGAACATTTTTGATGATCTCCTCTAGGTAGAAGTGGCCATCTAGTTAAGTGCCAGCCAGTAGAACAGAAATAGCATTGTTTAGACGAAGCTTGGGAAAGCTCTTTCATTAAAAACTTGTTCAACTTGTCATCTTTATATAGCTCCTGCTTCAACTACCTTCTAGCTTTAATATAGTGGGGCTATTTCGAGTTTCAGTACCTATCTAGTGAGTATGGTCTTGGTCTCAAGTACAGAAACCTTGAAATAAGACTGTCGGGGGATGACAGGAAGTAATGATTCAATTTCTGGTAGACCAATCTGAACCATTACCTGCTCATTTCTCTTGAAGAGAGGTGTTGCAGTTACCTTCTCATTTCTAGGATAAAAGACCAGACATTAAAAAAGAAAAGAAAGAAAAGAAAAGAAAAGAAAACAGCTAATGGGAGGCACATGTTTTTTTTTTTTTTAATTTGGCTTGCAGTCTTTAGGGGAAGCTGCATGATGGCAGGAGAAAGCATGACATGAGCACAGGCTATACATCTGCTATGCTACAGCCAGTGGGAAACAGAAACAGCAGAATGAGTCAATCTAACACCGGCAGACTAGGGTTGATAAAACTCAAGTGGCACTCCAAGACACACACCTCTTTCATCAAGGTTTCACCTCCAAATTGCCACTAGAGAAAGGTGTCTCTGGATACTCCCCAGACCCTCATTAACTAATAAGAAAAGAAGTCAGAATCCCTGCTCAGCAAAGCCTGTTTAAGTCAGTGGAAGCAAGAACCACTTTCCCAGTTTTTCTCAGAAGGGATACCTTAAATCTTAGCTAATATGTTTGATAACTTTTTGATAGTTTAGTTGTTCATCAAATGTCTACTACTTACAGTGCAATTTCAAAAGGAAGAATGTTAAAAAAAATCCAGGATGACTTTAAAAGCATTTCTATGAAAAAGAAGGACTTGAAAATGAAATGAAAAAAAAATTGAAGCAAAAGTTAAAGAACATGGGAAAAAATGTCTTATGTTTGTTTCATTCTTGAATGGAATCTTTTAGTCTGGCTGCAAAATGAAGCTAAATATCAATAAATTAGAAAATAATGCTATGAAATGCACAAAGTAGAGTCACATTTCTGGCAAATAATAATCAATCTAAATGCTTTCTATCTAAAGATAATACAGTAACTGTGCATGTTTGATTCTAAAAGTACAAGTGCATGTTTAGGAAGTAGCCTCATATGTATACCCCAATGGGAAACAATATCATTTCCAGAAATAAGTTGAGCGTTTTTCACATAACTAGCAGCTTGGAGTATACACACATGTTAGAAAAAAAATTAGAAGCTAGGAGTCATAGGATTAGTATCATAAAGTACAAAGAAATGACTTTGTTCTAGATGATTCTGATAGCAAGATATACCATTTGCTCACGTTAACCCACACTCAAAAAGAGAAGCACAACTTTAATTTGCTCTTTGTGTATTAAGTAGATTTTCTGTTATTGTCAGCTCTGAGTGGTATTGCAGAGTTAATATCACTGTATGGAATACTAAAATTAGGAGCAGTAGAAGGACAACTATGAATTCACATGATTTTCTGTTATTTAAAGCAAGGAGGCTACTGCAAGGCAAAGACATTTTCTATTAAATATGGGAAGCAAGTGAATTCAGAATGGAATATCTGACAGAAACAGGGCAGTATTAACTGATATGTCAGCTATAATATCTGCCTTATAAGACTATTTACATAGAAAAGCAATGGCATTCCTTAAAATGGTTACACTAGCAACTGCCACAGAAAAATGCAGGTTTGAGACACAGGCTGTCTTCCTACAGAAAATAAAAGCTCTATCCACCTGTCGGAGTGGCATGATCATTGTGAGTTACACTGGTGGTGTCATGGAAAAGCATTAAACCTGATGCTCTGTGATATTTTCCCTGTAATATCTACATGCTAGTAGAGTGTGAACAGTGCTTTCAATAGATTTTACTCCTATTTATCACTTCACTGTCATTTCATAATTCCTCATATATTAGTTCTGGATTGAAGCTGAAAAGAGTCAATCCACAAATAAAGACTGACAGCCATAGGTTTATGTAAAAATAATCCCTAAATGTACTTTAGATGCTAGATTACCATATCCTAAATAGTACTTCATGAGTCACTGGCTAATCATATCTTTGTTAAAAATGCCAGTTCTTCAGTCAATAGTAGACCAAATAAACTTGTATGTGTGGACTGAGACATGGAGATCTACATCTTCACTTATTTAATTATTTATTTATGAGAGAAAGAGGCAGAAAAAGAGAACGACTGTGTTAGGGCCTCCAGACACAAGTTTCACCTTGTGCATCTGGCTCATGGGTGAGTACTGGGAAATCAAATCTGGGTCCTTAGGCTTTGCAGGCAAACACCTTAACTACTAAGCCATCTCTCCAGCCCCAAGATCTGCATCTTTAACAAGCTCATTCTTCAACTTAAACACATGACATAATCTTAAAAGACTTAATTTTCTTACCTCTGCTATTTATGATGAACTTTCCCAGTTTTATTACCCTTTTGTACCACACAGAGTTCAGAGACCACCAACACTCAGGACTTAGTTCAAGTATTACTCTTTCAGAAAAGCAAAGTTTCCCATCAACTGACGTTATATCCTAGTACTTTTTATTACTCTAATTTGCCTAAATTAAACTTGATCATAAATAGCATATTAAATGTATTATTGTACATACAAGGGGACTTAGTACATAGTACAGGAATCTTCTGTACTGGTATTGAATTTTGTGAAGTTCTTTAATCAAGTAGAAACGTGTGTGTCCAATTTGTATCAAAAGTTTCTTGTTTGCTTAACTAACCTGCATCTAGTAATAATTTAAATTGCATATAAAAATCTCAGAGAAGTTTATCAAAGAGGTAATTTATTCCAGTTTTACAAGAATCATATGAGACAGTCATTATTTAAAATTGAACTAAGTGGGAATCTAAGAGTTACCAACTAAGTAGAATGGCTACTTTGCTTTAGCAATGAGGAATCTCTCATGGGAATATGAGTTACAATGTAGATATGAAAATGTTTGTGATACCACCAAATTTCACCTGGAACAATATCAACAAAAATAGACACTCAGAACTCTCTTCTGTATCCATGCCTCTTTATAGACATCATTGAAAAGACGATATGATACTACTAAGATATCAAACTAGTGTTGTCAGTATGTTGAGGGTGGATGATCATTTGGGTCTGTGTATTTGAGAAAATTCTAGGTGACATAGAAAGACCTTATCTCAGGGGAAAAAAAATCTAAAATTATATAGTAAAACAAACTAGTAAAACTTGTTTGATTGCATTAATCTGTCTGACCTTAGATAAATCCTTTGTCTTCTCCTCTTCATTTTTTTACTTATACAACAGGAATGTTGGATGCAAGATTTCACAGGTGGCTCACTGGTACCTGTGCACCACTTCCTGACTTATGATGTTTCTAGGCCCAGGAAGATCATACATCTTCCTCTGATGCACAGTCATGGGAAAGAATTCCTTATTCACAATTCTCCATAATGTTTCCCTATTTCATTGAAAGCAGTACCAAAATAATACCAATGATCAAAAGAGATGCTTCCCTTCTTTGCAGGTCCCTATTTTGTTTCTCACTCACTACACTGTCATTGCAGTGGTCTTGTTACTCCTTTCATCTCAGGGTTAATGAACTGCCTATTCATCCTACCTTAAATCCTCACCCATGCCCCCAAGGGACACAGAGCTCTTTTTCTTTGAATGGTTATTCAAGCATCACCTTCTCACCTAAGACTTTCCCTGAGTGTATCCTAATTAACATGACACATATACCTTCCATGGTGCTTATTCTGTTTATAATTCTGTCAAAAATAATATATATGATACATATTTCTAAAATAATTAATAATATGTGTTTTATTTATTATATTGCTTTTTGTTTAGATTCTTATTCCACTAGCCTTAAATACCAGTCAGGAATTTGGGGGCTATTTTGTAATATGATATATTCCAGTCACCTAGAACAGGATGAGTACATGATGAACTTTTGGTTATGATTAATTAGAGGAATAAAGATTAAAAATCTATTCTTTTTATCCACCAATCTAAACAACTATTTATTGTGACTGTGTATAGTCCCAGGTGCAGAAATCCTTTCATTGATTTCTAAAACCCAGAACTCCTCCCATTTTGGCTGTTTATAATATACTGATTTCCATTATAAAAATGAGTAGTCTTTTAACTTAATAAAGAGTAGGCCCTTTAAAAAAATAATTAAGTGTCAAAGCTTAGACTATAAGATTTATTCTAGCTTTACAACTGTGTCCTTGAAATCAGTCTTGCATGTGCACAAGCAAGGGGGAAAAAAAGCAGGAAAACTCCAACTTTCAGTATGAAATTTGAAAGCTTTATATTAAATTAACCCGTTTTCTGACGGATGTATGAGTTACCAGCCATCCCCAAGCATCACTGCATCTAATTCCTGATGCCATGCTTTAGGAAAATACAAAGAAATCAGAGAAATGCAGAGAGCCCCTACTACAGCATCCTGTACAGGACATTTCTTGATAAATGTGAGGGAATAATAAAGAAAGTCAGTAGTATGTTAACTACATAATGCAATACTGTTTGAAAATTACACTTGTTTTACATGCATGAAAATCTGCATTAAGGAAATAGGGTATCTTCTCTACTGGGGAAAGTTAGCATTAGTAGCTAACAGTCTCCCATAGCTACTCTTTTGCTAAAGTTAATTCCTACTTGACTCTAGTAGAGTTCATGAAGGACCTATGTGGAGTTAATCCTCTCATTGAGAAACTTGAATGCATAGCATTCTCTCTCTTTTTTTTTTCTTTTTTCTTTTTCTTTATTAGTTAGTTTTGTATTCAACAAATACAGTCAGTTTGGTACCATTATTAGGCTCATCCGTGACCTACCCCCTCCCCTTGGCCCCTCCTTGTTGAGGTATACGGGTCATGCATTGTGGAGTTAGCCCACAGTTATGGGTAAGCTAAATATCTCTGCATATCATGGCCCAACATGTGGCTCTGACATTCTTTCCGCCCCCTCTTCCGCAAAATTTCCCTGAGCCATGTTGGGTTTAGTATTCTCTTTTTAAGGGAGAACACATAAGGAATTAGCAGAATGTGTATTGTGTGATTGTGATCTAGGGGTACTTTCATGAAACAAGGAGAGGGAACACACAGAAAATGTATAAGTCTTTGATACACTTCAACAGAAAGATTGAGTTTTATTCTCTTTCTAGTGGAAATAAAAACCTAAAAATGTTGTGTCCTGAGAGCTACAGTGGTTGCTCTGTAAGTCTGGAGAGGCTGTGTAAACATATCACAGGAAATAACAACATCTGAGTTCTCTAAGTTCTACCATTACCTTGCTTTCCAAGCTAAGGTAAATCATTGACTTTTGTATGCCTCATTTTTCTAAGATATTAACAGGGGTTAATGTTGGGACATGGCACCTTATACTGTTTAGGCCTTTTTACACAGTTTTACACCCTTTCTTTCACAGTCTTCTACTATGTAGGTTTTTTGTCTTTCCTTTGCAATTTTCCTGAGGTTCCCAATTATTCCAGTCATGCATCTGAGCAGCTGAGATATCATGGAGTTTAAGCTAAGGGACTATATGAGGAACTTGATAACTATAAAATGAAGAAATAACCAAAGGGCTAAACTACTTACCTTTTAAGAACTTAGATATTCTACATACATACTGGTCAATTTTCCACTGAGAACAGAGTGGGCACAAGGATTCCCAATTTGTAATCACTATATAAGTAATATAGCATTCTATATGTACAAGCTGTAAATGATTTTGTTCTTCTTGTTTACCTATATTTTTATTAACTTATCCTTCATGTAAAAATACACTTCCATGGTAGCCATTCATCCTTGGTACCATTTACAGCTGCAGAACTGGGTACACCTGATGCAATGGCCTGCCAATTCCCAACACAGGAATGTGCTGTGGCTGGCATGCCCTTTATCATTCTGCCCTCCTCAATAACTCTCCACGTGTATTTAATACTAGTCTTCATTATAACTATAGTTTATTATAGTACCTCTATTTTATCTTAAGGAATAATGAAATAGGTTGAATGATCAGGCCTGTGAATGAACAAAATAAATATATGTTCTTAGAAAATAAAAGTATATCCTGTCAAATATTTTTGTTTTTTGTGTGTTTTTTCAAGGTAGGGTCTCATTCTAGTTCAGGCTGACCTAGAATTCACTATGTAGTCTCAGGGTGGCCTCGAACTCTTGGTGTTCTCCTACATCTGCCTCCTGAGTGCTGGGATTAAAGGCGTGCACTACCATGTCCAGATTCTGTCAAATATTTTGCAGTGCTTCTAGTGTTCCACATACCCACCTTCAGTCAAGTTGTATACTGACTCTCTTTTACCCTCTGCTTAGTTTCATTTCTGGAACATCTCTGACCTTTTTTATAGGAAATTATCCTTTAGATAATAGCTCCATTATTCTTTAATGTTGTTGTAGACAGACACAAAATCACTCAAATTAAACCAAGGCAACAAAGCAGCTTTCTGTACAATTATTTAGACATTTTCCTCAAAATAGCAATTTGTACAACCTTCATCTTGTTTAAATTAAAGACAGAGCATAGGGGTAGAAATAGTTTGGGAAAGACATTTATTTGTTTTTATTTCAAGCAAAAGAATGAAACCAAACATATAATTTAATCTGTGGTAGTCTTCCAATAACTCTATTTTCCTCATCTACAGTGAAAATATAGGTTTCAGCTAAATATTTTCTTTTTGTTTTCATTTTTTGAGGCAAGCCCAACAGACTGGCCTATTTTTAATTTTTTTCTGATTTTTAAAATTCATTTATTTGAGACACAGAGAGAGAGGGAGAGAGAAAGAGAGTGAGAAAGGGTGCACCATGGCCTCCAGCCACTGCAAACGAACTCCAGATGCATGCACCACCATATGCATCTGGCTTACATGGGACCTGAAAACTCAAACCTGGGTCTTTAGGCTTTGCAGGCAAGTACCTTAATTGCAAAGCCATCTCTCCTGCCCCAGAGTGGCCTATTTTTATGTGATAAAGCAAGAGTGGGTGCTAGAGATAGCAAGAGAGAAAGAGAGAGAGAATTTTCATTCCAGGACCTCAAGCCACTATAATTGAACTCCAAATGTGTATGTCACCTAAAGTGCATGTGTGACCTTCCACACTTGTTTCACCTTGTGTCTGGCTTGCAAGGGACTTGGAGAGTTGAACATGGGACCTTAGGCTTTGCATGCAAGCATTTTAGCCATTAAGCCACCTCTCCAGCCTCCAGCTAAATATTTTCCAACAAATAAATGATATTTTCTGCTCTACACAGCTAGATCTGGTCAGAGAACACATGTCTGATGCCTGGGACTCCTACTCAATTGCCTTAATCAGTGGAGACCTGCTGATCTCAACTCATCTCCATCTTATCTCCGTCTGCTACACAGAAGATAGATATGATAGCTAGAGTTGGAGAACTCATTTTGAATCACGAGAATTTTTAGCATAATCTAGAGATGATTAAATGACTGGCTAAAAAATGATATAATTTCTTAAATCTTCATTCTGCAATTGCTTGTTTGGGAGTATCCTTTTATATCCTAAGACAAATGGAAACTCACAATTCTCCTGCTTCAGATTCCTGGATGGTAAGCTAACAAGGGAGCATGCCACACCTGGCTCCTAGCAGATCTGGAGAGGTGTCTTATTAGTGCTGAACTGCTGGCATTAGGGTCCTAGATCTTGGTATATCACATCTACCATGACTCAGCCTTGGCAGTGTTGTGAAATTTACAGCTCCATTTTACAGAGAGAGAAATAAAGCTCCATGTGTTCACATGATCAACCTCAGGCTCCAGAGGAGATCACATTTTAGAATTGCATTCCCTGCAGTTTAAGTAAACTATGGTTCCTACACTTCCATCATTTGCCAGACTAAAGCAGACCCCTGTTTCATGAGGCACACCCAATTTGTAAATAGATCATGTGAAGGGAATTAATGCTTGTACTAGCACAGGCAAATTGAGAAATTTGAGTAGTTGAGGGGCCTTTACTTAGTGCTATGGTATGTGAATATATTATGTGAAAATATTTTTCTATTGTACTTGAAAGGGAGAAAGAAGGTAGGAAGCAAAAGAAGGAGAGGAGATGAAAGGAAAGAAGGAAATGAGGGCATGATGGAGGAAACAAAAGGAAAAAAAAGGAGAAGGAAGGAAAGACTGTAAGGAAAGGTGTGTAGCAAATAAGAGAAAAATTCACTTTTAAAATGCAAAGAAGTCAATGTCTTCATCAACCTGATAATTGATAAAACATGGTGATTCATATCCTTTGCCCAAAGTTATAAAGTAGAATTCCTTTTTTTTGTTTTCCTGGAGGGGATTATGTCTTTTTAAAGTTTATCAAGTTACAGCCATCTCACATGGTCAGAGACAGTAAAGTGGTAGATTGGAGCTAGCCCAGAAGCTGACGTGGTTACTGATGTTGAAATAACAGTGAAAGTTTGGAACACAGTTACGGAGCCAAAGAGCTGTGAAAGGGAATAAAGATAACAGTTTCACCAAGGGTAATACAGCAGCTGAGGAAAATGTCTTATGCTGTTTGGATCACATATTCCTCTCCCTGACTTGGATTTAGACTTTTTAGCTGAAACTCTGAGGGAATTGAAAAGCATTATATATTTCTCTTTTTTAGGTGTTGAATATTATATTTCTTACTGTAGGGTCTCAAAAAGTATTGATTGAAGACACATGCCAGTGGAAATTCTAAACATAAAACATCAGATTCCATTGATTGTAAGAGTGAATGAGTATTGTGCAAGAGGGACTGGGAGTCATGGAAAGAAGTACCAAGAATGGAACAGACTTCTGCTCCATTATCAATGTTATTTAATAGCATTGTCCACTAGGTTCATATGCTTGCCTCCAACTTCTTGGTTATTTCACAATGCCCCAATAGAAAGATGGTGTTGTAAAAAAGCTTGGGCAATGTCACTCTGTCTGGCTTCAAGCTGCATCTGTGCATCCTACTCATTGTGAGAACTGGGAAGGGGATTCATCATTTCTTCCAATAAAGTTTCTGTAACTATCAAATCAGCATCAACTAATAGTTGAGAATTATTAGGCACAAATTTACATATATATATATATATATATATATATATATATATATATACATATGTATAATGGTATTTCAAAAAGTCCTGACTTCATGCATGTTTGCTATTTTTGCTGTTTTGCTGCCCTTGTATTCACTCTACCTAGAACAACAGTAGTCTCACAGGGCTATCTGAAGTAATAATGGGCCAAAATCAGGGCAGGTTTCAATTCCCTAACTGAAATACTTGGTATCATGGGTGTTTAATATTTTTAAATCCATTTGAATTTTGGAATGCTTGTCAATACTTCATCTACAAACTCAAATCAAGTGAAATCTTTCACTTCAGAACATTCCAGATTATTGGGTAAGGTGTGCATGATCTTCATTAAACCCTAGGGTAGTTTCCTCTAAATAGGCCAGTTTTTAGAACATTCATCTCATGTTCTAGAATGAAACTGGTTTTCAGAAGCATTTCTTCAGAAGGCTCTTTTTAAAATATTGCATCATGGAAAATGTAATTCCTTCTAAGTTTAGACAGTTTCTCACCTTTAAAGAAGAATAAATACTGCTCATACAAGTTAGACCCAAGACAGTTAGCTCATCTAGTGGCAGAAGGTGCTATATGAGTGACTAGGGGAAAATGGCCAACATTTGTTCAAGCAAATAGTGGTCTAAGCTACTCAGCAGCAAGCAACCTGATGTGATGCTCACACAAGTGTAATAGTGGCACACAGACATGGTGAGAAACCAACTGCTCTTGATTTGGCTAACTGATCTGCTCATTGGATCAGAACCCATAGCTGGAGCTGGGAAACAAGTCAGAAACATATAAAAAAAATGAACCTGCTCTTCATTATCAAGCTCCCACCATGGGCTAAAAGAGGGCCTAGACCTACTAAATTATCTCTTAAAAAAAAAACAAAAAACAATGGTTATCCCATTTATCTGGTGCTAACTTCACTCTCTTTTGGAGAATTTCCTTCTCTTTTTCAGGTAGACACATATCCAAAGGACAGAACCACCTCATCACACTTCAAAAGGGCCCCAGCTGAAACTAAGAATAATTGGGTGTAGCAGACAGCTTCAGAATCACTGAGATGAACTTCCAGACCAGACAGTTATGGAGGAAGGGATATTTACTGAAGCTCACAGATCCAGGAAAAGTTCCAAAAGTGGCAGAAGAAGCTGGCCTGCCTTCACAGGACCAAGCAGAGAGAGAGAGAGAAGTACAAGCCAAAAAGCCAAAAGCTACACAACACTTCAGGAACTCCTGCTAGGCACTTTGCATATCTTTAGATTGAAACCTGAAACCCACCACCACACCTTAAGATCCTCCCAGTGACACTGCCTCCAGCCAGGTGGCTGCAGATGCAAACTACAAACAATAAAGAACTGAATATATTGGGGGCCATCTATTCAAACTACCATATTGGGGAAATGAGCAAGAGTGCTGCTTTCTTCGCGAACCTGGTAACAGCAAAAGGGTGAAAAGAGATAGACACAGAGAACACTCAACTCCTATCAAACCAAATATCCAGAGACACAGAGGTTCCCAACACCTTATCACTGAAGCAGAAAGAAAATGAACCCAGCATGGGTCAGGGAAATTAGTGGAAAAGGGTCCAGGAAGAATGTTAGAACCACACATTGGGTCATTATGCACAGAGACATTGCCTCTTTCCCATAACTGATGGCTAACCCCAAAATGCATGGCCCATATTCCCCACCAAGGCAGGACCCTGTGGAGGGGGAAGAACACAGAGGAGGCCAACAGTCATACCAACATGACTGTATAAACTGTGTACCTAACTAAAAAAAAAAAAAAAAAAGAAAAGTATAACAACATCGATTCACTCACTAGAATGCCAGAATCCAGAACACTGGCACAAAACAGTGGTGAGGATGTGGGACAAGAACTATCTGTTCATTGGCACAGGGCTGGTGGTATCCAGAGTCCTTTTGATACTGCGAAGGACAGTTTGGCAGGTTTTTGTTTGTTTTGTTTTGTTTTGTTTTGTTTTTGGTTAAATGAGAGTAAATACCTGTTAACCATAAGATTGAGCAACAACTCCCCTTGGGATTTACCCACATGTGTCGAAATCTTATAAACACACAAAAACCCTTTCATAGTAACCTTAATTTAGAAGCAACTGAGATGTATTTTAGTAGATTAATAGCTAAATAAACAGAAGTACCTTTAGACAGTGCAGTATTATTCAGCAACTGAAAAAAAAGAATGTCATAAAAAATACTTCTCATAATAGCTTTCCCATAGTACTTCATTCATCACTCTCTCAAAGACTGACTAGATTTTAAAGTGAAACTATGTGAAACTATGTCAGTAGTGGTTTCATGGCTGCTACCATATGAACTAATTAGCTTTTCATTTCTGCAAAGACCTCTTTATTTGAAACACTAGAGATTCTTTATCTTGGCTTCAAAGTCCCATTTTACAAACACCTCCTATGTGTATAACAATCTTCAATTTCCAGTTTTAAACAGGGTTTTCATCTCACTACAAAGGTGTTTTTACATTATCCTGAGGTGAATTGTATTGAGTTGTTTTCTCTTCCCTTTCAGCATCTGTATAAGAACACAAAACTCAACTCCAATACTCTAGTTCAAATTCAGTTAAACTCCATTAAAATTACAATAAGCAATAATGCCTTTTTATAGCATTTTATTGCTAAAATGTTAGTGGTTCTAAGATCACTGAGGCTGTTAGTAGGTAAATGGATGAATTATCTTAATTGTTTCAGAAGTGGTACTAAAGCTTGTAACAGCAAGCATGCATGTATGAGAAAGATGAAAATGCACCATTATGCTCATTTTTGAAGTGAACTTTTGTTTTCATTTCAGTCAACAGCCAAACACTTTCCAGTAAATCAAAACTGAAATAGGTGTGGGTGGTGAAGTTACATGACTGAAATGTAGTAAATTTCACTCTTGTTCAGAAGCTGCTGCACAGAATGGATCCTTTTGATTCCAATTTAGTCAACTTGGAGCTCCAAGCTGGCTAAGTTGAAAGCTGAGGAGCACTGTAGAATAGTCCATGAGATATATTTGTCTGTTTGGCCAAATGTTCTATGGGTTCTCATTACCCAACATACTGTGAAAGGACTCCTGAGATTCTTGAAGAAATGCAAAGTAGCGGTTAAATGCTAGCCTGTGAAGCCTAAGGACCCCTGTTAAAGGCTCAATTCTCCAGGACCCACGTTAGCCAGATGCACAAGGGGGCACATGCATCTGGAGTTCCGTTTGCAGTGGCTGGAAGCCTTGGCGTGCCCATTCTCTCTCTCTCTCCCTCTCTAACTGCCCCTTTCTCTCTGTCTGTCACTCTCAAATAAATAAATAAAAATGAGCAAAAAATTTTTTTTAAAAAAAGAATGCACAGTGTCAAAATGGATGGGTCCCACTGAGGTAAAACTCTCATTTGCACTTCCGGTTAAGATGGTGGCATAGGTACCATGCCAAAGCAGCCTAGGGGGGGAAAAGCCAAAAAAAAAAAAAAAAAGAAAGAAAAAAGAAAAGAAAAGAAAACCCAGCAAGACAGCAAGATACATACCTTTACTAAAAAGTGAGGTATATAGGAAATTGAAACAGCAGAGGAGAAGTAGGAGAGATCCAGAGCATCCAGAGCCCACCCACGCTGGCAGAAGTAGCTCCAGCAGGACTGCGCATGGTGCGGTGTGACAGCCAGCTGCCAGGATCAGCTTGACCACAAGAAAATACAGGTCAGGGGAGTTTCCACTCACACCAGAGCTCTCCACAAACTCAAGAAACATGAAGAGAGAACAGCAGTGAACAACGGAGGAGCAGATCACAAGGGAGAATAACACGTGGAACAGCTATAGAACTAGAGCAGCATTGGCAGCCTACCTTCCCCCACCGCCAGTGCCCAGCTCCCACAAACACAGCAGCAGTCCAGGGACCTGGCCACACCTACCTGAACCCACAGTACACCAAAGAGGGGCCCAAGCAGGAGCACAGCTAACTGAGACCAAAATCATTCAAAAAGGTAACTGGGATTACACCAGGTCAGTATCCGCCTAATAAACCTGGTATATAGGCCTGAAAGAGAAGTGCTAATTGCAACTTCCATATCAGGATAAATTATACGTTATATCAGATGGATGGTCAGATTTTCCATTCTTAAATAAGCTGTATTTTGGGCTTGTTATTTGTTGCTTCTTGATACATTAGGGAAGGGTCTCATCTGGTCACAAGCTGACTTGGAAAACTCAAAAGACAAGAAATCTTAACGTCTTTGTTGTCAGGATTAAGGGAGTGGGTGAGGCACCACACTGCCTAAGGAACAGACAGAGGATCTGGTTGTCATAATACCTACTGTTGGATAAATACTCTGTGATGATTTTCATTGAAAGGGTACATTGTTTAGTTAAATTTTAGAAACTATCTATACTTGGTTCCACTCATCCTACTTCAATACTCTCATATCAGACAAACCCAACACGTAGGGTCACTTTTGTAGATACTCAGAATCTTGAGAGCCACACCTAGCGCCTTAAGCTCCTACCCTGAAGATATATAACATCAGATTGATTGATACATCTCATAATACCCAGATAACTAGAAAATCCTATCATTAAATAATCCACGATGCAAAAATATATTCGTTATAACACAAGAAACACCAAAAATCAAGACAATATAAGTGCACCAAAAAGTATTGATGCATCAGAAATAAACTCCAGTGAGAACGAGTTAGAGGAAATGCCTGAGAAAGATTTCAAAAGAATGATTATAAACATGTTCAAAGAACTCAAAGAAGAAATCAAAGGAAGCAAAGAAGACACGGGATGCCAATTTAATGAAATAAAGAGGTCAATACTAGACAACTAGACATGAATAAGGAAATAGAAATAATAAAACAAAACAATTAGAATTACTAGCAATAAAGAACACAGTTAATGAAATAAAAAACTCTGTAGAAAATCTCACCAGTAGAATGGATGAAGGAGAGGACAGAATATCTAAGCTAGAAGACCAGGTGGCAGATCTAGTACACTCCAACAAAGAGAAAGACAATCTAATAGAAAAGTAAGAGTGGGAATTTCAAGATATTCGGGACACTATGAAAAGATCAAACATAAGAATTCAGGGGCATAGTAGAAGGAGAAGAATTTCACTCCAAAGGCATAGTTGGCATCTTCAAAAAAATCACAGAAGAAAACTTCGCCCAAATTGGGAAAGAGGTGCCAATGCAGATACAGGAATCCTTTAGAACACCAGCCAGAATAAAACATGGAAAGAACCTCTCATCGCCACATTATGATCAAACTACCAAACACACAAACCAAAGAAAAAATATTGAAAGCAGTCAGAGAGAAAAAGCAAGTTACCTACAAAGGCAACCCTATCAGAATTACAGCAGATTACTCAACACAAACTTTAAAAGCAAGAAGGGCATAGAGCAATGTATTCCAAGCTCTGAAAGATAAAAACTGTAAACCAAGGTTACTTTATCCTGCAAAGCTATCCACTCAAATAGACAGAGAAATAAGGGCATTTCATGAAAAAAATCAGGATAAAGGAGTATTTTAAGACAAAACCAGCTCTACAGAAAATACTTGAAGGAATCCTCTATGCTGAAGAAAAAGAAAAGCACACATATAAGGAACCGGGAAAAAAAAAATACTCAAATATGAGAGAATACAAGAGAGCAATGGTAAAACTGGAAGAACTACAAAAAAATTGTAAAAATGAATATACACTTTTCAATAATATCTCTTAACATCAATGGCCTCAATGCCCCAACCAAATGACATAGGTTTGTAGACTGGGTTAAAATACGGGATCCTTCAAATTGTTGCCTCCAAGAAACCCACCTTTCTAGAAATGATGGACAGTATCTTAGGGTAAAGGGTTGCAAAATGGTGTTTCAAGCAAATGGGCCTAGGAAACAAGCAGGGGTTGCTATCCTAATATCAGATAAGGTAGAATTCAGTCCAACATTAGTTAGGAAAAATAAGGAAGTCCAGTTTATACTGATTAAAGGCATAATGCAACAGGAAGACATTACAATCCTAAACATATATGCACCTTACATGGGGGCCCCCAAATTCATCAAGAAAGTGCCATTAGAACTAAGGTCTCAGAAAACACCAAACACAGTGTTAGTGGGTGACTTTAATACCACACTCTCATCAATTGACAGGTCATCATGGGAAAAAATAAACAGAGAGGCATCTGGAATAAAGGAGGTCATACAAAGAATGTGCCTAACAGATATATACAGGACATTTCATCCAAATGTTGCAGAATATACATTCTTTTCAGGAGGACATGGGACATACTCTAAAATAGACCATATACCAGGACACAAAGCAAATCTTAACAAATACAGGAAAATTGAAATAATTTCTTGCATTCTGTCTGACCACAATGGAATCAAACTACAAATCAACAGCAAGAAAGGCTATGGAGCATACACAAAATCATGGAAATTGAACAACACACTACTAAATGATGAATGGGTCAATGAAGTAAACAAGAAGGAAATCAAACAAATTTATAGAATCAAATGATAATGAGAACGCAACATACCAAAATCTCTGGGACACAATGAAGGTAGTCCTAAGATGTAAATTTATAGCTTTAATTGCCTATATTAAGAAATTAGAAAGGTCGCAAGTGAACGACTTAATGCTTCACCTTAAAGTCTTCGAAAAAGAAGAACAAGGCAAACCAAAAATTAGTAGATGGGAAGAAATGATAAAGATTAGGGCAGAAATTAATGAAATAGAAACCCCCCCCCAAAAAAAAATCCAAAGAATCAATTAAACAAACAGTTGGTTCTTTGAAAGGATAAACAGGATTGAAAAGCCCTTAGCAATTCTGACCAAAAGAAAGAGAGAAGAGACACAAATTAATAAAGTTAGAGATGAAAAAGGTAACATCACAACAGATGCAAGAGAAATTCAAAAAATCGTAGGAACATATTGTAAAAGCATATACTCCACAAAGTATGAAAATCTGAAAGAAATGGTTGATTTCCTTGATTTATATGACCTACCTAAATTAAATCAAGGTGACATTAATCACTTAAATAGACTTACAACAAGCAGGGAGATCCAAGCAGTTATCAAAAATCTCCCAACTAAAAACAGCCCAGGCCCAGATGAATTTTACCAAACCTTCAGGGAAAAAACTAACACCATTGCTTCTTAAGCTTTTCCATAAAATAGAAAAAGAAGGAATCCTACCAAACTCCTTCTATGAAGCACGCATCACACTGATACCAAAACCAGGCAAAGATAGAACAAAAAAAAAAAAAAGAAAATTACAGACCAATCTCCCTCATGGACATAGATGCAAAAATTCTCAACAACATATTGGCAAACAGAATACAAGTATAAATCAGAAAGATCAGTCACCCTGACAAAGTAGGCTTTATCCCAGAGATGCAAGGGTGGTTCAACATATGCTAATTGATAAATGTAATACATTATATAAATGGACTGAAGGACAAAAATCACATGATCATCTCATTACACACGAGAAAGCATTTGAAAAAATCCAATATCCCTTCATGACAAAAGTCCTACAGAGACTGGGAATAGAAGGAACATATCTCAAACTAATAAAGGCTATTTATGACAAGCCTACAGCCAACATATTACTAAATGGGGAAATACTGAAGGCCTTTCCACTAAAACCAGGAACAAGACAAGGGTGTCCACTGTCCCCACTTTTATTTAATATAGTACTGGTAGTCTTAGCCATAGCAATAAGGCAAGAGACACACATAAAAGGGTGCAAGTTGGAAAGGAAGAGATCAAGTTATCATTATTTGCAGATTCTATATATAATGGACCCTAAGTACTCTATCAGCAAACTGGTAGATCTGATAAACACCTACAGCCATGTAGCAGATTACAAAATATATACACAGAAATCAGTAGCCTTCCTATATACTAACAACAAATACACAGAGGATGAAATCAGAGAATCACTCCCATTCACAATTGCATCAAAGAAAATAAAGTACCTTGGAAGAAACCTAACCAAGGAAGTAAAGGACCTCTACAATGAAAACTTTAAAACACTCAAGAAAAAATTGCAGAAGACACTAGGAAGTGGAAAAGCATCCCTTGTCCCCAGATTGGAGGAATCAATATTGTGAAAATGGCAATCTTACCAAAAGCAATCTACACATTTAATGTAATCCCCATCAAAATTCCAAAGGCATTCTTCACAGAAGTAGAAAAAACAGTGCAAAAATACATTTGGGATCACAAAAAACCCCAAATATCTACAATAATAAAGAACAACAACAACAAAAAAATAAGGCTGGTGGTATCACCATACTAGATTTTAATCTATGCTAAGGAGCCATAGTAACAAAAATGGCATGGGATGGGCACAAAAGCAGACATGTTGATCAATGGAACAGAATAGAGGACCAAGATGTAAGTCTGGCTAGCTATAGCCACTTGATATTCGATAAAAATGCTAAAAATACTCATTGGAGAAAAGACAGCCTCTTCAGTAAATGTTGTTGGGAAAACTGGATATGTATCTGTAGAAGGATGAAAATAGTTTCTTCTCTCTCTCCATGCACAAGAATTAAGTCCAAATGGATTAAAGACTTAACAACATACCTGAAAATCTGGAAATGCTACAGGAAAAAGTAGAGGAAACCCTTCAACATATTGGTCCTGGCAAAGACTTTCTGAATATAACCCCAATTGCTCAGGCAATAAAAACACAGATTAACCACTGGGACATCATGAAATTACAAAGATTTTGTACTGCAAAGGACACTGTGAATAAAGCAAAGAGGCAACCCACAGAATGGGAAAAAATCTTTACCAGCTATATATCTGATAGAGGATTAATATCTAGGATATACAAAGAACTCAAAAAGTTATATAATAAGAAATCAAACAAGGCAATTAAAAAATGGGCTATGGAGCTAAATAGAGAGTTCTCAAAAGAAGAAATACAGATGGCATATAAACTTCTAAAAAAATGTTCTACATCCCTAGTCATCAGGGAAATGCAGATTAAAACTACATTGAGATTCCATCTCACTCCTGTCAGATTGGCTACCATCATGAAAACAAATGTTCATAAATGCTGGTGGGGATGTGGAAAAAGAGGAACCATTCCACACTGTTGGTGGGAATGCAATCTGATCCAGCCATTGTGGAAATCAGTGTGGAGGTTCCTAAAACAGCTAAAGATTGATCTACCATATGAGCCAGCTATAGCACTCCAAGGCATATATCCTAAGGACTCATCTCATTTCCTTAGAAGTACGTGCTCAACCATAGTTATTGCTGCTCAATTCATAATAGCTGGGAAATGGAAGCAGCCTACATGTCCCTCAACTGATGAGTTGATAATGAAGATATGACACATTTATACAGTGGAGTCCTACTCAGCGTAAAGAAAAATGAAGTTCTGAAATTTGCAGGAAAATGTATGGTTCTGGAAAGGATTATATAAGGGAGGTAACCCAGGCCCAGAAAGCCAAGTGCTGCATATTCTTTCTCATATATAGATCCTAGCTACAGATAATTGGGCTTCTGTGTGAGAAGGAAAAACTCAGTAGCAGGGGCCAGTAAGCTAAAAAAGAGACACAAAAGGTAGAGAAAGGAAGGGAGGAGGGTACTTAATAGCTTGGTATTGTATACATGTAAGTAGAAGAATAGAGTAATGGGGATGAAAATGCCCAAGTTGAGGTCAGGGGAAGAGATTGAGTAAAGGAAAGGTGGAGGGAGGGATAATCAAAATCTAAGAGGATATAAATAAATCATATGTAATCCTCTGGCTTTGGACAATGGAACACTCAGGAGCCATAGATTGTTGCGAGAAAATTTTCACATCCAGGGATGGGATACTTTCCAGTGATTTGCTGGCCAGGGAGGTCCCTGATGCCCCAAAACATTATAGGCCATTGCCAAGGCCTTTGGTTTCCCACCAGGAATAAATGGTAAGATCCTATTGCTGAAGACTGCACATACTTGGGCTGCAAGGCCACTGAGAAATCCTGCTGGACCTGAGCTGATAACCTCCTCCATGTAGACCAGCTGACAGAAAGCTGGAATAAGCCATTCTACATGCTGTTCAATGGGAGAAAGAGATACCACCAGTGAAGATACTCAACAATGGACACTGCAAGCCTTATTATTGGCCAGCCAGGCCAAATGAGCCAATGGGTGCAATAGTGGCACATCTAACATGGTGTAAACCATCTGCCCTCCAATTGGACTGGAGGCCCTCTCCATGGGATACTGAAAACTTAAAACAGGGGTAGTCATAAGACCTAGGGGTGTAACATCTGCTGATGTCTGGATAAATGTATAAACTATGCTTATCAAACTGCCCAGTAAGCACTTCTCTTAATATTCATACCCTTATATTAATGCTACTCTCACTTTGTGTAGAGAATCTTCTTTTTTCAGATGGCAGAGACCTTGGGACGACTCAGAAGGTATCATGTTCCTGGAAAGAAGTGACCACAGTACTGAGTAACATCTCGATCACACCTTCCAAGTCTCAAGGTCTAATGTGGAAGAGGTGGCGGAAAGAATGTAAGAGCCAAAGGAAGGGTAGGACTCCTTATAACATGCTCCCTCCAGACATAAAATGGCCTGGATATCCATGACCTCATAGTGCCTGACACTACTTACACAAGACCATCATAAGAGGAGGAAAAGATGATGACATCAAAATAAAAGAGGGACTGATTGACATCGGGAGGGGATATGATGGAGAATGGAATTTCAAAGGGGAAAATTGGGGAAGGAGGGGTATTACCATGGGATATTTTTTATAATCATGGAAAATGTTAATAAAATTTGAGAAAAAAGAATAAATAAATCCATCCACCAATCGAAAAAATACTCTCATTTGAAAACAATGAGAAGGGAGTGTCCAGAAGTGAAAAGATACAAATATTTTTCAGCTGATTATGATTATTTTCCATGATACATCATTCTTCTAATGTGGACAATTTCACAAGCAAAACCTGGGTTGATTCAACTGCTCAACCATGCATGTGTCATTTGATTTTCATTCTCCTGAAACCTACTGGAAAGATTTGGTTATCTCATAATTTCACATGGCCTTTAGCTATATGTTTCAGTCCCTGACCTGAGAAGACACTGCACTGCATGCATTATTTGTCTAAATTTTCCAGTGCCTTGTGGCTATTTCTTTGGCTTTTAGGATGTTTAATGTGAGTGTGTGTGAGTACATGTGCATGCTGTTGTACAGCATTTTTCCTGTGGACATAACATGAAACCACTCTGAGGTAAAGAATTCTTTGGGCAGATAGCAATAGCAATGGTTGATGTTGACAAAACATGCATTGCATATAGTTATGTAGAAATTGACAACTCCTTAATAAGAGGAAGGGAAGGTTACAAATCCTTATCTGAGGTTATGGCAATTGTTCCTTTGTACCCTCCCCCCACCTGAAAATAATATTGGGAAAATAACTGTATTTCATCTAGGAGGTAGAAGGCTAACTAGAAGTGGGACTCCATGATGTAGCTTCCATAAATTTTTCATCCGGGATGGAATGAGATTTCTCAATGGTGTGGCTACTTTTTGTATCTTCATTGTCTGTAAATAAGCCCTAAATCCTGAGGCTGAGGGAAGAGCATCTGCAGTGGTAATCCCAACACTAGGGTGCTCCAGCTAAGTGGCTATGGTGAGATCATTGTCCAGGCAGGATATGATGAAACTCCTTTTTTTAAAAAAATAAATTTATTTATTTTTATTTATTTGCAAGCAGAGAGAGATAGAGAGAAGAAAGACAGACAGAGAGAATGGGCATGGCAGGGCCTCCAGACACTGTAGATGAATAGATGAATTCCAGATGCATGTGCCGTTTTGTGAATCTGGCTTTACAAGGGTACTGGCGAATCACACTCAGGTTATTAACCTTTGCAGGAAAGTGCCTTAAATGCTGAGCCATCTTTCCAGCCCAGGATAAAACTTCTTTAACAGCTGCTTAGGGGACTTGGTAATGCATTTCTGAAGAGGTTGCCATCCAGGATGGGGAGTGACATTGTAGTGACGCAGCTGCCCTCTGTCACTCTGCTCTGTAAGTAACCCCAATGAAATCACTGGTCTACCAAAACTGATTTTGATATAATTGTCGTTTGGTCTGTTGTCTGTGCCCTATCTGGGGGAGAAGTGTGTTTTGCCTGCCCATGGGAATAGTTTCATCTGATACATGTTCATATATATGAGTGTTTGAATGCACACATGTCTGCATGTGTGTGTTTGTGCATGTGTACCTCTGTGTGCGTGTGTATGTGTGTATTTGTGTGTGTGTCTAGAATTACTTTCTATGTCATTTTTTTGAGACAAATTGCACTTAAACTAGAATTCACCACTTCAGTCACACTAAATAACCAGCAAGTCCTAGGGATCTTCCTGTCTCCCCCTCTCCAGCACTGGGATTACAGCTGAGCATCATGTATCTGGCATTTATGTGGGTGTTATGGATCAGAACTCATGTCCTTAGGATTGCATGATAGGAAAGCATGTAACCCATTGTACCAGCCCCCTCCCCAGATTCACAGCATGAGTCTTTCTAATTATGATCCCTTCACCACTACAGTTCATGAATTAGCAGCAATCTTTGTTGGTTCTGTTCATTGCCTGTCTTGGTAGTGAATAAAACATACAAAGATCTACCTACATATTTAGAAAAAATAACAATATTTAGAAGCCAACTGACTCTGAAAATATATTGCATTTCTCAGGCAACCTCAGCAGAGGGAACAGAATCATAGCAATCCTTGTCATATTGGACACTACCTATGTCACTGTATAGGTGATATATATTTGAAATAAAAATTTCTTTCATAAAATACAAAGTAATATAATTAGGAAATATTGATTTGCAGAAATCTAATATGATAGGGCTCCTGAGGCATAGGGATTAGAAGCCAAGAGTGACTGATTTGGTGGGGTGAGTTGCCATAGCTCAGCCTGTAGGCATCCCATGCTGTTGTGTATCCATATGGCACATGCTTTGTAAGTTTGGCAGATCATTCTGATTCCCGTAATGTTACTCCACAACTATTAATACAAAACCACCTCAAATCAATATCTCTGCAAAATTAAACTTGACTTTTTTTTTTTTTTTTTTTTTGGTTTTCTGAGGTAGGGTCTCACTCTAGCTCAGGCTGACCTGGAATTCACTATGGAGTCTCAGGGTGGCCTCGAACTCTCGGCGATCCTCCTACCTCTGCCTCCCGAGTGCTGGGATTAAAGGCATACGCCACCATGCCCGGCAAACTTGACATATTTTTCCATGACCATTCTTCAGTCTTAGTCTAAATTATGGAGACAGAAACTTAAGTGTAGTAATTTTGTTAAATAATCTCTATTTTATTTTTTTGTATTTGTTTTGTCTTGTTTTGTTTTAGGAACCAAACAACATTCCTTATAGCAAAATTTTTTTTTCTTCATATGCTCCATCATGCCATGCATTACAATAATAAACATTTATAGAACTTTCTTTAGTTATATTGTCACAGCATAGCTGACAATGTAATAAGTTTTATTTACCTTTAAAATACTTAGCAACTCTTATTTTCACCTTAACGAACCTAAATCAAAAAGCAATAATAGAATATTTAAAGTTCACAAATCATGTAGTATTTGTTTTGTTAGTTATTTTCATGTGTGTGTGGTTAGAGTATGGCACCTGCAGGTGAAGAATGTACATGACATGTGTGCTTAGATGCCTGCACTTTGTGCACATGCACATATGTAGAGGCCAGAGGAGAATATTGACTGTCCGCCTCTATTGCTCTTTCCCATGCTACCTTGAGACAGTCTGTCACTGAATCCAGAGCTGCTGTTTTGGGTCAGACTGGCTGACTGAGAGCCTCAGCAGTACCAAGTCTCTGCTCCCTCTGCACTGGGGTTTTAGGAGTGCTAAGTCACAATCAGTTGTAAACCTGGCACTGGAGGTGCCTCAGGCTCCCTCTAGCCCGCCTGCATTCAAGGCCAGTGCTCGTTTCCACTGAACCATCTCTTATGCCTCATTATTTGGTATTTCATAGAAAAATTATTATTCTTTAATCAAAGACCTGGCACTTATTACTTTTACATGAAAATACCATAGGAAATCATTTCAGTTCTCCTAAGAAGGTGATTTTATTCTGTGACATGCCACAAAATCAGAGAGGGTGGCAAAGAGGGGACTGTGATCAAAATACATTTTGTACATACATAAAAATTGTCAGTAAAAATTTTTAAATACACAATAAAATATGACACAACACAAAATCTAACATTCAATGAAAATGACAAATCTTCTCTTGTAAAGCCCACTATTGGTATCTATTGTCTGAGAACTTGATGGTCCCTAACATGTTTCTACCACAAGTTATCGTTCTTTGTCTTCCTAGTTTCATTTTTTCTAATATTTCTTTGTACGATTCATGTCCCAGATCATTGAAATGTGGGTGGGTCCTGTTGCCTGTTACTTATCACTTTTATCTCATTTTCTATTATCTCAAGCCATTTAGCACTCACACCCTAATATGAATATTTTAGGAAACAATATTCTCAATGATATATGGCCAAATGTGCATGATCACATTATTGTAGGGAGCAATTACAGATTGTGAAATAGCCTAGATTAATTTGGAACCAACCTACCAGTACTGACTAACAAAAATGAGTATTAATTATAATGCCCTGCCTCCTTACTACATCCGAGTTTAATTTTCATGGCCCTAATATTACCAAAATAACACAAAATGAATATAGTACTATGGCCTTTCCATATGATGATAGAGGCTGAACATGAGAAAAGACAATGTAATTGTGTGCTGTGGTGCCATTCAAGAAACATTTATGTCCAGAAGAAAAAATATATAATATGTTAAATGATTAATTTATAGATTTTATCATGGCGCAACTGTAATTATTATTTTAACAATTGAAAAAGACTAAGAAAAATTGTAAGAATAGATATAGGCATGTTTTTAATATAAATGACGTATGTTTATATGAGGATATATATGAACAGATGAACACAGCATTTCTTTTAAGTCTTTAGGATCTCAAAGAAAACTTGTACCAGATGGAGTTAATAGGCATGAAAGACATATTGTGATAGTGAAGACAGAAACTTAACTATATTGGAACACAAAAGAAAAAATTGAGATTAATGTATGGGCAATTGTAGAACATTGCTGAAGGACATTTGAGAAAATAATTTGGGGTTATTAAATCACATGTGCTTATCCACTGATGCTTTAACAAGGTTGACTCCTTCCCTGCCACAGAATTGGAAGGGAGCCCTAGTTTTGTTAATTATTACATTTTGAAGAAATGTTTCCCATGCTCTTGGAAATACATTTTGGGGTTGTAAAACTGGCAAAAGCATAGGAGAACTTCATATCCTCAGGGGGCAGAGAATTTGCAATTAAGAGTTTTCTAAAGTAAAGGTTCCAAAATCTGGAGCCAAGAGCCCATGAACATAAGAAAACCACTATATGAAGACCATTAAGAATTTCTTGGTGAAAGGTTGTGACTACAATTCTACTGTCTAACTTAAAATTTATAACTACATATAAAATATGATGAACAGCAAATAACACTTAATTTTATGTTATAAGCACCCCAACATGTTCTTTTGAACAAAATAGTTAAAATTAACACTAGTATAGCTATTTCTCACAGGAATGGTAAGTGCAATGATCCAACAAACCCTTGGGTAGACATGGTAGGCAGGCATGAATCAGAGCAGCTCCAATTCCACACTTTAGGCTTTGAAGTTTCTCAGAACATGAAATGCCAGATTGTTGACTGGGATGGGGAAGTATCAGGATCATTAACAGAAACAAAATTATTTGTGGGGGAATGGATAAACTATATAACTGTCACAGAGAATTCGTTTTATTCCCAATAGTTATTTTACAGTCTAAAAATTCAATCTTCATTGAGCTCCACCCATCTCCCATTGCCAATACTTAAACCTATTCTGAACAACAGTCAGTAGTTTGCATAGTTCTGGTATACTCGTTCTGTGATTGACAGTGTTGAGACATCACACTTTTCCCATGGAGCTTGCAAAATAATATGCATTTCATGTTACAAAACCGCTTATATCAGCAGGCTAGAAGTCCTGACCAGAGCATAAACAAGAACATTATATATATGTATATATGTATATATATATATATATACATATATTTCTGTCCAAATATCACTTCTTCCTTGAAAGTGCATCATTGGTTCTAAATCTATCCATTGAATGGTAGAAGTGCCCAAACTGCACCAATCTTTATTTCAAGTTCACAAATTCTATTGCTTCATATGAAAACAAGAGGCAAAAGTTATATCATATTCGTTTAGTTTTTGGAGGAAATGCAAAACATTGCACCACACAATAAGCAAAGGTTAATGCAGGATATCAGTTTTAGGATAAGTGTCTATCATTCTCTGAAAGTTCTCAGTCATAAGTCAATTTAAAATTCCCTACTCTTCTTTTAAGGGGACTCTCTAACAATGATCAGATTCAGAAGCCCCAACTCTTATATTAAGAGTCAGAAAAGTGACGGGAATGAGGGTAAGGATGATGCCAACATGTATTGTTTACATATAAAGTATTTCCATAACTAATAAAAACATATTTTTTAAAAAATAGAGTGAGTTCTAAAGTCACCTCTTATATTAAGAGTTGGGTTTTAAAGTCTCACCAGGTTATAAGGTAAGAGTCACATTTGTAAACTCTTTATCAGTGTCCATCTACTGCAAACTAATGTACCATGAAAGAGTTGCTCTGAATTAGCTAATGGTTTATATTAATTATTTAATGTTGTCATACAATGCCTAATTGCACATAAAATAAAAATATATGTTCAGTAATTGGAAAATTCTCCTCCATGTCTCTTTTCCAAAGTGAGGAGCCACTGTCCTAAATACACTAGTCAAGCCTGAGTTTGTCCTAGGCATACTTTATTGGGAACTTGATTTAAAATCATAGGATAGGGGCATTCTGTGAAGATGGTGAACGCCTAGCTGCACTGCAAATCCAGGGGAAAGAAAGGCAAGTTATTTAGGGTTCATTGGGTCTTTCAGGGGAGAGAAATTTGGGAGGGCACAGAGGTGGGGGAAACAGAATCACGGATCCCCTCGTGGGCAGGTAGCCCACTCCTCCCCCCAAATAACCGCCATATCCACAGCGCCACAGCTGCCCCCTCCCACCGCCGCTGCTGCTGAGTGTCAGCGTGCCCGATCCCTGCTTGCTGAAGCTTACACCACTCCATGCACTCATCCACTCGCCCACTTACTGAACGAGCCCAGTCCCACAGCAACTGCCATGCAAGCTCAGACTGTGTCTCTGGCTTGTGCCAGCTCAGGTGACATCCCCTACCTATCTGCCACACTGGCCGGCCACCATTGACCTGTGGCAGGGGAGAACAGACTGCTTCCAGGTCCCATTGTTCCCAGCCAGAGTTTGGGCTGCTCCAGTGCTTGGTGCCTCAGTGCCACTCCTAGCTCAAATGCAGGCAGATTTGGCACATTACCACTTCAGAACTCAGGCAATTTTGGCGCCCCTGCCAGACAGTAGATAGGCGGCTTTGGCAAGTGAGAGCGAAAGCCCAGGCTGCATGGCAACTGCCCCAGGCTGCCTCAGATTCCCATTGTTCTTGAGCCCAGGATGATACGCCCACCTACGTGCTCATACACTGTCAGGGACAGAACACAGCGCAAAAGAAATAACATGAAAAATCAAATGCAAGAAAATCCAGTTAGATCAGCCAGCCCTACAATGAATACATCTAACCAAAACATGGAAGAACCATTAGGACCAGAACACCAAGATGAAGCTATGAGCAATGCAACCCTGACCAACCTACTGGTACAACTTGCATGAAAGCAACAAAGGACCGATAATCATGTGGATGCTTCCATCACTAAACTAGAACTAATAGATAAGAAATTGGAAGGAGTTCAAAGAGAGTTAAGAGATTTGAGGTAGAGTGAAAAAAAAAGAAGACCTTAAAAATCAGCTGGCCATGCTAAATGAAGACATAAAGAAATGCAAGGATGAACTCTAAGAATCATCAAGAAAATCAGAAAATGATGAGAAAAGGGAGCTTGACAGAGGGATGGAAACTATACATAGAAAAGTAGTAGAAAATGCAAACTTAACTGAACAAGCCCAAAACTCTCTAGAAGCTCTCAAGAATAGAGTCAGCCAAGTGGAGGATATAAACTCTGATCTGGAAGACAAGATGGAAGAAACAGTTAGAGTGTTAAAAAATTTCACTGAGTTCAAAAGTTCCTGTGAACAGAACATGAGGGAATTGTGGGATACACTTAAACGTCCTAATATCAGGATCATTGAAATACCAGAAGGAGAAGAAATTAAGACCAAAGGCATGGAGAACTTATTTAACAAAATAACTGAAGAAAACTTCCCCAGTCTCTTAAAAGAAAGGCCCATCAAGATACAAGAAGCCAATAGAACTCCAAACAGACTGGACCAAAGGAGAAACTTTCCAAGACATATTATCATTAAGACTCTAAACATTGACACGGCAGAGAAAATCCTAAAAGCAGCTAGGAAAAAACAGCACACCACCTTCAAAGGTAACCCCATCAGAATTACTTAAGACTTCTCAATGGAAACCCTGAAAGCTAGAAGGGCCTGGAATGAAACACTGCAAACTCTGAGGACCTATTGCTTCCAACCCAAACTACTCTACCCAGCAAAAGTATCCCTCATAATAGATGGTGAAAGAAAAACTTTCCATGACAAAACTCAGCTTTACAATTATATGAACACAAAACCAAACCTACAGAGAGTATTTCAGGAAATTCTCCACAGAGAAGAAACAAATAATCAAACTAAACTGCCTACAAGAAGCAGATCACAACCAAACTCAGAGTAGGCACAAAAAACTTCAATGTCCATGAAAACACCAACCCACATTTACCATCACAATATGGCAGGGATCAAATCAAATCTCACAGTCATTACCCTAAATATTAATGGCCTTAATTCACCCATCAAGAGACACAAGCTAACAGGATGGATCAAAAAATTAGACCCCTCAATCTGTTGCCTTGAAGAAACCCACCTCACCACTAAAGACAGACACCTCCTCAGGGTGAAAGGCTTTTTAGATTTAGGAGGATTGACATAATTCCCTGCATGATATCAGATCACAATGCTATATTCCTAGAAATCAACAACAAAAGACCCAGCAAGAATCCCAATGGCAACTGGAAACTAAACAGCACACTTTTAAACAATAAATGGATAGTGGATGAAATAAAAAATGAAATTGCAAAATTTCTGGAATTGAATGACAATGAGAACACATCTTACCAGAACTTATGGGACACAATGAAGGCGGTCCTCGGGGAAAATTCATAGCACTCAATGCCTTCATAAAAAAGACAGAAAGGTCCCAAATCAATCACCTAACCATCCACCTAAAGGCATTGAAAAACAAGAAAAATCCAACCCAAAGAGCTCCAGAAGGAAAGAAATAATTAAAATCAGAGCAGAAGCCGGGCGTGGTGGTGCACGCCTTTAATCCCAGCACTCGGGAGGCAGAGGTGGGAGGATCGCCGTGAGTTCGAGGCCACTCTGAGACTCCATAGTGAATTCCAGGACAGCCTGGGCTAGAGTGAGACCCTACCTCGGAAAACCAAAAAAAAAAAAAAAAAAAAAAAAAAAAAAAAAAAAAATCAGAGCAGAAATCAATGAATTGGAAACGAAGGAAACAATTAAGACAATTGACAAAACAAAGACCTGGTTCTTTGAAAAAATAAATAAGATTGACAAACCCCTGGCCAATCTGATCAAGCAAAAAAAAGAGAAGCTTAAAATTAAAATAAAATTCAAAATAAAAAGGAGAGATCACAACAGACATAAGTGAAATTGGGAGAATTTCAGGACTTATTTCAAAAACGTCTACTCCACAAAACTGGATAATGTGGAGGTTATGGTTAAATTCTTGGACACATAACATCCACCAAAGCTAAACACAGAGCAGATTAATCACCTCAATCAACCCATCACACTCATGGAGATTGAAAAAGTAATAAAAAACCTCCCAAAAAAGTAGACTCCAGGGCCAGATGGCTTCTAAGCTGAATTCTATCAAACCTTCATGGAAGAACTCAAACCAATCTTCCTCAAACTGTGCCACACAATCGGTGAACAGGGAAAGCTACCCAACTCCTTTTATGAAGCTAGCATCACCCTAATTGCAAAACCAGGGAGAGATGCTCCAAGAACAGAAAACTACCGGCCTATTTCCCTGATGAATTTAGATGCAAAGATCCCAAACAAAATCCTTGCAAACCGAATCCAACAACACATCAAAAGCATTATTCACCTTGACCAAGTGGGATTCATCCCAGGAACACAGGGGTGGTTCAACAAACGGAAATCTGTCAATGTAATACACCACATACACAAGGTTAAACATAAAAACCACATGATCATTTCGATAGATGCACAAAAGGCCTTTGACAAGATACAACATCACTTCATGATCAAAACATTGGAGAGAATTGGCATGGTTAGTTCATATCTTAACCTAATAAAGGCAATATACAAAGCTCTGAAGGCCCAAATAATAATTAATGGAGAGAGACTGGAGGAATTCCCATTAAGATCAGGAACAAGACAGGGTTGTCCACTCTAATCTCTGCTTTTCAATATAGTACTGGAAGTCCTAGCTCAAGCAATAAGACAGGAGAAGGAAATAAAAGGGATACAATTTGGAAAGGAAGAAGTTAAGGTACCTTTATTCGCTGATGACATGATTGTATATGTAAGAGACCTGAGAGACTCCATCCCAAAACTCCTGAAGATGATTAACTCCTATAGCAAAGTAGCAGGATACAAAATCAATGCACAAAAATCAGTAGCCTTCTTATATGCAAATGACAAAGATACAGAGAAAGAAATAAGGGATACAGTCCCATTTTCAATAGCAACAAAAGAAAAATAAAATACTTTGGAATAACGTTATCCAAGGAAGTGAAAGATCTATACAACGAGAACATAAAAACACTCAAAAAAGAAATTGAGGAGGACTTGAGAAAATGGAAAGACCACCTATGTTCCTTGATAGGCAGAATTAACACTGTGAAGATGACAATCCTACCAAAGGCAATATACAGATTTAATGCAATTCCTATTAAAATCCCATAGTGTTATCCACAGAGATAGAAAAAATAATCTCAAATTTCATATGGAAAGGCAGAAGGCCTTGCATATCCAAACATATCCTCAGGAAAAGGAATACCTCTGGAGGCATCACCATACCTGACCTAAAGCTATATTACAAAGCCATAGTAATAAAAACAGCATGGTACTGGCATAAAAACAGGAGTATAGAGCAATGGAATAGACTTGAGGACCCGAACTTTGGGTCAAACAACTACAGCTACTTGACATTCGATAAAGGCCCGAAGAGTATAGGCTGGAGAAAAGAGAGCGTCTTCAACAAATGGTGCTGGATGAACTGCATAACCATATGCAGGAAACTGAAACTTGACCCACACATTTCACCATGCAGTACACTCAAGTCCAAATGGATCAAAGACCTCAATATGAGACCAGAAACTCAAATATTACTGGAAGAAAATTTAGGAAGTATTTCCCATGATATAGGAATGGAAAAAGACTTCCTGAACAAAACCCCAGTAGCTCACAAAATTAAACCATCACTCAACCAATGGGATCACATGAAGCTGAAGAGTTTCTTTGCAGACAAGCATACAATAAACAAAGCCAATAGATTACACACAGAATGGGAGAAAATATTTGCTGGTTATCCAACTGATAGAGGCCTACTCTCTACAATCTACAAAGAATTCAAAAATCTAAACAGTAAGAAGTCAAACACCCCACTCACATAATGGGGCAAAGATATGAACAGGCAGTTCACAGAGGAAGAAATACAAATGGCAAACATACACTTAAGAAATGTTCATCACCCCTATGCATCAGAGAAATGCAAATTAAAACAACTATGAGATTCCACTTTACCCCAATAAGGATAGCAAACATCAAAAAATCAAATAAAAATAAGTGCTGGCGAGGATGTGGAGAAGTAGGAACACTCATCCACTGTTGGTGGGAATGTAGGATGGTACAACCACTTTGGAAAGCAATATGGAGACTTCTGAGAAAGCTGAGTATAGAGATTCCAACAGACCCAGTTATTCCCTTACAGGGAATCTACGCTAAAACCTTAAAACCACAGGCTACAGAGATTTGCTCAACCATGTGTGTAGTGGCTCAATTTGTAATAGCTAAGAGCTGGAATCAACCCAGATGTCCATCACTAGAAGAATGGATAACTAAGATGTGGTGTATCTACAAAATGGAATTCTATACAGCAGTAAGAAAAAATGACACAGTGAAATTTGAGGAAAAATGGTTGAACCTGGAACAAACCATTCTCAGTGAACTTACCTAATCACAGAAAAAAAAAAATCGCCACATAGTCTCACTGATCTACAGCACCTAACCTGAATCTACATAAGATACCTTACATACCCAGCATGCATCTTATTGACTAAACACTAGGATGGAAGGGGAGGGAGGGAAGGGCATCAAAGGGGTGGGAAACACAAATCTAGACCCAAATGGCAATGGTACCATAAAATTCTACTTACTAAGTGGCAGACCAAATGGCTGATCTTTCTCCAGGCCCTTACAGGGAACACCTGAACCACAAGACACTGGAGAGGGTGGGACCACGACTAACCTTAACCTTCTACATCTTCCCTCCCTCCTTTTTGCTCTCCTTCTCCCTCTCTCTTCGCTCTAACTCTTGCATATTAATTATCTTTTTCCTCACTTTCTTAGTGGGCACTGACCTGTAACTCCCAGATCCAGAATGGGGCTATCATCCACAATGAGCTTTTGATCAGAGAGACCTATAAGGTTTCCTAAAAGACAGACAGATTTCTGTCAGAGTACTTGATGACCCACCAAAGGCTAGTGGTAAGACCCTACTGCTGAAGACACCTTATGTGATTAACATGCAGATTAGAATGGCATGGCTGGAAGTTGGAAGAGAGTCAGTTCCCTGACAGTCAGCGTGTCTAGTGCCAGAAGGTGCTACATGGGCGACTGGGGGAAATTGACCAATATCTGTCGAAGCAACGCATGGTCTAACCTACTTAGCAGCAAATAACTTGTTTTGATGTCCACACAAGTGCAATAGTGGCACACAGCCATGGTGGGGAACCAACTGCTCTTAATTTAGCTAGCTGATCTCCTCAGTGGTATGGGACCCATAGCTGGAGCTGGGTAACAAGTCAGAACCGTATCCAAACATAATCCCACTTGCCATTATCAAGCTACCATCAATCATGGGCTACAAGAGGGCCTACACCTATTAAATTCTCTATTAAAAAAGTAAGGGTTATCTCATTTGTCCTGGTGCTAACTTACTCTCAGTTGGAGAATCTGCTTCTCTTTTTCAGATAGATGCAGATCCTAAGGAGAGAGCTACCCCATCATACCTCCAAAGGGCCCCGGCTGAAACTAAGAAAAATTGGCAAAACAAGCAAGGGTGCTGTTTTCCTGACAAACCAGATACCAGCAGAAGGGGGAAGGAGATCAATACAGAGAAAAATCAACTCCTACCAAATCAGAGAGCCAGAGACCCAGAGGCCCCCAACACCTCATCACTGAAGCAGACCAAAAATGAACCCAAAATGGCTCAGGGAAATTTTGCAGAAGAGGGGGTGGAAAGAATGTCAGAGCCACATGTTGGGTCATGATATGAAGAGACATTTATCTTACCCATTACTGTGGGCTAACTCCACAATGCATGACCCATATACCTCAACAAGGAGGGCCCAAGGGGAGGGGGTAGGTCACGGATGAGCCTAATAATGGTACCAAACTGACTGTATTTGCTGAATACAAAACTAACTAATGAAGGAAAAAAAAAAAAACAAATTCAAATAAATAAATAAATAAAATCATAGAATAGCTCATAATTTAGGTCACTTAAAATATGTATACATATGTATACTAAATAAAAAATAGTTTCAAAACCTGAACAAAATGGATTACTCATCTAAAACTAAATGTATCCTTTATAATATACCCAAGGATTGAGAGTGTTCAAAAGACAGAAATCACATTTCATGAATTATACTCTTCTTAGCAATGATTCAAATGGACTATAAAATATCCCTTCAGAAATTTGTATTGTTGTCTCTCTCTTCCACTGTCTCTGCTGGAGGGTATTTCCATCTGAGGAGTGGTGCATCACTGTCTCTGCTAGAGGACTGTCTTCTTCTGATGAATTGTGATTAGAAATCCATAGTGTATGGCTGTGTGAAGCAAGCAAGAAACACTGAAATTTTCATATGATCCATAACCTTGATCTTTCCTCCATTCATATCGCATGGGAATGATGTAGTTTGTTTATCTAAAATTGTTTCTTACCATTCTTTCTTTGTTTTATTTATTTATTTATTTTTTTTTTGAGCGTGCCCGCGAGCTTTATTGGCGACGACATCATATGTAAGTGTGCGGGAATCTTTCTTTGTTTTAGATAGCTGTGGGACATACATTAAGCTGGCCTCATCCCCAGACCTCCAAATAGACTCTCTCATGCAAGCTATGGTATCACATCTACCATGCCCTGAGTGGAAAGAAAGTAAAGGTCACATAACATCTGAGTCTGGGAATATGTAAGATTGTCAAAAACAGTTAGAGAAAGGTTGCTTTGTGTTTAATATCTACTGAAAATGGCTTATTGGCCTGAATTTAATGGAAAAGAAAAATTAGTCCATTCAGAACAAATGAGCATGTAAATAAAAGCAATGCACCACTCTCCTCTAAAGTCACACATCTTGAGACATCCACATTCACTTAGTGTTACAAAAAATAGGCTATTTGGACACCTGCCACAGTGATGGACCTGCCACATATTCATCATCTTCCCTTGTTTGCTAGATTATATTTTTAAAGTTATTTGCCACTGACCTTCAGAAAGCCCTGTGCCCTTTTCAGCTGAAGTGATCTCAGCTGTGTGGTGCTTAAAAGTAACTTTAAAATTCTCTCAACACAGAAAAAATATACACAATAGCAATGAGGGCTTAAAGACCAGGCTGGAGTAAAAGTGTTCAAGGCAGTGACTCCAGGGAATACTATCTTAGGATATTGGTCCATTTGTTACATCCAATACATCATGGCCAAGTCAAATGGAGGCATAATGAAACTTGCTTTATGGATAATCCATTGACCTTTCAATTACTCTGGATACTTCTCAGTATTCATTTTTATATGTGAGCCAGTATATCAAATGTCAGACAAAATCTTTATTGTAGACAAAAGCAAAGTTGTAAAAGAGAACATTATGGGCAGCAACACTCTAAGGAAACTTTAAGATACAAAGGAATATGGCATATAATGTTGAGAAAAAAGTCTCTTCTTTGGATATCTTATGTTAAAGCCCATATTCTGGGGCTCTGCTTAGTCCCAGAATACAGCAAATTTGGTCCCTGACAAAGTTGGGGAGGGCTTTATTATACAGATTAGGCCATTCCAAGACATCAGTCTACACTAACAACTTGATCTTAGATGGCCAGGACAATTTCTTTCTTCATTGTATGATGCAAAGCAGAGATATCAAACTAGGCTGGTTGTAGGAAATACAAAAGTGTAGCTTCTTGGTGCTACCTGTAGCAACAAGCAGAGATGGCGTTACATTGTGAGGCACTGAAAATAAAAATAAAAAAAAGTACCTTTGGCACAGAAATCCACATCATAGTTTAAAGAAAGTAGGATATCTGGACTTGTATCTCTGCATCCATTTCACTTTCACCTTTCATGTGAACACAGCATCAGTGCCCATGTATATTATCAAGTACTGTGCAGACTAACCATTTCATCAGTTTCTGCTTTACACTCTCCTGAACACTATTCAAATCTGTACACCAATTGGATGCCCTGTTATACTATAATCTGGGTAGATTAAATGATAAATTCATTATTAGACAAATATTGCACTTATCAAATGATGCCCAGAGCCACTATAGTACTGATGTTGTTCCATCTTCGCAGTTCCATTCAGATGGAAATGCTAAACTAGAAAAGACATCCATCAGACCTAGAACTTAGTGACAATCCAACCATACTGGTGATCGTAGCAATCAGCATCTGTCGAAGCATATTAAGCCATTCATTGGAGTTAGGATTTTTCATTTTTTGGCAACACAAGAGTATTAAACTAACATAATGCTGCTGTCCTTCTTTGATATATATTCTCTCACAGTGAGGGGGCTCATGAAATTCTGCTAAGATCATCCCAAAAAACCTAGCATAATATAAATCAAAAGGCCATATTTTTTGGTAAAAAATTGTATTTGTATATTTTGAGGACATGGAAGAGTGTGCCACTTTTTTGCATCTGGCTTAAATGTGTAGCTTAGAATTGAAACCTGATACAGCAGGCTTTACAAGCAAGGATCTTTAAGAGTTGAGTCATCTTTCTAATTTAATTCTTCCTTCTGTATTACTGCTTGGACTAGGACTTTTAGTACTATGTTAAGGAGTAGTGGTGCGAGAGGGCACCCTTATCTTGTCCCTGATCTCAATGGGAACTCCTTGAGTCTTTCCCCATTAATATTATTTGGGCTTTGGGTGCTTTATATATAGCTTTGATTGCATTGAGATATATACTACCCATGCCTATTCTATCTAACATTTTAATCTTGAAGTGATATATTTTTGAAAGGCTTTCTCTCCATCTATTGAAATGATCATGTGGTTCTTGTGATTAAGTTTATTTAAGAGGTGCATTACACTGATCGATTTCTGAATGGTTAAACCACCCTGGGATGAAACCATCATGATCAAGGTGGATAATAATGTTGATGTGCTGTTGAATTCAGTTTGCAAGGAATTTGTTCAGTATCTTTGCATCTAAATTCATCAGAGACATAGGCCTATAGTTTTCTTTGATTACTGTATCTCTGATTTGTTATTAGAGTAATGCTACCTTTACAAAAGGAGTTGGAGAGCATTCCATGCTCTCCAAATACATGAAACAATTTGAGAAGAATTGGTTTCAGTTCTTCAATGAAGGCTTGATAGAATTTGGCTCAGAAACCCTCTGGTTCTGAAGTGTTCTTTTTGTGAGATATTAATATAGCAACACCTGCTTGTTTCTTATTTCCATTTGCTTGAACTATCATTTTCCATCCTTTCACCCTGAGGAGGTGTCTGTCTCCAGTGGTGATGTGGGTTTCTTGAAGACAGCAGATAGTAGGGTCCATATTGATGTGTGAATTAAGACATTATAACTGTGAGGTTCAATTTAGTCCCTGCCCTGATGGGATGCTTTAAATGGTTTAGTGCTTTCTTGGTCTGTGTACTTTCTTGAGCCAGCTTTACTTTTGGATATTGTGATCTTCTTCTTGTAGGTTCTTGAGATTGGTTGTTTGACTCTTCTGTATGGAGTATTCCCTAAAGTTTTCTCTGTAGGTTTGGCTTTGTGTTCATGTAATCATAGAGCTGACATTTTTCATGGTAAGTTTTCCTTTAACCATCTATTATGAGGAATATTTTCACTGGGTATAGTAGTTTGGGTTGAAAGCTATAGTTTTTTACACTTTTTAGTGTTCCATTGCAGACTCTTCTGGCTTTCAGGGTTTCATTGAGAAATTTGCTGTAGTTATGATGGAATAACCTTTGTATATATTGAGTCATTTCTCTCTTGCTGCTTTTGGCATCCTCTCTTTGTTTTTGTTTAGAGTTTTAACTATGATGTGCTTTGGTGAGTTTCTTGTTCCTGTCTCTTTGGTGTTTTTTGAGTGTCTTGTATCTGGGTGGGCCTCTCTTTTGCAAGATTGGGAAAATTTTATTTAATAATTTTGTTGAATATGTTCTCTATGCCTCTGGCCTGAATTTCTTCCTCTTCTGGTATACCCATGATCCAGATATTTTGTCATTTTAGTGTATCCCAAAGTTCCATCATACTATATTTGCATGATTTTTTTGAATTTAGCAATGTTGTTGGTCTCTTGATCAATTTATTCAGTCTTGTCTTCCAGCTCAGCAGTTCTGTCCTCCACATGACTGATTCTGTCAATGAGGGGTTCTAGTGAGATTTTTAAAAGCTCTACTCGATTTATGTTTTCTTTTTTTTTTTTTGTTTTTTTTTTCTGTTTGTTTGTTTGCAATGTATCCATCATTTTTATTTAAGTATGATTTCAGTTAGAGGTCTTATTTTCTTCATGTTTCCTGGAATTCAATTTTGCATTTGATCATGTCTTCATTAAGCATCATCAGCTGGTTATTGAGATCCTCTAATTGACTCACCTTTAATTTGCTTATCTCTCTTTTGAGGCCTCTCTAGTTTTTTTAATTATGTTAAGCCTAGTGACAAACACTGTGTGCTCTTAAGAGATGATTGTGCTCAATTTCATTTGATTGTTCTTTTTGATGATTTCCTTCCAGTTCAGCAATTCTCTTGATTAGGGACACATAGCTTGTTGTATTTTCATTTTCATATTCTATTTATGTTTTTTTTTCTCTACGTTTTCATTGGAGGCTTCCATTTTTAGACTAAGCAGCCTTATTGTAGATCTCTGATTTCTGACTTTCATTTTTTTAGGGGGGTCTGCATTGTGGTCTACACATCCAGGGTAAAAGTCTTATTATATTGAGGAGGTTGCAAGTCCCTCAAGGTTACTTATGGAACTGGGAAGTTAGGAACTGGGAGCTGTCACCTACTCATTCCACTTGCACACAGTCTTCAGCACAGGGTAACCAGGTGTTGGGTAACCAGGAGGTGAGGACCTGGGGAGCCAGAGACAAGAAGCAAGCTCCCACAGTGGCCCTTGTATCCGATGACTCAAGATAACAGGGTGTTGGGAGCCAGGGTCTGGTCAATCAGGGATCCAGAGCAAAAGGCCTGCTTCTATAACATGCAGGGTCTAGGCCACCCCAATCCAGGGGCATGTGTACCAGGACCAGGGAACTGGAGGTGGAGAGTGCCTCTTTGTTCTGTGCATGGCCCCTCAGGAGGTGGGGACACAGGGGTATAATCTTAAATAACATAAAAATTCTCATGGACTATGTGGTGGTTTGATTCAGGTCTCACTCTTAAACTTAGGTGTTATGAATGCCAGGTCCCCAGCTGATGGAGATTTTAGAACTAACACCTCCCAGAAACAGTGTGCTTTTCAGCACAGGCTTATAGGTATTATAGCCAGTTTTCCCTAGACAGTGTTTGGCACACTATCCTGTTTTGTTGTCCACCTGATGTTGGACAGGAGGTGATATCCACCCTCTGCTCATGTCATCATTTTTCCCACAAGCTGCTCTTGGTCAGGTGATTTCTGCCAACAATGTGAACCTGACTTCAACAGTAAAGTTGGTACTGAGGAGTGGTGTCATTTGCTGTTAGTCACCTGACTGTGTGGCTTTGGCCTTTTGGAGCTGATTTTCAAGAGGATTTGAAACCTTAACCTAACAGATACCTTGCACTACTGTAAGTATAGCTTGATAAACTATTCTGTTCAAAGTTGCAAGACCTAAATGCAGTAAGAACTAAGGACTTTGAGGTTTGGCTATAAGGGTGAAAGTATTTTTCCTGGACTAGGATAGAAGCAGTTTGTGTGAGAGGCTTGCTGTTATGCCTGTGTCCTGAGACCTTGTACAGGATTACATTGCATTGCATAGAAATGGACTGGTATGTGCAGAGTGATATAGCACAGAAATGAAATCCTTGGGCTGAAACTTCCACCCACTCAGCTTCAATTATATGAGAGATTATAATCTTTGAGATTGGGCCACCTGACCTACATTGAGGAAACAGGAAAAACATAGACTCTTTTGAAGGGGTCTGAATGTTCAAGGAGTGTCCTGTCCTTAAAATTTGGTTATTCCCCCTGGATTAAGAAATCTGCATCCTACCTGGTATTATGGAGTATAAGAAATGCAGGAAAGACAGGGTCATTGAACATGCAACATAGTCTTGTGTTTTGCAAATGTCCATGGGCAGCATGAAGCAGGTCTGCTATTGCCTGCATGGAGACTGGGTGGAGTCATGAGGATAGACCATGAGCTGCAATGGAGACCCAGTGAAGATACCAGGACCATGACATGGCAACTAAGTAGAGCTACCAACCATGGATGAAGTTGTCCAGGACTATGTAGCCTAGCTGGAGGGGTGGAGTTGGAACTCCAGAAACTTGTTGCTGGTTACAATTATCAGACTTGGAGTTTGTCACTGACAAGAGTTGTTCAACTTGGAGCCACAGAGTTTGATGTTTGTCCTGTTTAAATACTGTATTGATTGGATATTTCTTTGATATGTCCAATGCTATCTTTGCAGTTTGAGTGTTTATTTTGCATCATTTTTTTTTATTTATTAGTATTATGGCTCAGTAAAAAGACCTTGGAATATGGGGATGTTTGAAGATAATTAGAATTGATAAAAATTATGCAGACTTTTAAAGTTGGACAGGATGCATTGAATTTAATATCATATATGGTTATCAGTTTATGGGGGCCAAGGGAAGAATGTGGTGGTTTTATTCAAGTATCTCACATGAACTTAGGTGTTCTGAATGCTAGGTTCCCAGCTGACAGGGAGTTTAGAATTAACAACTCCTGGAGACAGTGTATTGTTGGGGGGTGAACTTATGGATATTATAGCCTGTTTTTCCTTGCTAGTATTTGGCACACTCTGCTGTTGCTGTTGTTCACCTGATGTTGGGCAGGAGGTGAGGTCCACCCTGCCATCCTGGAGCTTCCCCTTGAGTCTGTAAGCCAAAACAAACCTATTTTTCCCCCACAAGCTGCTCTTGGTCAGGTGTTCTCTGCCAGCACTGTGAACCTGACTGCAAGAGAATAGATTGAGGAAATGGAAAAAAAAATATGCACTCTTTTAGAGTAGAGTACATATTATAAAAAAATCTGAAGTGTTTCAATACAGTTGTTCTTCATTACACTAGAATTTCAAAATTATTATGAGTAAGTGGCATTTTAAAATTTTCCATGAAAAGCTTAAATTGTAATCTAGATGAGTGTACCTTTTACCCAGATGCTTGATTTCATAACTTGCAGGATTCCCTAATTATTCATGCTATTGGTAAGCATTACAGCCAGCCGCTCCTATAGTACTTTCCAGTGCAATGGGGGTTAGCTAGGACAGAAGTGGTTACATACCTGTGACACACAACCCATGCAAGTAACTAATTGTTTTGGATTGGACATGAATTCTGCTCAGTAGGAGGGAACTCACACCTGGTCCTAGTTAACAAGCTAAAATCTCATGGATAGGAAACTCATTCCAGAGAGAACCCCCCACTTTTGGGGGGCTAAGAGGAGTGAGTATAAATATCAAAAAGTCTTTGTTATTAACTATGCTTATCCCGCTTTAATCTAAGATGCTTTCATACTTGGTTGAAGAATATGTTTTATTTTACAGATGGCAGAGAATACTGTGCTTGCCCTTAAGTTTTTTTTTTAATAATATATTTTTTATTGACAAGTCCCATAACTGTAAACAATATCCCATGGTAATTTCCTCCCTCTCCCAACTTTCACCTTTGAATATCCATTCTCCATCATATGTCCTCCCCTTTTTATTCAGTCTCTCTTTTATTTTGATGTCATGATTTTTCTTCCTATTATGATGGTCTTGTGCAGGTAGTGTCAGGCAGTGTGAGGTCATGGATATCCAGGCCATTTTGTGTCTAGAGGAGAACATTGTAAGGAGTCCTACCCTTCCTTTGGCTCTTACATTCTTTCTTCCACCTCTTCTGCAGTGGACCCTGAACCATGGAAGGTGTGATTTATATATTTCAGTGCTGAGCACTCCTCTGTCATTTCTTTCCAGCACCATGGTGCTTTCTGAGTCATCCCAAGGTCACTGCCATAAGAAAAGAGAAGGTTGTCTAACCAAAAGTGTGAGTAGCATTAATATATGGGTATGAACCTTAAGAGACATGCTTACTGGGCAGTTTGATGAGCATAGTATATTCTTTTAGCCAGACAGCAGCAGACATTATACTCCTAGAGCTCATGACTACCCCTGTTGTAGATTTTCAATATTAGGGATATATTAACTCCCATGAAGTGGGCCTCCACTCAAATTAGGGGGTGATTCATTTCCCCAATAACAGACATGCCACTATTGCACCTATTAATATTGTGAGATTGAGCTCAAAACCTGGGATAATGAATAGAGGCAATCTTAAAGGTTTACACACCATTGAATATCAAAAGACAAAAAATTTGTGAGTGGCATAAATGTGAAACTTGTTCATATATTGTTGTGACAGATAAATCTGGTATTATTCCACTCTGAGTTTCTAATTCATTTCAAACAACCAAGTACAGAGAAAGCAAAAGAATGTGCTAATAAAATGCAATCTAGTCATGTAATAGATGAATGGATAAGTACAAAACACAGGAACATTAAAACATTAAAGTTATAATAATATGTTTATAATATTAAAACATAGCATATTAAAACATATTAAAATATAGGAACTGTGGTCAGGAAAAAAAGAAGGATTCAGAGAGATGATCTGCTTTCAGCCCGATACTCCATCACATTCCAACAAGAAACTGAAGGCACAATCAGCTTGGTGAATCTGAGTAGAGTTTAATTAAGGGACTCTGTAAATGTGCAGTGAGGTGTGTGGAGACTTGACAAATGGTTTGCTTTCCAGGCCCATGAGAAGGACACTAGGTGTCTGCACCAGCTCAATAGAAGGCTGCCTACTACAGGGCTGGAACTCTTGATATGGTGATAATTGTCTTGTGCTTTTTCTTTTGCTCTCCTTTACTTCATACCCTGATAGTGATACTCCAGTTGAGGAAATCCAGTGAGGGGAGAGGGAGCTCCAATGTACATACTGTTGTGAATCCATGATATTATTGATACTGGAGTATTTATTTTTGTCATCTTCTTCATTTCATCCCTACATTTATTTTTTTATTTTTACTTTTCATTTTTTTAGTAGCTTTAATATATAAACATAATACAAATTCATCAGATTATCCTCTTATGTCCCCTATTTCTGACCCCATTACCTTGAGGTCCCTGTTCAGTGGGGTACCCACAATCACTGTGAGATTATTTATTATTTATTTTATTTGATTTTGGTTTTTCAAGATAGTGTCTTTTTCTAGCCCAGGCTTATCTGGAATTCACTATATCGACTCAGGGTGACCTCAAACTCATGGCAATCCTCCCACCTCTGCCAACTGAGTGCTGAGGTTAAAGGCATGCACCACCACACCAAGCTCATTGTGGTATTATTAATGTACCAGTCAGTCTCTATGGGAGAGAAAATGCCTCAGAGTAAACCTTCCCACCTTGTGACTTTTACATTCTTCCCACCCCCTCTTTCAGAATGTTCCCTGAGCCTTTGAAAGATATGTTATAAGTTTCCTAAACAGATTTTTACAATGAGCTTTTGATCAGATTTTTAATTTCAAAAGATCCCAAGGGTTGAGTGTTTGTTCTATACCACAAGTATGGTGGTTTGAATCATGTGTCCCCTATAAAGTCATTTGCTTTAAATGATGGTCCCCAGCTGAAGGCAATTTTGTATGTAGAGCCTTGCTGGAGGAGGTGTCTTGCTGGAGGTGGACTTGGCCATTTTTCACCCCTAGCTTTCCAGTGCTAATTGGATCGCCCTCCTGATGCTGTTTTCTACCTGCTGGGGCAGAGGCTGTATCCAGCCTCTGCCATGCTGTCATTTTTGCTGCAATCATGGAGCTTTTCCATGGTACTATAAGCCAAAATTAAAACTTCCTTTCCATCAGCTACTTTTGGTTGAGTGTTCTGTCCTAGCAATGAAAAGGTAACTAAAACATAAGGCTATCGAAGTCTTATTCAAAGTTTTTACCCATGCCTGTATCATGAAGTGCTCTCCTTACATTCCCTTGTAATCATTTCAAAGTTTTAGATCATAATTGAGGCTTATATTGAGGTCTTTGATCCATTTGGAGTTGATGTTTGTACAGCATGAAAGAAAGAGGTCTAGATTTCATTCTTATAAATGTTTCTCCAACATCATTTGTTGAAAATATTGTCTCTTCCCCTGTGTGGGTTTTTGATCTCTGTCACAGATCAGGTAACAACAGTCACTAGAACTCATACTTGTATCTTCTATTCTGTTGCTCTGTTTGTTTTTGTTCCAGTACCATGCTGCTTTTATCATGATGCCTTTGTAGCGTATCTTGAAATCAGGTATGGTGATACCACCAGTAGTATACTTTTACAGAGAACACTTTTTGGATATTTGAGGCCTTTTGTTTTTCTATATGAATTTTGAGACACTTTTTCTATCTCAGTGAAGAATAGTGCTGGAAGTTTTATTGAAATTTAAGCTGAATCTCTTTTTACATTATTTTTATTATATTAATCCTTCCAATCCATGTGCATGGGAGATCTTTTCTTTTTCTTATGTCTTCCTCAATTTCTTTCTTCAGAGTGTCAGTGCTTTCATTGTAGAGATCTTCCATGGCCAAGGTTAGGAAAATTCCAAGATGTTTGACTATTTTCATTGCTCTTATAAATGTCTCTATTTCCCTGATTTCTTTCTTAGTGTGTTTGCCATTGGTACATATGAAAGCTAATGATTTTGGTCTGTTAATTTTATCCCCTGCCACTTACTGAAAGAATATATCAGCTCTAGTAGCTTTTTCATGGAGTATTTAGGATTTCTTAAGTACAGAATCATACAATCTGTACATAGGGGGCAGTTTGACTTCTTCCTTTCAAATTTGTATACCTTTTATTTCCTTTTATTGTTTTATTTCTCAAGCTCACAATTTAAGTACAATGTTACATTTCAGTGGAGAGAGTGGATACCCTGTCTTGTTCGACAACTTAGTAGCAATGCTTGTAGTTTTTAGTATATTTAGTATATCAACTTTAGGTCTGTTGTACATAACATTTTTATATGTTAAGATATGTTGACTCCATTATTAGTTTCTCCCATGTTTTTTTTGTTTGTTTGTTTGTTTGTTTGGTTGGTTGGTTTTGTTTTTATATGATGAAGGGAAGATATATTGTATTGAAGTACTTTTCTACATATATTGTGATATCATGGGATTTTTTTTCCTGATGTCTATATATGTGGTGTATTATATTTATTAATTTCTCTGTGTTGAACCATTCCTGTATCCCTGGGATGAAATACACTTGATGGATATGGATTATATTCTTGATATGTACTTCGGTCCAAATTCCAAGAACTTTATTGAAAAGCTTTGCATCTGTAAGGGCCTGGTGAAGGATCAGCCATTTGGTCTGTATTTTAGTAATTAGAATTTTATGGTACCATTGCTGTTCAAAGCCACCCTGAAACTACATAGTGAATTCCAGGTCACTATAGGCTAGAGTGACACCCAACCTCAGGGAAAAAAAAAAAAAAAATAGTGCTGCAATTTTGGGCCTTGAGAGGCCCGGATGTGAGGCCTAGTGGAACTTCCTGAGCCTAGCTAAAGTTTGGCTATCTGCCTCTGGCCAGCTATGACTCAGCAGGGAGCCAAATGGCCTCAGACCTGCTACTTCTGCATAGGAAGTTAGAGTTCCCACGTGTGTGGGCTTAGAACCAATCATCTCAAAAGTCGTGGTAAGCTATAGGTCCTTACACCTCTCCCCATCCTAAAATCCCCACCCCGTTCTCAAAGCTATATAAGCACCTGCCTGTTACAATAAAGTGAGTTCCTGCTTTGACAAGACTCCGGGCTAGGTGGTTTGTTCCTGGGCGTGGACACCCACCTTCCTCCTCAACCCCTTTGGAGGAACCAGAGGGCCTGGTCCTTCCTCAGCACTACCTGCTGGGGGAGCCAGGCACTGTAAGACTGACAACCTGGGCCAGGCTGATGGATACAGACACTGAGGATATGTAACAAAGCAGAGATCCAGAATCTGTTGAGAGCTCAACACTATTGTAGACTTAAAGCATACCCACAAAGGTCAATGAATTTTGAAGAATAGGGAGTGGAAAGAATACAAAAGCTATAGAGTGGAGGGGGGATATCCAGAGACATTATCCCCTACAATGACTGACTGGTCTTCTCATAACTCATAACCTACAACTCCATGGTGCATATCAACAATCCCAAAATGGAGGGCTTTCAGTGGAGTGGAGACAAGGCAGAGGGAAATGATGGTACCAAAATATGACGTGTCCATACAAAGTTTCTACTTATAATAAAAAAAAAAAGGGCTGGAGAGATGGCTTAGTGGTTAAGCGCTTGCCTGTGAAGCCTAAGGACCCCGGTTCAAGGCTCAATTCCCCAGGACCCACCTTAGCCAGATGCACAAGGGGGCACACATGTCTGGAGTTCATTTGCAGTGGCTGGAAGCCCTGGCGCGCCCATTCTCTGTCTCTCTCTATCTGCCTCTTTCTCTCTCTGTCTGTCATTCTCAAATAAATAAAAATTTAAAAAAATAAAAATAAAAATGTCAGTGCACCTGTAATGGGGTATATATGATTAGAATTGTAATATCCTCCTGTTGAATTTTTCCTTTGATGGGTATACAGTGGGCTTCTTTGTCTCTTTTGATTACTTTTGATTTAAAGACAGTTTTGTCAAATATTCACACATCCACACCTGCTTGTTTCCAGTTTCCATTTGCCTGGGTCATCTTTTCCCACTCTTTCACCCTAAGGTGATATCTGTGTGTTTAATGGTCAGGTGAGTTTCTTGAAGACAACAAATGGATGGATCATGTTTTCTAACCATGTCTGTTAGCCCATATCTTTGTTTGGAAATTGAGACCGTTGATATTCAGAGTTGTATTTGAAAGGTGTATGCTAATTCTTACCATGTTGAAGATTTTCTTAAGTTTCGTGTTTTCTTGAACTTCATTTGCTTTGACAACTGTACTAGGTTCGATTATGTTTTCTATCATATAGCTTCTTGAGTAAGTTTATTCTTGTGTTTGGTGCAAAGTATTCCATCCAGTATTCTTGTTTTAATTTTCTTTTAAATTTTGTTTATTTAAGAAAGAGAGAGAGAGAGAGAGAGAGAGAGAGAGAGAGAATGGGCACACCAGGGCAACTAGTCACATCAAACAAACTCCAGATGCATATGCCACCTGTGAATCTGACTTATGTGGGTTCTGCGGAATCAAGCATGGGTCTTCAGTCTTCATAGTCAAGTGCCTTAACCGCTAAGCCATCTCTATAGCCCCCATCCAGCATTCTTTATAGGGCCTGCCTAGTGCACATATATTCATAGAGACAGCTTTAATTATGCATTTTCTGCTTCTATTATATTGAATAATTTTGCTGTGTATAGTGGTTTAGACTGGAAAATGTGGTCTTTTGTTATATAAATAATCCATTTCAGCCCTTCTGGCTTCTTGAGCTTCTATTGAAAAACTTGATGTTATTCTAATAGCCTTTCTTTCTAAGTGATGAACTACTCCCCTTGCAGCTCTTAGTACTTCTTTTTTTTATTCTGATATAGGGCTTTAGGTATAATGTGCCATAGGGATTTAATCTCTGGTCTTGTCTGTTTGCCATTCAGTATACCTATTGTACCTGGATGAGTATGTCTTTTGTAAGATTTGGAAAGATTTTCTTCTATAATTTTTTTCAAGATATTTTCTTTGTTCTTGACCTGTGGAACCTTCCCTTTTTGTATTCCCATCATTCAAATATTTACTAGTTTTAGGTATTCCCACATTTTCCTCATGTTCTGTTCATGTGTGTGTATATATATATATATATATATATATATATATATATATATATATCATTGATTTTTGCCTATTGCTCTATTTCCTCTGCTTTGTCCTTATTTACTGATAGCCTGTCACCCACATGATATATGATATATTATGTTGATGAGGCTTTCTTGGGAGATTTTTTAATAAGTTATTTGATATATGGTTTCCCATTTAGCTTTTCTTTAGCATCTCTGTCTCTTTATGGAATTCCATTTGCATTTATAACTTGGATTTTTTAAAATTGCACTTAGTCGATTGTGTTCTCTTGATATCCATTTAGGCCTCTTATCTTGTTCTCTTTGAATTCTTTGAATTCATTTTCCTATCCATTACATTATTTGTGTTGATTGTGTTCCATTTCTTTCAGAAATTTGTTCATGTTCTTATTGAGTTTGTTGATTATGTTTATCATAAATTTGTTTGGATTTCTTTGTATGAAGTATCTTCTGAAGAGTTCTTACTTGAGATCTAGGCATTCTCAGTGTGGATATCTTGCCCTTTTTGTTTGGTTGGTTGGTTGGTTTTGCATTATTTGTTATTTGCTGGGGTTTGCTCATCTAGAGATGCCCTTTGTTCTAGGTAGAATACAGCACAAGCAGCTCTACTGGAGCCTTTGTTAAGTAGTCTAGACTGTATGCTCCATTGGGAGGGGTGAACAGGCAGTATGTACTTGGGTTTGGATTGGGAAAAGATGTTATCCTATGGTATGCTGTTAATCAGGGACCTGAGGATATAGCCTACTTACTCAGCTTTAGGTTTGCAGGAGGTCTCTGATGGTCTGAGCTGGATGCATAGTGGAGCAGGACTCAACTTTCACTTTTTAAAGGAAATTTTACTAATCCTACTTATGAAGAGAGTTAGTCAAAACCTGTGTCACAGAAAGAGTGAAAAAAATGTTCTGCCTTCCTTTCCTTCCTACATTAAATGAATATTTTCATGGTTGGTTTGTTTTGCTAGTATCTTGTGTTATTTCTAAAAGTAAGAAAAGACTTATAAACCAATTATAATATACAGTTCAAAAACAAAACAGCTAGATTGGCAAGTAAAGGATTAATGAGTCAGTGACCAAAAATAAGTTGCAGGACACAACTTCATGCACATTTGGCTGACACATAATTGCTGATGTTCCTGGAGGCATTGAGCTCAATATGTAAATGAACTGCCATCCTAAGTAACAAACTTCAGGTATTAAGAACTTGAAGAATCTTTAACTTTCAAAAGCATTATGAGATATAGTTAATATTTGGAATGTCAGAGAATGTTTGTTCATCTGTAAGGGGAAGGGACATTAAAGTGTGTGGGAATTCACCAGGTATATAAGAAGTTGCCTGTCTAGTTTCTATCGCATATTCCTCCCTTGGATATTGGTTGGGGCAATCAGTATTTTAACCAGGTGTAAAGTAACTTCAAAGCATTTTAATTTCCATGTTACTAAGTAAAATGTGGGAAAAAATTGAAGAGAATATCCTTATGTACCTTAATCTTTTGAGTTATTTTGTTCTTTCTTTTTTTGATATTTTTTTCTTTTCTTTATTAGTCAGTTTTGTGTTCAGCAAATACAGTCAGTTTGGTACCATTATTAGGCTCATCCGTGACCTACCCCCTCCCCTTGGGCCCTCCTTGTTGAGGTATACGGGACATGCATTGTGGAGTTAGCCCACAGTTATGGGTAAGCTAAATGTCTCTGCATATCATGACCCAACATGTGGCTCTGACATTCTTTCCAGCCCCTCTTCCCCAAAATTTCCCTGAGCCATGTTGGGTGCATTTTTGGTCTGCTTCAGTGATGAGGTGTTGGGGGCCTCTGAGGCTCTGGCTCTCTGATTTGGTAGGAGTTGATTTTTCTCTGTGCTGATCTCCTTCCCCCTTGTGCTGGTATCCGGTTCATCAGGAAAACAGCCCCCTTGCTTGTTTCTCCAATTTTTCTTAGTTTCAGCCGGGGCCCTTTTGAGGTATGATGGGGTGGCTCTCTCTTTAGGATCTACATCTATCTGCAAAAGAGAAGCAGATTCTCCAAAGGAGAGTAAGTTAGCACCAGGACAAATGAGATAGCCCTTACTTTTTTTTTTTTTTTTTTTTTTTTTTTTTTTTTTTTTTTTTTTTTTTTTTAGAGAGACAGAATTTAATAGGTTAGGCCCTCTTGTAGCCCATGATTGATGGTAGCTTGATATTGGAGAGTGGGTTTATGTTTGGATATGGTTCTGACTTGTTTCCCAGCTCCAGCTATGGGTCTCATACCAGTGAGGGGATCAGTTAGCCAAATTGAGAGCAGTTGGTTCCCCACCGTGGCTGTGTGCCACCACTGCACTTGTGTGGGCATCACACAAGTTATTTGCTGCTAAGTAGGCTAAACCATGCGTTGCTTCGACAAATATTGGTCATTTTCCCCCAGTTGCCCTTGTAGCACCTTCTGGCACTAGACACGCTGACTGTCTGGGGACTGACTCTCTTCCAACTTCCAGCCATGCCATTCTAATTTGCATGTTAATCACATAAGGTGTCTTCAGCAGTAGGGTCTTACCACTAGCCTTTGGTGGGCCATCAAGTACTCTGACAGAAATCTGTCTGTCTTTTAGGAAACCTTGTAGGTCTCTCTGATCAAAAGCTCATTGTGGATGATAGCCCCATGCTGGATCTGGGAGTTACAGGTCAGTGCCCACTAACAAAATGAGGAAAAAGATAACTAATATACAAGAGTTAGAGATAAAAGAGAGAGAGAGGGAGGGGGGAAGTGAGGGAGGGAAGATGTAGAAGATTAAGGTTAGTCTTGATCTTACCCTCTCCAGTGTCTTGTGGTTCTGGTGTTCCCTGTAAGGGCCTGGTGAAGGATCAGCCATTTGGTCTGTCTTTTTGTAAGTAGAAGATTATGGTACCATTGCCGTTTGGGTCTAGATTTGTGTTTCCCACCCATGTGATGCCCTCCCCTCCCTCCCCTCCCATCCTAGTGTCTAGTCTAGGAGATGCTTGCTGGGTATGTAAGATGTCTTGGGTAGATTCAGGTTAGGTGCTGTAGATGAGTGAGACTATGTGGCGATTTTTTTTCTGTGATTGGGCAAGTTCTCTGAGAATGATCTGTTCCAGGTTCAACCATTTTTTCTCAAATTTCATTGTGTCATTTTTTCTTACTGCTGTATAAAATTCCATTGTGTGGATATACCACATCTTAGTTATCCATTCTTCTAGTGATGGGCATCTGGGTTGATTCCAGCTCTTAGCTATTACAAATTGAGCCACTATAAACATGGTTGAGCAAATCTCTGTAGCCTGTGGTTTTAAGGTTTTAGGGTAGATGCCCAGTAAGGGAATAACTGGGTCTGTTGGTATCTCTATACTCAGCTTTCTCAGAAGTCTCCATATTGCTTTCCAAAGTGGTTGTACCATCCTACATTCCCACCAACAGTGGATGAGTGTTCCTATTTCTCCACATCCTAGCCAGCATTTATTTTTATTTGATTTTTTGATGTTTGCTATCCTTATTGGGGTAAGGTGGAATCTCATAGTTGTTTTAATTTGCATTTCTCTGATGATTAGAGATGATGAACATTTTCTTAAGTGTATGTTTGCCATTTCTATTTCTTCCTCTGTGAACTGCCTGTTCAGCTCTTTGCCCCAATTTGTGAGTGGGGTGTTTGACTTCTTACTGTTTAGATTTTTGAGTTCTTTGTAGATTCTAGAGATTAGGCCTCTATCAGTTGGATAACCCGCAAATATTTTCTCCCATTCTGTGTGTAATCTATTGGCTTTGTTTATTGTATGCTTGTCTGCAAAGAAACTCTTCAGCTTCATGTGATCCCATTGGTTGAGTGATGGTTTTTCTTTTTCTTCTTATAGACATTGTTATGATATCACTAAAATGTAAATATTTGTATCCATCATTAAGAAAATTGAAGTAAGTAATTAAAATAAATACAATGTAACTAATATTTATTTATTTATTTATACATATGTAACATATATGTGTGTATAGATGTACAAATACAAATTTTCATATGATCAAGCAATAGATACATTTTAACAGAAACAACATCGAATTTTGTTTATTAACATAATATATATTCAGTTTGAACTTTCAATGTCCCTATGATTCATCTGATAAGTCTCACACAAAAGACTTACAGTAGGGCTAGTTAGGTATAAAATGTCCCTATTCATTTTTACTTCAAACAAAGTAGGAATCTTTTTTTTTTCTGCTTGGGGTTGTAAATAAACCAATGTGGCCCAACAGCAGAATCCTCTCCACTTACAGAGAGAAGTGAGCTTTACAAAGAGATGTGGAAGCAGGCTGAAGCCTAACAATGTCCTACTTGTCATACATAGAACCCAATATTGGTCAGGAAAAGCTAATGGAGGGAAGTAACTTTTCCTATACAGACAAGAAATGACTGGTGCATCCAGAATCCCACAATGAGTAGCAATACCCCACTGAAAAGGACCCTCAAGAGAGTATTTGTGTAGGGATAGGGGGAATAAGAGGATATTTTTAAGGGAATTCAACTATTGCAATAGGGTCATATAATAAAGGTCCTAATAAAACTTTTACAAAGGAGAGATCTTAAAAGTCTAATAATTTTAATTTCTCAAGTCCACGTAATTCAGAATACATTCCAATTTTCTAGCTCAAAAAAAATTTTTTTTTTCATTTACAATCCTGCCTTTTAGTAATGTGTGTTACTTTTCTCTGTTAAAATGATAGCATAACTGTACAGGCCAAGAAACTTGAGGGAGGTAAAAGACTGTTTTTTTATGTTCAGTGCTGTCCATAGTCTTGTAACTGCCCAACTGGTGCAGCCATGATGGAGCATGCATGCTGCCAGGCACATACCTGTGTACTGATGACCCGCTCCACTGGATGTTCAGAGCCAGTTTGCTCTTGCTCTTCTCTCTGCTGTGGATGTTTGATAAAGTGAGTCCACTTCCTCTGGTATGATGAAACTTCCCCTCAAAACCTTAAGTATAACTGGGCATGGTGGCTCACACCTTTAATCCCAGCTCTCAAGAGGCAAAGGTAGGAGGATGACTGTTGAGTTTGAGGCCAGTCTGACACCGCATAGTGAATCCAAGGTCTGCCTGGGCTAGAGCAAGACCCTACCATAAAAATAAATAAACAAATAAATAAATAAATAAACTTAAGTATGAAATAAGTCATTTCCTCTCCCAAGGTGCTTCTTGTCGGGTGTGTTGCCCAACAATAAGAACATAACTACAAGAATGAAGATGCATGATATGAAAGTGGAAGCTGGAATACTGAGAGTGGGAGTGTTTATCTAGGCACTGGAAGGGAGAGGAGGAAATGGATGGTCAAACAAATCTAAATATTTATGAAAGTGTCATACAACTTTCTAAGTTAATTAGGCACAAGCATATGCCCACACATGTTACACATACCACAGCACACAACATATACACATATAACACCAAAACATGTAATACATCATTCATTTCTTGTTTTCTTTTCTTCTTCCTGGTGAATTTTGATGTGTTGTTTCACTATCTAGCAATTATCTTCTCCTCAAAGAGGTCATTCCCTATAGATTTCTGATATATGGAAATGGTCTGATTAATTTATTTTTATCTCAAGGTAATCACTACTTAAATGATTGTTTCTAAAAACTCAACCTAAAGGAATATGTGGACGATTTTCTTTATTTTTCCCTTTAAATCTCTGTATATTAGGCCTCGCCATCTGGGATGTGAAAAAGGAAAACAGGGATTGACACTGATTCCTTGAGTACTGTAGCAGACAGCTTCAGGTTCACTGAGATGAACTTCCAGACCAGGCACATTTATGGAAGGAAGGGATTTATTGAAGCTTACAGATCCAGGGGAAGTTCCATAATAGCAGAAGAAGCTGGTCTGCTTTTACAGGAAAAAACACAGAGAGAAAAACTACAAGCCAAAAGCCACCCTACACAGCACACTTCAGGAACTCTAGCTAGACACACTTTGCCATATCTTTAGATTGGAATCTCCCATCCACCATCACACCATAAGGCCAGACCCTAGATTCACCCAGTAACACTGCCTCCAGCCAGGTGGCTGCAGATCCAAACTATAAGCTAATAAAATGCTGAATATATTGGGGGCCATCTGTTCAAACTACCACACTCTGCCCTGGTTCCTAATAGATTCAAAAACATCACACATTGTAAATTTTACTCAGTGCAATTTCAAAAGTTCCCACAGTCATTACCAACTTAAGACAGTTCCAAAGACTCAAGTCTCATCTGAGATTTAAAATTGCCTCTTAGCTTTGAGTCCTATAAAATAAAACAAGTTATATGCTTTCAACATATAAAGGAAGAGAGTAAACATTTTAATCTGGTATAAGGCATAGCAAGGAGAGACTAAATCAACTCCTACCAAATCAGATATCCAGAGACACAGAGGCTTCCAAGTCCTCATCACTGAAGCAGACGTAAAATGAGCCCAACATGGCTCAGGGAAATTTGCGGAAGATGGGGCAGAAAGAATGTCAGAGCCACATCTTGGGTCCTGATACACAGAGACATTTCCTCGTACCCATAACTGAGGGCTAACCTCACAAAGGATGATCCATATACCCCAACAAGGAAGGGCCAGGGGGAGGAGGGGAGGACAGGAAGGAGGCTAACAATGGTACCAACTTGACTATATTCACTGAGTACAAAACCAATTAATAAAAATAAATAAAATAAAATAGAAACAATGCAAACTCAACCACCATCAAGCAATCATCAAACCTCTGCAATTCAAGTTCAATATAAACAGAGACTGACAGTCTCCAGGTTTTCCAATTCTGCCCTTCCTGCTGGGCAGAGTAGCCAAGAAAATCTTCCATGCCAGGCCAACAGTGCAGTCCATGGTAGCCCTTGCACAGTCCTGCTATATCCAAAATGTCTTCTCGTTTCCAAACAAACCATGGTCTATCTCCCAAAGGCTCTTCTGCCCTATTAAGGCATCCTTCCTCATGCCACATCTCAGAAGAAGATCCTGGAGCCGTGTGTACTTCATGACCACTCCACATATTTTCATGCTTCCAGAACTAATAGCAGGTGTGCAGGACACAACCATATTCTTGAAAAGCAGATTCTTTCTCCACTCAACTCAAAGATGTAGCATTTCTATAACTTTCCTCAGGCATCCTCTCCCTTGTGGTAATGTAAAGCAGTTGGGCCATCTTCCTTAAGATTGCTAATGTATTTTATAATAGCAGCTCCAGCCACCTAAACCAGTCTCAGCACCTATAATTTTAAGTTGCTTGAAGTTTTCCAACTTAAAAATTTAAATCTCTCAGTCCATTATCTTTAGTCAAGCACATCAGTCCACTACAAATTTAACCTTCATCAAACTCTCTGGGCCTGGGCAGCAGAATGCAGCCAGCCCTGATGCCAGTATCCCGGTTTCAACAAAGTCCTCTGAAGTCTTTCCTTCCTCTTGGAAAGCTCATAAGCCAGGCCTTGAAGTTCAATACTCTCTGCACTTGTCATTTTCAAACTCTCACAAGAATAGTCCATAATACTTGTCTTACCACTCCAGATGGCATCTTCAGTTGCAAGTACCAAGACCATGCCTGTTTCTCCAAAACAAAATTTCCAAAAGATTAAAATCAACATGGCTAGGTTCATCTCAGCCCACTCCTAGATACTTGTAGCAAACAGCTTCAGGTTCACTGAAATGAACTGCCAGACCAGGCACAGTTATGGAAGAAGGGATTTTTTGAAGCTTACAGATCCAGGGGATGTTCCATAATGGCAGACAAAGTGAGCCTCCTTTCACAGGACCAAACACAGAGAGAGAAAAAAGAAAAAAGAAACACATGCCAAAAGCCATAATACACAGCACACTTCAGGAACTCTAGCTAGACACACTTTGCATATCTTAGACTTGAATCTACCACCCACTACCACACCTTAGGGCTGGACTCTAAGATCCACCCAGTGACACTGCCTCCAGCCAGGTGGCTGTAGATCCATACTACAAGCTAATAAAACACTGAATATATTGGGGGTCATCAATTCAAACTACCAAAAGTACCATGCAGTTAAGGGAAACCATCTGATTGTATACCACACTGAGCATGACCATGTCTGATTATGAGGTCTAGCTTTTGTGAGGCTCACTGAGTACTAATTGTTCATATAACCAAGCAACCTGGCTTTCATACTGATCTCTAAATCTTACTGAGCAGCACTGAACTAGTTACTCAACCATATTGAAACCTCATACTTCCACTACACACAGGAACTTTTGAAAAAAAATCAATGAGATATGGAAAACATATGTAACGTATGTAATTTAAATAGCTAAATGTTCCTAAATTACAGCCCTGCAGACCTGTATGTGTCTCATTTTACACCCTTAATGTGACGTTTTTAAACTTGTAAACTCTGTGGACAGTAAAAGACTGTATTTGGTAGATAACACTGTAAGGTACAATCTCAGGTTTGGAATTCCATTCTTAGGCTGAGCATAATAGAACATAGTTTTATTTATGAAGAAAATAGGACTTTTTCATGGACACCAAATGCCTCTCACATAGTCATCGCTAGCTTGCCATTAACTGCTTCCTTTTACTTTCTTTGGTCTGTACTCCCCTCTGAAATTATATTATGCATAGGTGTCATATCTGTTTCTAAAACCTACATCTCAGAAACTAAAAAGAACTTGCAAAAATTCAAGAGTTACAAAGAAAGCTAATGCCTCAGAAAATAGGTTGTGTGAAGTCAACTTAGTATAACTGGATCATTTGATCCTGAGCAGAAAAGTAAAGGAGGGAGTGAAAATATCTTTGAAGAAGTAAAGATAAGGAGATAAAGTGGTGATCATTAACTTCCATTCAGGAAGATGAGAGACAAGCAGTAAGACATGAGAATTTGACTATTCCTTGCTAAGAAAGGTGGGTTAAATATCCTCCTTTACTTCTAAAATTCACAGGAAAATTAAACATATTGTTCTTTACACCATGGAGCTCTATTTGGCCCAAGTACCTCAACCAATTACAACTTTCTCCAGTTCTCACAGATAGGCAACTGTACCTCTCTTATCAGGCAGAAGATTGAAGATTATCACTTTTTCACATAATCAGGGGATCTGTTGTTTCAGAAATTATAGCCCTCAAAAACTCATGTAGGAACATAATTTGCAGTATATTGGTATTAAGAAGTAGGCCTTTTGGATATGACTAATCATATGAGCTCTACATTAGTGGTTAGTATTAGTGGTTTTTATAAAGAAGTCAGGGAGTTCAGTTGACATCATACTTCCTGTGTGTTCATGGACTACTCAAGGAATGATCAACAAGCTGCTATATTTGAAGTGTAGACGAACTCCTTCCAGGTACTAAATCTGCTGCACATTGACCTTGAGATTACTGATCAAGAGAAAATAAAATTCTATTACTTAAAATTTTTCTTAAATCAAGAATTTTTTAAAGTAGAGGAGATAAATGAAGTTAGATTCTCTACATACAGAGTTATCATGTGTATTTGAAAGTAGAAAAAGAGACAGAAGTTAGCATACTAAATATCAAAATTCCTCAACCTTCTTTCCCCCTTGGTTCTCATAGAATGATCATATATTTTATTACTTAACCTGGGTGCTGTTTGGGACTGAAATGGCATGCTATTAACATTTATTTAATTAAGAATTTGATAGAAAGTACACAACTCAGCAAAATATGGGCCTTATGGGGTTGTGGGCCTGTTTCTAGACTCCTACCAGACAGGCTGCACCCCCAAAAGAAAGAAGCAAGAGTTTTCTTTCAGGCATTCCAAAGAGCTCAAGAAAAAAGTCAAAGAGAGAATGACACCCCATAATTCCCCCCCAAAAAGCAGTACCAGAGAGCTCAGTAATAAAGTCTATACTCAATATGATTTATCTATAATTCATACACCAGAATAATCAGAATACTACAAAGCTTGGTGAAGATATTCTTACCAGAATTGTAAAAACAAAAACAACAAATAAAACAAAAACAAAAACCAACAACGACAACTACCAGGAGAAATGAAAATCTGCATACCAAGAATGAGACTAGAAAAGTTCTAAAACTTAAATAAGTCCTTATCCCACAGGGGGGAAAAATAAATAGATAAAGATTTTACCTTAACATTAAAGTTTTGAAAAAAAAAATGTAGTAAAATGACAAAGAGAATGACTCCTGGGAGTGATAAAAAGTGGGATCCACAAGTGTATATTTTTTCTTTTGGTGTGTTACAATCTTATTGCTGGGACAAAACACCCTACCAGAATAAGCAAATGGAAGGCAAGAGTTAATTTCTGGCTTAGAGTACAGTCATGGAGTCAGGTACAGTATGAAAAGTGCAGGCATCTGAATGTCCCTCTCCACAGCAGCAGGGAGCCCAGTGATTCACCTCCTCCAAGAAGGGTCCACCTTCTATATTCTCTAACAGCTGAGATAAAGTATGATGTTTATTACTACCCCATGAGAGGGGACATGACATTTAAACCACTGCAGTGTGTATGTGTGTGTACATATGTGTACAGATACAGAAGTTTAATGTACATGTACAGAGATCAGAGGAGGACATCAGGTTTTCTTTTCTATCACTCTTTTACTATAATTCCCAGTGACACATTCTCTCAGTGAAATGGAAGGTACCTATTTTTCAGGTCAGACTGGCTAACCAGAGAGCCCTAGAGAATCTACTGCTTCTTCATTTTCAATAATGGGTTTAAAAACATTTTGACATATCCACCTTTATATGTGGGTGGGGTAGATTTACCTTGTGTCCTCATGCTTGTATGATATATATATATATATATATATATATATATATATATATATATATATATATATATATATATAGATATATATATATATAACCTGCTGAATAACCTTCCCAGCACCAGCCAGTATAATTTCTTAGGAGAAATTTGGGATTTTGAACTTTTAACTCAAAGATATTTATAGGATGGCCTACAAAGAAAATATATCAATGGACACCAATCTTTCAAGAAAAGTTTTGCTATGATACAGCCTGCATAGTAAATTTTATATTTCTATGGCTAGTGATACCTGACAACTGCAATTGCAATAGTTTTGACAGAAATTGAATTTTCTGCCAAGTTTAAATGTTAATTTTCTGACAGTACAGAAAATACAGTGTGCTGACAGTTACCATATGTTATCAACATGCCAGATAAAGTAAATTATAAACATGGAGAGTTGACTCTTAAAAATTAGAAAAACAGGCTGGAAAGATGGCTTAGTGATTAAGGCACTTTCCTGCAAAGCTAAAGGACTTTGGTTAGTTGGTGTCACTTGTGTCTAGAGTTTGTTTCTCTCTCTCTCTTTCTCTGCCTCTTTCCCTATCTCAAATAAATAAATAAATAAATAATATTTTTAAAAATCAGAAAATCAGATTTTGAGTACATTCTCAGTGAAAAATGCTTCCATGTGATGGAATTAATGGTTGAAGACACTTGAGTGTCTTGATCATGAAGCCCACAATTGATACAATGAGTCCCTCTCATGGTTTATTATGGATTATTATATTTGAAGATGAAATGACAAAATTATTGGCCCATTCAGAACAGTAGCTAGTCTGTGCTTCTGGTGAAACAAAGCAAATTCTTATTGAAATAATACCATTTTGTAGATTTGGTATTCAATTGTGTTTACTCAGGTGTCTAGAGGGTTAAATACAAGCACTAGCTATATATATATATATATATATATATATATATATATATATATATACACACACATATATATAATGTAGTAGCATTTGTACACCAACTCATAAGGTTAGTGAGCAAGAATGAAATAATAGGCAATAGTCACTATGGAAATGTGGCTCTTCTAGGAGCACCATAACATCCCAGCACTTTCTTTAGAGCCTAGGAATTTAAGTATTATCCTTGGGGGAAATCATGCATGGTATTTTATCAGCATATTTCTTGTTCAAATGGCTTCTCATCATATTATCCTAACAGATTGTGCTGTCTCTTGGTGTCATGTTTCTTAATATGATTCCTAATAAACTGTCTAGGAAAAACAGCAGCAATGACAAAAACAACAACAACAGAAAACCACTCCTTTTAAATAATATATGTTATAATTAGGTCATTCAGGATTTTGCACCTTGAAAACTCAGTGACTTCTAAATAGCACTATTGGAATGTTGGCATCATGAAAGGTTACCATTTCTTATCTATAAACATGATTTCTTAAACTCTTCAATCAGAAGTGAAACTTACTAACCCAAGACCAGAATGTTGGTAAATAATTTAATTATCATAAATGAAACTTAGATTTTGCAGAGTACACAACACCTTTGGGGTCAATTTTTACTAACTAATTTTCAAAAATAAATTCAAAGAGAATTCATATTTTTCCTTCATCACTATAAAATTGCATGTAAAATAGCTTTAAAAGTATGAGTAAGTGAGTGGTATTCAACCAATGTGAACAATCTAAAAGCACATTTTTTCTTTCCTGGATTCAAAATCTGGCATTGGCTATACAATATGATTTGTACATAGTAATATGGATTCTATGGAAGTGTGGTAAGGGGTCATTTTAATTAAAAAAGTTTGCCATTTTTATGAATATAACTTGACAAAATTATTCTCTGCTAGTTTCAAGAAAGGAGGAAAATATATGTAATGGTGGAAGACTGGAGTGATGAAATTAATCTGTTTCACTTCAGGTAACAACCAGTGCTTTGATCAAAGGACACTTAAAAGCACTTGTTTATTTAGATGAAGTGTACTGTCCAACAAGTAGTAGGGGATCAAAACTTTTAAATGATCTGGAAATGATTGTGATAGCTAAGGTAACAATAACAAAGAATGAAAAGTGGTCTGTCATCTACAGAATAAAGTAAATAGAGAGCTAAGCACAGCAGATAGAATTAAAGAAAATCTTCCAGCCGTGTATTTGAAAAATTGAAAATCTGCAATCTATAAAGAATTGAATAAATTGTAAACCAGACAATATAATCATCCAGTAAACAAATGGGAAAGCAAGCTGAAAAATAATTCTCAAAAAGGAAATACATTGTACCAAAACAAATGAAAACTGCAGTCAAGATGGCACCCACATAATTGTGCTGCAACTCCCGGGAAGGAGAGGTAAGGAATTTAGGGGTCACCGGGACTTTTAGGGGCCAGCGATCTCTAATAGATCTCCAGTGGGAGGGTGCAGAGGGGACAAAAAGGGGATCGGCTGATTCTCATGCTCTCGGGTAACCCACCAGCCCCAAAGCACCTCAAACAGCCGTCCTAACCAGTCCCATCCTCAGGCTACTCTAACAGTAACTGCAGGCAGGAGACCCAGGCCAGTAGTTACACCTGTGTCCCCAGCCACAGGCGAATGCCAAGACCCACTCCCCCGCCCCCACCCCAACACAGATTCTCACCCCCACACCCCTGTGTGTCTTCAGACCCACCTCATCCCCCCCCCCCACACACACTTTGGTCTCTACCCACCCTCTCCCCACCCACTGGAACTTTGGAATCTCTCCAATCTGCCCCGCCCACCCCTCAACTTCGACCCACTCTGCTTGGCCCCACACCAGCCCCAGGACTTCAGAGACCTATTCGTTTGTGCCCCCATTCAAATTATTCGTTTGTGCCCCCATTCAAATTATGAACCCCTCCACTCTGCTCTGCCCAGGAGAGCATAACTTCAGAACTGCTGCATTCACCTCTGGTCGGCCCCACCCCCTGCAAATTCAGAGCTGCTCTGCTCCACCAGCTCCACCCCCAGGCGAATCTTGACCCGCCCCACTCTGTCCCAACAAGATATGCCCCCATGCTATACCCCTGCCAACCATGACTTTGGAATTTGGAATGCTCTCTCCACTCTGCCCCACCCACCCTAGACTTCCATTCACCCTACACGGCCCCACCCCCACCTCTTCCTTTGATCTATTCCACTTGGCCCTGGCCCTGGCCCTGCCCCCACAACATCAGATCCAAATGCTCAGCCCCAACCCCATGCAAATTCTGAAGCCCTCCCCTCTACTCTACTCCAGCCTGCTGGAATTCAGACCTGCTCTGTTTGACAACTGCACCCACCCCGTGCGAATTCACACCCCACCCCCAAGTGAGTCTTGACCATAACCCTCTGTCCAGACCCCACATGACTCACCCCCAAGCTCCACCCATGCCTGCATGCCCATGCCTCCATGCTAGTCTCTTCTCCCCATGAAGCTGCACCACCACCCCCTCCCATCTGGACCACAGTCCTATTCTCCCTGCTCCCACACTGTGATGGGCAGACCACAAAGCAAAAAAAAAAAAAAAAAAAAAAAAAAAAATCAAATGCAAGTAAATCCAATAAGATCTCCCAGTCTACCAGGGAAGCCTCTAATCAAAACATAGGATCAGAAACCCAAAATTAAGTTATGAGCAATGCGACCCTGAACAAGCTATTGGTAGAACTTGCACAAAAGCAGCAAAGGACTGATAAGCATATGGATGCTGCCATCAATAGACTAGAATTAATAGGTTAAAAACATAGAAGGGGTCCAAACACAGTTAATGGACATAAAGGAAAGCAAAATAAATAAATAAATAAATAAATAAATAAATAAATGAAAGAGGACCTAAAATCCAGCTGGCTATGCTAAATGAAGACATAGACAAATGCAAGGACAAGTTCCAAGAAACATCAAGAAAATCAGAAAATGATGGGAAAAGGGAGCTTGACAGAGGTATGGAAACCATACATAGAAAAGTAGTAGAAAATGCAAACCTAATTGAATGAGCTCCAAACACCTTAAAGGCTCTCAAAAATAGAGTCAGCCAGGTGGAGGATAGAAACTCAGATCTCGAGGACAAAACAAAAGATACAGTTTGAGAGTGCAAAAGTTTCAGTAAGTTCAAAAATTTCTTTGAAAAGAACATAGGATACCCTCAAAAGTCCTAACATTCAGATGATGGGAATACCAGAAGGGGAAGAAATTCAGACCAAAGGAATGGAGGGTTTATTCAACAAAATAATCAAAGAAAACTTTCCCACCCTCTAAAAAGAAAGGCCCATCAAAATATAAGAAGATAACAGAACTCCAAACAGATTGGACCAAAGGAGAAACACTCCACGACATATTGTCATTAAAACTCAAAACATTGACATGAAAGAGAAAGTCCTAAAAGCAGCTAGGGAAAAACAACACATCACATACAAAGGTAACGCTATCTGAATCACTTCAGACTTGTCAGTGGAAACCCTGAAAGCCAGAAGGGCCTGGAATGGAACACTGAAAACCCTAAGAACCTATGGCTTCCATCTCAAACTACTCTACCCTGCAAAAATATGCCTCATAATAGATGGTGAAAGAAATACCTTCCATAACAAAACTCAACTTCACAACTACTTGCAAACAAAATCAAACCTACAGAGAGTATTTCAGGAAATTATCCACACAGAAGAATCAAATAATCAACCTCAAGTACCTACTAGAAGCAGACCACAATAACGTAACTCAGAGAAGGCACGAAAAATTTCAGGGTCCATGAAAACACCAAACCACATAAACCAACATGATATGGCAGGGATCAAATCAAACCTCACAGTCGTTACCCTAGATATCAATGGCCTTAATTCACCCATCAACAGACACAAGCTACCAGGGTGGATCATAAAATTAGACCCCTCAATCTGTTGTCTTCAAGAAACCCACCTCACCACGAAAGGCAGACTCCTCCTCCAGATGAAAGGGTGGAAAATGATAGTCTAAAAAAATGGGAATAAGAAATAAGCAGTCATAGCCATAGTAATATTGGATAAAATAAACTTCAAACCAAGAATAAGTAAAAAAGTCAAAGATGGTCACTTCCTACTGATCATGGGAACACTCCAGCAAGAGGGTATTACAATCATCAATCTTCATGCACCAAACACAGGTGCACCAGAATTCATAAAACAAACCTACTGGACAATGAAACAGAAATAACCACCAGCACCATCATAGTTCAGAACTTCAATACATCATTATCAGCAACAGATAGATAATCTGAACAGAGACACAACAGGGAAGTGAGAGAGCTCAACAAAACCATAGAACATTTAGACCTAATGGACATTTATAGAATATTCCACCCCAAATCCATGGACTACACAATGTTCTCAACAGCACATGAACTTTCTCTAATATCGATAATACATTGGGTCACAAAACCTGCTTCCATATATTTAGGAAGATTGAAAGAATCCCAAAATTTATGGGATACAATGAAGGTGGTCCTCAGGGGAAAATTCATAGTGCAAAATGCCTTCATAAAAATACAGAGAAATTCCAAATCAATAACCTGACCATGCACCTAAATGCACCAGAAAACCAAGAAAAATCCAACCCAAAAAGCTCTATATGGAAAGAGATTATTAAGATCAGAGCAGAAATTCATGAATTGGATACTATGAAAACAATTAAGAAAATTGATGACAATGACAACTGACCTGTAACTCCCAGTACCAGCATGTGGCCATCATCCACAATGAGCTTTTGATCAGAGAGACCTACAAGGTTTCCTAAAAGAAAGACAGATTTCTGTCAGTGTGCTTGATGATCCACCAAAGGTCAGTGGTAAGACCCTACTGCTGAAGACACCATATGCAGTTGACACGTAAAATGGAATGGCATGGCTGGAAGCTGGAAGAGAGTCAGTCCCCAGACAGTCAGCGCGTCTAGTGCCAGAAGGTGCTACATGAGCAACTGGGGGAAAATGACCAATATCTGTCCAAGCAACTCATGGTTTAACCTACTTAGCAGCAAATAACCTATTGTGATGCTCACATATATGCAATAGTTGTGCACAGCCATGGCAGGAAACCAACTGCTCTTGATTTGCTTAACTGATCCCTTCAGTGGTATGGGACCCATAGCTGGAACTGGGAAACAAGTCAGAACAATATCCAAACAGAAGCCCACTCTCCATTATCAAGCTACCACCAATTGATGGCTACAAGAGGACCTACAACTATTACATTCTCTATATAAAAAAAATAAGGGGTGATCCCATTTATCTATTGCTAACTTTACTCTCTGTTGGAAAATCTGCTTCACTTTTTCAGATAGACACAGATCCTAAGGAGAGAGACACCCATCATACCTCAAAAGGGCCCTGGCTGAAATTAAGAACAATTGGCAAAACAAGCAAGGGTGCTGTTTTCTTGGTGAACCAGGTACCAGCACAAGGGTGAAGGAGATCAACACAGAGAAAACTCAACTCCTACCAAATCAGATTTCCAGAGACCAAGAGGCCCCCAACACCTCATCACTGAAGCAGACCAAAAATGAACCCAACATAGCTCAGGCAAATTTTGCGGAAAAGGAGGGGTAGGAAAGAATGTTAGAGCCACACGTTGGGTCATGATATACAGAGACATTTATCCTACCCATAACTATGGGCTAACTCCAGAATGCACGACCCATATACCTCAACAAGGAGGGGCGAGGGGGGAGGGGGTAGGACATGGATGAGCCTAACAATGGTACCAAATTGACTGTATTTACAGATTAGAAATCTAATTAATAAAAAAATAAAAATAATGCATGCATTTATGTTTGGAAAAAAAGAAAGAAAATTGATGAAATAAAGAGCTGGTTCTTTGAAAAAATAAACAAGATTGACAAATCCCCAGCCAATTTGATGAACTGAAAAAAAAAAAAAGAGGCACTTCAAATTAACAAAATTAGAAATGAAAAAGAACAGATCACAACAGACATAAGTGAAATTGGTAGAATCATCAGGTTTTACTTCAAAAACCTCTACTCTACAAAATTGGAAAATATAGAGGAAATTGATAAATTCCTAGACACATACCATCTACCAAAGCTAAACTCAGAGTAGATTAATCTCGTAAACAAGCCTATCACACCCATCACAATTAAAAAAGGTGATTAAAAACCTCTCCAAAAAAGACCCCAGGACTAGATGGCTTCTCAGCTGAATTCTATCAAATTTTCATGGAAGAACTGAAACCAACATTTCTCAAACTGTGCCATGCAATTGGAGATGAAGGAAAGCTCCCCCAACTCCTTCTATAAAGCTACTGTCACTTTAAGACAAAATCAAGGAGAGATGCCACAAGAAAGGAAAACTACAGGCCTTTTTTCCTGATTAACTTAGGTGCAAAGATCTTGAACAAAATCCTCTCAAACTTAATTCACCAACACATCAAATCTGTTATCCACCTTGATCAAGTGGGCTGCAACCCAGGAATGCAGGTGTGAGGCAACATACGGAAATCTGTCAATGTAATACAACACATAAACCAGGCTACAAAGAAAAATCCCATGGTCATTTCAATAGATGCGGAAAAGGCCTTTGACATAATACAACATCACTTCATGATCAAAACATTGGTGATAACCGGGATGGTTAGTTTATATCTTAATAAAATAAAGGCTATATACAAAGCTCTTAAAGCCCAAATAATACTTAATGGAGAGAGACTGAAGGAATTCACATTGAGGTCAGGAACAAGATAGGGGTGTACACTCTCACCTCTGCTCTTTAATATAGTATTGGAGGTCTTAGCTCAAGCAATAAGGCAGGAGAAAGAAATAAAGGTGATACAATTTGGAAAGAAAGAAGTCAAGTTAGGACTATTTGCAGACAACATTATTCTATATGTAAGAGACCTGAGAGCCTCCATTCCAATACTCTTAAAGGTGATAAACACTTCAGCAAATTAGCAGGATACAAAATGAATGCACAAAAATTAGTTCCTTTTCTAAGTGAAAATGACAAAGATACAGAGAAAGAAATAAGTGACATTATTCCATTTTCAATAGCAACAACAACAACAAAATACCTTGGGATAACATTCACCAAGGAAGTGAAATATCTATACAATAAAAACATAAAAACGCTCACAAAAGAAATTGAGGAGGACTTAAGAAAATGGAAAGACCTCCCATGCTCCTAGATAGGCAGAATTAACATTGTGAAAATGGCAATCATTCCAAAGGCAATCTGTAGATTTAATGCAATTCCCATCAAAATCCCAACATCATTCTTCACAGAGATAGAAAAATTCATCTCAAAATTCATATGGAAAAGCAGAAGGCCTTAGATATCCAAGCTTATTGCCAGTAAAAGAAACACCACTGGAGGCATAACCATACCTGATCTAAAGCTATAGTACAAAGCCATTGTAATAAAAACAGCATGGTACTGGCATAAAAACAGGAGTATAGACCAATAGAATAGAATTGAGGACCCAGATTTGGGTCTAGTAACTACAGCTACTTGATATTTGACAAAGGCCAAAACAATATAGGCTGGAAAAAAGACAGCATCTTTGACAAATGGTGCTGGACAAACCGGATAGCCACATGCAAGAAATTGAAACTTGATCCACACATCTCGCCATGCACACCAATCATGCCCAAATGGATCAAAGACCTCAATATGACACCAGAAACTTGGCTACTATTGGAAGAAAAGTTAGGAGAAACATTCTGTGATTTAGGAATGGGAAAATACTTCCTGAACAAACCCCAGTAGCAAAGGATCTTAAATCATCACTCAACCAGTGGGATCTTATGAAGCTGAAAAGTTTCTTCACAGACAAACATACAATAAGCAGAGCCAACAGATTACCCACAGAATGGGAGAAAATGTTTACTGAATATCCAACTGACTGAGGACTAATTTCTAGAATCTACAAAGTACTCAAAAACCTAAACAATAAAAAGTCAAACAACCCACTCATAAAATGGGGCAAGGAACTGGACAGGCAGTTCACAGAGGTAGAAATTCATATGGCAAACATATACCTAAGGAAATGTTCATCATACCTAATCATCAGGGAAATGCAAATTAAAACTACTTTGAGATTCCACCTTACCACACTAAGGATAGAAAACATCAAAAAAGCAAATCCAGACAAATGCTGGTGAGGATGTGGAGAAATAGGAACCCTCATCCACTGTTGGTGGGAATGAAAGATGGTACAACCACTTTGGAAAGCAATATGGAGACTCCTGAAAAAATTGACTATAGAGTTACCAACAGACCCTGTATTCTCTTACTGGGTATGTACCCTGAAAGCTCCATGCCTCAGCTCAGAGAGATTTGCTCAACCATGTTTATAGCTGCTCAGTTCATAATAGCCAAGAGCTGGAATCAATTCAGATGCCCATCATTAGACAAATGGATAACTAAGATGTGGTATATCTACACAGTGGAACTCTACACAGCAGTGAGGACAAATGACACAATGAAACTTGAAGAAAAATTGTTCAACCTGGAACAGATTATTCTCAGTGAACTCATCCAATCACAGAAAGATAATTGCTGCATAGTCTCACTCATCAACAGCTCATAACCTGAATCTACCCAAGTCACTGACATACCTATCAAGCATCTTGAGGACTGGACAATAGGGAGGGTGGGCAGGGATGGGAAGATAAGGAAGGGGGGGGGGACACAAAACTGGATCCTAAAGGCAATGGTACCATAAAAGTCTATATCCTAAAAGACCAAATGGTTGAACCTCCATCAGGCCCTTAGCGGGAACACCAGATTCACAAAGCCCTGGAGAGGATACAACAAATACTGTCCATTATCTCCTCCTAGTTCTGCTTCTCTCTCTCCCTCTCCCTCTTCTGTCTCATCTCTCTATCTCTTTATATCACTTATCCTGTTCTTCCTTCTCTTCTTGGGTGCTGACCTATAACTCCTGGTAATAGCAGGTGGTTATCATCCACAATGAGTTTTTGATCATAGACACCTACAAGGTTTCCCCAAAAAAGTACAGATTTATGTCAGAGTGCTTGAGGATCCACCGTATGTGAGTGGTAAGACCCTACTACTGAAGACATCATACACTTTTGGTGTAGATCATGCAGCAACATGGCTGAAATCTAAAAGAGTGTCAGTCCCCAGACATTAGCATGCCTAGTGCCAGAAAGTGCTACATGAGCAATTGGGGCATAAAGATCAATATCTGCCCAAGAAATGCATAGTCTAACTTATTTAGCAGCAAACAACCTGATATGATGCTCGTACAAGTGCAACAGTGGTGCATAGCCATGGTGGGAAACCAACTGCTCTCGAATTGGCTAAGTGATCTACTCAGTGGAAAGGAACCCATAGCTGGAGCTGGGAAAGAACTCAGAACCATATTCAAAAATGAACCCGCTCTCCACGAAACTCTCTTTAAAAAACAATGATCATCACATTTACATGGTGCTAACTTTACTCTCCATTGGAGAATCTGCTTCTATTTTCAGATAGACACAGATCCTATGGAGAAAACCACCCCATCATACCTCAAAAGGGCCCCAGCTGAAACTATGAATAACTGGGGAAACATGCAAGAATGCTCTTTTCTTGGCAAACCGGAAACCAGCACAACAGTGAAAGAGATAGACACAGAGAACAATCAACCCCTACCAAACCAGATATCCAGAGACATAGAGGCACACAAGATCTTTGCATGGAAGCAGACCTAATATGAACCCAATATGGAGCAGGAAAATTTGCAGAAGAGAGGGCAAAAAGAATGCCAGAGCCACATGCTGGGTCATGACACTCAAACATTTCCTCCTACCCAAAACTAAAGGCTGACCCCACAATGCACAACCTATATGCCCCTACAAGGAGCATCCCCATGGAGGGGGGAGGACAGGGAGGAGGCTAGCAATGCTACCAACTTGACTGTATTCACTGACTACAAAAATAAAAAAATAAACTTAAATAAATTAAAATAAAAAAAAACATGAAACCTATGTTCACTATCTGTCAGGAATTTCAAATTGAAAGTATATTGAGAATTCATATAGATGCCATCATAATGACCATCAACAGGAAGGCAAAGAGCGCAAAATTTTGGAGAGGATGGGGGAAGGGATATTCCTGAACAGTGGGAGGAATGCAACTTTGTGCTGTCACCATGGAAATCAGCACTGCAGTTTCTCCCATGATCCACTCTAGGACATGTGTGGGAAGGACCTGAGCCAGCATGTCACAGAGATATCTGCACATCCATGTTTACTGCTGTACTACTCACAGTAGCCAAGACATGGAAGAAGTAACATGTGATACATATAGATAAGGAGGTTTTGTTTAGCTATAAAGAAAAATGAAGGGAATTCATTCCTTCAAAACTGTTGAAGTGGGAGATTATCATATTAAGCAAAATAATCCATTTGAGAAAGAAGAATTTGGTATGTGTGTGTATATGGCATTAAAACAGAGGGGACCTATTTGAGGGAAAAATCACACCAATTATTTTATATATTACTGAAGTAACAAGAGGCAGATAAGATCAAACAGATTAATAAAACTGTATATGTGCAAACAAGGTTGTTTGAATAGTTATAAAAATATTACTACTTAGAAAGGTTAGAATAAGGTTACTGGAAAGATAGAATGTGTATAATGGGGGACTAGAAATATAGAAATCACAGTATTTCTGTAATTTTGTCTACTATCTAGACTTTGTTTTATGAAGTATTTATTTATTTGAGGGAGGGAGAGAGAGAGAGAGAAAGAGAGAAAGAGAGATAGAATGGCTGTTCCAGGGTCTCCAGCCACTGCAAATGAACCCCAGATGCTTGCCCCACCTTGTTCATCTTTATGGCTTACATGGGTGCTGGGGAATCAAACCTGGGTCTTTTGGCATTGCAGCCAAGCACCTTAACCAATAAGATATCTCTCCAGCCCCAGAAGTGGCTATTTTTATAGTTCATAGAAATATGCATTTCCTTTTAAAGAAAAGCATCTATTTTATACATAGGAACCTAGGATAATAGGATGATATTTCATATCTGGAAATGTAGATGTATAGAAAGAATATATATGGCTAAGAGTACTACTCTTAGTCTGAACAAAAGAAGCGAGTGTGAATGTGTGTGTGTGTTTGTTTGTTTGTTTGTTAGTTTCTGTACTCTAATTGTTATGTTCTTATTGTAACACCAAGTGAGTGAAAATCTTGGCAAATTATAAATGATCAGACAAGACATACTTTATGTGACATCTTCAGTAGGGTTCTGGGCCACAGAGATGTTAACATTATTCTAACGTTGGGTTTTTATACTTATGGAACTTACATTAGACTAGAAAAATAAGATAACTTTTGATAACTAGTGATCAATTCAAATTAGGGAGCACCTGCATGTTACCATGTACCAGGCATAGAATGGCTAATGTCAGTACAAAGGAACAGTGATATCATAGACTGCCATCAGGTTTCCTAGAGGGGGACTGGTAGAAGTCACAGAGGTATAAGAAAAACAGCCTGGAAAGCCAGTGTCTGGTCTCCTTTATGGTCTGCTTTCCTTATGCCATCAGCAAAATAGTAGGTGAATTCCAGAAGGGTAATTATTATGCTCTTAATATCATAGAGTGATTGACATTGCAAGAACTCCACAACTTCAAGGAGTATATGGACATAATGAAGAAATCCAACTATGGCTAAATACACTAACAATACAAATGAATACAGCATTGGGTCACATTAATGCCACTCTTAATTAGGAATTTTTCTGCATGCTTTGAAAATGAGAAACTAAAATTAAAAGAAAAAAACAATACTATAAAAGGCAAATATATCCTATAGCAACGTACAACCAATGGAGAGCATAGAGGTTTTCTGGTTAAAATGGAGACTGAGGGCTGGAGGGATGGCTTAGCAGTTAAGGTGTTTGCCTGCAAAGTCAAAGGACCCAGATTCGATTCCCCAGGACCCACATTAGCCAGATGCACAAGGGGGTACACGTGTCTTGAGTTTGTTTTCAGTGGCTGGAGGCCCTGGAAAGCCCATTATTACCCTCTCTCTCTCTCCCTCAAGCTTTTCTCTGTCCAACAAATAATATTTTAAAAAATGGATACTGATAGGTGAGATGAGGAGGCAAGAAGTAGGAAGAAGGAAAATGTGGGGAACCCTCAGATATCGTCAAGAATTTTGAATACAAAGTAGAAACAGATTAGGTAGATTCATAGAACAGCATACAAAGCCAAACTTCTCAGTTCAATTAAGATATCAAAATCTACATCAACTAAGGGAAGCCAGAAGAGAACATATTGAAATAGAGAAGAAAACACTAGTTTCCAGAAAACAAGTAGAAACTTTTTACTGTTTTCATCATTATAATTGGAACTTCATAGAACATTCTTTTAGGTCAGGATGGGCTCCTGAAATGGGGTCACCAAGGACAGCAGGATGGCAGCAGAACTAAGGTAGTGGGTTATCCATATTCCTCAAGAAATTGCCCAGACATTATACCTTCCTTGTCTAACAATGCCATCAAGTTATGATTTCCTGTCCCCTTATCTTGTAAGTCACCTGGTCACTATTCTGATGTCACACCCTGGCTATCTTAGATCTTCCCTAAAGAAGCCTCTTTTTGTAAAACTTTTCCCTTCCACACCTTCCCCCAACTAAAGAGCCCTATAAAACCCACTATCTGGAATCTCAGGTTGGTTGTGCTCCACTATTGAGAGTCATTCCTGGCAGCTTGTGATTTTCCCAAATAAAAGCTTTCATCTTTGCCTCAGAGTGGTTTGTGTGGTCTTGGTCATGCCCAAACCTTACGTATGGTACTCATGACTCAGATAGGAGGCTTCTGGTTGCCCTCCTGGGTGGCCAGAACTCCTTTCCCCTGGCCAGGCCACCGAGCTGCCATTTGACCCTCTGAAGGCTTATAACTATCTCTCCCTGGTACCAGCTTTCACACCCACCATAATTCAACCTCACTCTTCTTCCCTTCTTTGTCTCTTCCCTCCTTCTTGGGTTGGCCATGCTCTTGGGTTTAATCCCTCCTCTTGGAAGCTGAACTGGCATGCCAGGCTACCCCCCTTGGCCACTTTTAGGCCTCAAACCCAGGTCTTGAGAAAGATGCACTCTCTACACCTGAGGTCTCTTGCTCTTTAGTCTACCATACCCTAATAGGTGCCTCTTGGTTTGGTTACATCATCCCAGGACACTCCCTCTCCCTCCCTCCTCTCCCTCCTGAGGTCTCATCTGCCACTGCCAGCCTTCTTTGCCATTGGGAGCACAGTTGCCCACATTGCCCACTAACAGGCTAAAAATCTGACAGTTGTGACCTGTACAGCCTCTGCCCGTGTGGGAGGTGCAGGCTCCATTCACCATAACTGGCCAGGGGGTCATATTGCTGTTCTGTGTAAACCCAGCTTAAGCCTTGGTTTCCTTCTCCCACACTTGTCTTGCTCTTTCTCTGTCACCTCTTACTAGCCCTTTTACTATGCTCTCACACTTCCATGGGGAATAAAACCTCCAAACCAATTTCTACTACCCCCCTCCCCGGCCTGTTTCCTTAAGAACTTAAAGTCTTTATGACTCTTGGATGATATCAGACCTCATCGTCTTATTTTTCTCTGCAACTCTGCCTGGCCAGAATATAAGCTAGACAATGGGTCCAAATGGCCTGAACATAGTACCTTTGATTGCCAAATTCTTGTGGATTTAGAAAATTTCTGCCAACATACAGGCAAGTGGTCCAAAATACCCTATACCCAGGCATTTTTAATTCTGCATATATGGCCTTCTCTCTGCTCTACCTGATCTTCTCACCAGGTCCTTCTAGCCAAAGTCTCAGAACTATGCTCTAATTCAACCCCTCCCCCATACTCGTCCTCACCCTCTGCTTTCAATGAGGACATCATAGATGATCTGGCCACAATAGCTCCTCCAGCTGCCTCAGCCTCTCCTGACCCCATGCCTGATGTCCACACCCCTCCTCCTTCCCTTCATTTGCCTCCAGCTCCATCTCCATGCCCCCCCTACCATCTCCCATCTCTTTTCCTCTGTCCCCTCCTGCCCAGCATACTCATTCTTGAAGGGATGGAATGTACCTTTGACGTAAGGTTGTAGGCTCTGAAGTAATCATTCACTTTCATGTTCCTTTTTCCATGTCTGATTTATCCCAGTTTGAAAAAAATCTAGGGTCTTTCTCCACTGTTCCAACTTGCTATACAAAGAATTTTGCTAACTCATCCAGGCCTATGACCTAACCTGGCATGATCTCTTTGTAGTTCTTTTCTCGACTCTTACTCTTAATGAAAGATAATGTATCTAGGATGGCTCATCCTTACAAAAGAGCTGTTCGCCTGCCCATGATGATAGGAGTAAGCCTGGAAGCTGCACAGCTGCCACAGGACTGGCTGCAAGAGGCTTGAGTCATAGCATAATCTCATATGAAGTGCTTTCTACAGAAGTGAGCATTGTAGTCCAGGGGTCCACGAAGGCTCTGAACTGCTACAAAAGCAACTTACTTCTCTGGCCTCAGTCATGCTACAGAGCTGCCCTAGACTTCTTGACAACCAACAAATAAGGGACCTGTTTTGTTCAGAATGAGGAATGCTGTTACTATGTTAACAGATCAGGCAAGGTAGAGGTCAAAGTCAAAAAAATAAAAAATCTGGCTGACCAGCTTCAAGTTCAAATATCAATTCCCTCTGGGTCATGGAACACTTTTGGGATGGTCTGACTCAGGCTTTTGCCACTCTTAGGGCCTATATCTGGACTATTCTTGCTACTTGTCCTGGCCCTCTTCCTTCTGAGATGCATACAAAACTGGGTAGTCCAATTCACCAACTGAAATTTCAACCAACTTTTACTGACATGTCCCTCCTCTATCTCGTACCAGCTTTTAGTAACCATGGAACAGTCTGCTCATCACCTGCCCTGAAGGGGACCCAATGAACACATTAACCAGCCTCTCTCATAAGAACTCGTCTCCCCCTACAGGCAGCATGAAGATATTACAGAACAGAGAAACTATGGTCCCTTGTCATTAACAAAAGGCTGTGATGTTAGGTCAGAATGGGCCCCCAAAATGGAGTCACCAAGGACAGCAGGATGGCAACAGACATAAGGTTATCCATATACCTCAAGAAACTGCCCAGCCACTATCCCTTCCTTGCCTAACAATGCCACCAGGTCATGATTTCTTACCCCTTATCTTATAAGTCACCTGGTCACTCTTCTGGTGTCACACCCTGAGTATCCTAAATTTCCCCTAAAGAAACCTTTTCTTTTATTTCAACTTTTCCACTGCTCAACTTCCCACATCTGAAGTGCCCTACAAAGCCCACTATATGGAATCTCAGGTTGGCTGTGGTCTAATTTTGAGAGTCAGTCCTGGCACCTTGTGCTTTTCCAAAATAAAAGCTTTCATCTTTGGCTTAGAGTGGTTTGCATGGTCTTGGTCACTCCTGAACCTTACACATTCTACCTTTAATAAACACTGGATTGTAGAGGAGGTCTGCCTGGTTTACAGAAGAGTGATCAGTATGTTATTCAAACATCTCCAAATGAGTCATATAATATGAGGAACTCCAAAATGTTCTTCTTTTTCTCTGATCTCACCTAAAATCTGCAAATCTTGTATCAGAATGTGGAAGTTTGATGCAGGTGTCCCCCATAATCTTAAGTGAAGATTAGGATTGCTGCTGGACACCTGACTGTGTGGCTTTGGCCTTTTTTCAAATTTATTTATTTTTTTATTGACAACTTCCATGATTGCAAACAATATACCATGGCAATTCCTTCCCTCCCCCCACTTCCCCTTCGAAACTCCACTCTCCATCATATCCCCCCCCCCCTCAATCAGTCTCTTTTTTATTTTGATGTCATCCTCTTTTCCTTCAATTATGACGGGCTTCTGTAGGTAGTGTCAGGTACTGTGTAGTCATGGATATCCTGGCCATTTTGTGTCTTTAGGAACATGTAGTAAGGAGTCCTACCCTTCCTTTGGCTCTTACATTCTTTCTGACACCTCTTCCTCAATGGACCCTGAGCCTTTGAAGGTGTGATAGAGATATTTCAGTGCTGAGCACTCCTCTGTTACTTCCTCTCAGCACCAAGGTGCCTTCTGAGTCATGAAAAGGTCATTGCCTTCTGAAAAGAGAAGTTTCTCTAACCAAAAGTGAGAATAGAATTAATATATGGGTATGAACATTATGGGAAGTGCTTACTGGGCAGTTTGGTGAGCATAGTATATACATTTAGCCAGACAGCAACAGATGTTACAACCCTAGGGCTCATGACTACCCCCGTAGTAGGCTTTCAGTATCAGGGATGTATTCACTTCCATGGAGCAGGCCTCCAGTCAAATTAGAGGGCAGTTAGTTTCCCCCATAACAGACATGCCACTATTGCATGTATTGGCTCATTTGGCTTGGCTGGCCAAACTTAAGGCTTGCAGTGTTCACTGTTGAGTATCTTCACTGGTGATTTCTCTCTTTCCCATTGAACTGCATTCAGTATGGCTTTTTCATCCTTTCTGTCAGATGGTCTACATGGAGGAAGTTTTCAGCTCAGCTCCAGCAGGATTTTTCAGCGACATTGTGGCCCAATCATCTGCAGTCTTCAGTATTAGGACCATACCATATATTCCTGATGGGGAAACAAGGGCTTTGGAAATGGCCTCTAATGTTTTGGGGCTATCAGGGACCTCCCTGGCCAACAACTCACTGGAAAATTTCTAGTAACAATCTATGGCTCCTGTGTGTTCCATTGTCCAAAAGCGTAGGTTTCCATATGTCTTATTTATATCCTCTTAGATTTTGATTAGCCTTCCCTCCATCTTTCCTTTACTCAATATCTTCCCCTGATCTCACTTAGGCCTTTTCACTCCCATTAATCTGTTCTTATAGTTACATATATACAATACCATCCTATTAAGTCTCCTCTTCCTCCATTTCCATTACCTTTATACCTCCTTTCTATCTTACTTGCCTCTGATACTGAGTTTTCTTCATACTCACACAGAAGTCCAATCATTTGTAGCTAGGATCCACATATGAGAGAGAACATGTGATGTTTGGCTTTCTGGGCCTGGGTTACCTCACTTAGTATAATCCTTTCCAGATCCATCCATTTTCCTGTAAATTTCATAACTTCATTTTTCTTTACCATTAAGTAGATGTCCCTCAACTGATGAGTGAATAATGAAGATGTAGCCCATTTACACAATGGAGTTCTTCTCAGGGGCTATGGCCTTTTGGAGCTGATTTTCAAGAGGAGTGTTTAAGAATTTGAAACCTTGGCCTAAGAGACACCTTGCAGTGTTGTAATTACAGCTTGATAGACTAATTGGGTAAGAGTTGAAAGACCTGAAGGCAGCAAGAACTTTGGACTGTGAGCTTTGGCTTATGAGGGCTATAAAGAGCTTTGCTTGGACTGGGCTGGAAGCAGTTTGTGTGAAAGGCTGGTTGATATGCTCCTGTCCTGAGAATTTGTGCAAGTTTGCTTTGTGTAGAAATGGACTAGTGTGAGCAGAGGGATATGGCACAGAAATGAAATCTTTGGGCTGAAACTTCTGTCTGTTTAGCTGCAATTATATGACATTACCTTTGAGATTGGGCCAGCTGACCTGCACCATGGCAACCTGAAGAATGTAGACTCTTTTGGAGGGGCCTGAATGCTAAAAGACTGTCCATTCTTCAAAGTCAGCATTACTACCACCTGGGTTAACAAACTGGACCTCCATCTGATATTATGGAGTATAGGAAATGAAGGAAATAATGGGTCATTGAATTTGCAAGTCTTGTGTTTTGGAAATTTCCATGGGCAGTGTGAAGCATATTTGCTGGATGTTTGCATGGAGACCTGATGGATCCATGAGGATGAACCGTGGGTTGCAGTGGAGACATAATGGAGATGCTGGGAGCACAAGATGGCTGCCAAGGAAAGCTGCCTGCCCTGGATGAAGTTTTTCAGGGCTGTGAGAAGTCTAGCTGGAGGGGAAGAATTGGAACTCCAGAGACTTGTTGCTAGTTAGAATTACTGGTCTTGGAGATTTGTTACTGACTAGAGTTGTTGGACATGGAGCTACAGAGTTTGATGTTTGCCCTGTTTAAATTTTGTATTGGTTTTATTTGCTATGCCCAATACCATCTTTTGCAGTGTGGATATTTATTCTGTGTCATTATGGGTTTTGTATTATGGCTCAGTTAAAAGACCTAGGAATATGGGGATGTTTGAACATCATTAGGATTGATAAAAAATATGGGGACTTTTAAAGTTGGACTGAATGCATTTAATTTTACATCACATATGGTTATCAGTTTACGAGGGCCAGGGGTGTAATGTGGTGGTTTGATTCAGGTACCCCCCATAAACTTATGTGTTCTGAATGCTAGGCTCCCAGCTGATGGAGATTTGGAAATTAACACCTCCTGGAGGCAGTGTGCTGTTGGGGGCAGGATTATGGGTATTATCGCCAGTTACCCCTTGCCAGTGTTTGGCACACTCTCCTGGTCCTGTTTTCTACCCTATGTTGGCCAAGACGTGATGTCCACCATCTTTTCTCTTTCCAACTTGGAGCATCCTCTCAAGTCTATAAACCAAAATAAACCCCCTTTTCCCCCAGGAGTTGCTCTTGGACAGGTCCAGCAATGTGAGACTGACTGTAAGATACTATTATTTCTGAAAGAATGGTACAGCAGGTAGGTTTCATTCTCAATTATTTTTCAATTAGTTGTATTCTTCAGTAGTTGTTTGTTTTCTGACATAACTCATAAGTTGTTATATATGAGATGCAGCACCTGAGAAGTCACCTACTTCCATTTATTTTATTACATTTTTGCTTTGTCATTTCCTATCGTAACTGGAGGATGAGCAAAAAACATGCTGATATACTACCTGGTCCTGTTCTTTCACATGGAACAGAACAGCAGCAGTTCGATGAAACATGATTAGTTTCTCTTTAACTGATCTCCTCTATATTGCCAGATCTATCCACAATGAAACAGTTAAATTATCCAAATGACAAATGGGGAAATTATCAAGTTTCTCAAATGTGATATTTATTTTAATTAGTAAAAGGCAAAAGGTTTCTCACACAGTTTTAGATGTCTAGCACAGCATATTTTTGCTAAGATACAGTGACTTTTAGGGTCATATTACAAACCTCATCATTATCTGCATTGCTTGGGATAAGAAACAAGCTTTGACACCCTTCTAGTATAATAGAGTTTAATGTGTGTGGCTACACCTATACCCAGCAAGATAGTCTCAAATTTCCTTACTGTTTGTTCTTTAGAGGGGAAAGAATATATTCATAGAAGAAAAAGAAATACAAAAATTTGAAACTTCTATTTATTATGTTTACAAAGAGTAATCATGACAGAAAAATTGGAATGACAGTGAAATAAACCAAATAAAATAGCAATGAATTGTGATTAGGTGTTCTTTTAAACCTTTGATGCATTGCTTATAATTCATTGCTAAAGACAGAGATGGGCATGGAAAAGCTTCATCTTGATTTTAAAATCCTCTTAATGTAATTTGAAACTCTTGCAGTTAGCTCCACACAGCAAAATGCAAATAATTGACTTCTTTTGGTGCCAGAGTCAGGCTCCCATCAGTGACTGGTGGGAAGATCCCTTCTCTTGTTTTCTGTGTGCCTAATAATGCTTTAATTTAAGCAAATGCACAAGCAAATGAGAAATGATTGACCTGAAATGTGTGCATGCTGTTCTGTTTGTTCCAGACAAAATCTTCCTCTTGGGAAGAAAAATAGATTACCAATTAGCCCAACCATGTAAGCACTACACAGAGCAATGCAGGAAACAGTCCAGAACACAGTCTGTCAGGCTGAGCACAGCCTGGAATGGATGTGGCTTTCACTCTACTTGTCCTCTAGGGCTTAATGTGGTACAACTGCACAGCTTCACTGTACAGTTTTTATGCACTGTGGAACATGAGAATTGTTCATTGTGTTAAAATGACTATAATTAATCAGCATGGATCCATAATCTTTTTAAATAACATCCTCTCTAATGCATGAGAATCCAGAAAAGGCCTTGTGATACCAAGTCACTGTGCCCACAAGCTTGTAAAGACTCAATTTTCCTGCTTCATCACTCATATAATGGGATGTTATGTGCAAGAGTTTATAGTGGAAGGTATTCCATAATTTTCAAGTCAGATGACCACAGCTCACCCACAGAGGTGGCACACTTATTCATACCCAGCAAACAAAGGGGAAACCATGAGTGTAATCAGTATGGGGACAGGACCAAGCACAGTGCCTGGTGATCAGTAAATGAATCCGGCTTCATGGCTGCATATACGACAACAGATAACAAGAATAGCACCAAAATGCCAAAAACTTTCCCTGAAGATTTTTTAAAACCTATGTCAAATTTCTCTTTTGGGGAGGAGAAAGAGTCATGACACAAGTGCAGATTATTTATATATTTAAAGTGTAGCTGGAAATGGTAGCACACGCCTTTAGTCCCAGCACTTGTGAGCAGAGGTAGGAGGATTTCCAGGACTTCGAGGCCCTCCTGAGAAAGGGCTGTGACCAAATCATTTTATCAGAATTATGATAACCATCAGGCATAAAGAAACCATGACTGAGTCAGAACTAAGTGGATGGCTAAAACTGCAGACCTGTTTTATATAATAATAAACATTTAGTGGGTGGTTTGTCTGGAGCTACCTGAGCTTCCACTGTTTCTTTTTTAAAATGCAATTATTAATATCTATCTTCATAGAATACTATAATAACTAGGTTTGAAAGATATAGAAGTCCTCACATAGGAAAGCACATATATTAGACACTCAATAAATGCTGACTTTATAATATCACCTGGGAAATGACAAAGGTAAATAATTGTCTCACATAAAATTCTTCATTTGCCAAAAGTATAGAACCTTTCTTGAATTATTATTATTATTATTGTTAATTATGCCTTGTCTGAAGCAAATTTGCAGGTAATTAAGATTTTTTTTTATTTTAAAAAGGTGCCCTACTTCAACAGTTTCATTACCAACTCCTGCTTGTAATATTATAATACAGCAATGCATACAGAAACATTAAAAATAAACAGGTCACAGGCTGGAGAGATGGCTTATCCATTAAGGTGTTTTCCTGCAAAGCCAAAGGACCCAGGTTCAACTCCGCTGGACCCACGTAAGCCAGATGCACAAGGGTGTGTATGCATCTGGAGTTTGTTTGCAGTGGCTGGAGGTCCTGAACACCCATTCTCTATCTGCTCTCTCTCTCTCTTCTTCTCTCTCTCAAATAAATAAATAAATAAAAATAAAATATTTTTAAAAAGAAATAAGCAGGTCATATGAGAGAAAAGGATGGCTTCAGTGTGTGACCGTTGCTTGTGGAATGTGGCAATAAGCGTGGGCCCACTTGAAGCAGCAGGGCTCATTCTTGGCCTCTGTCTCATGGTGCCTCCACTGCTACAGTAAATATTCTCAGTCAGTGTATGAGGAAACAAAATTCTTGTTAAATTAAATAGGACTTACTGGTGGAGCTTCCAGAGTGCTTTATCTTCTTTCATCCATACTGCAACACTCCACAGCTTTCAACTAGGCATTTATCTTTCCTTCTCAGCGTTCATGTCATAGTTTCTATATTAGTTTGTTAGGTCCTGCCATTCAAAAAGATCCAGTGTTTTGGTGACTCAAAGCATCCAAAACATATCCCTAAATGATTGCAGAGGCCAGAAATACAGTCAATGTGTTGTCAGGTTGAGTTCTTCTGCATATGCATATGTATACATATCTATATATGTATATGTATGTTAGCATAAAATATAAATATATTTATATAGAAATTACATACTTATTATTTTTTCATGGTAGGGTATAACTGTAGCTCAACCTGTCCTGGAACTGACTCTGTAGTCTCAGGCTGGCCTTGAATTCACAAAGCATCTCCCACTTTTGCCTCTTGAGCCCTGGGATTAATTTATGTGCTACCACATCCGGCTTCTGCACATATTTATTTTCCTGTGCCTCTCTCTAGCTTTTGGTGTTTGTTTGTATCTTTTATAGCCCTTCAGTTAGACTCTTCACCATGATCTCTGTCTCTTTGTTTTAATTCTCCCTGTTCTTTCTCTATGAATTCATTCATTGAATTGAGGTCTTATCTCAAATCCAGGATACTCTTGTTCTGAGATCTTGAACTTCATTTCACCTGACAATTCCTTCCTTGGAAATAAGATCACACTCACATATATCAGTAGAACTAGGACATGCCATTTTAGGAAACATTACTCTTCTACTAGAGTCATATCATGTACTAACCACTAATCTCATACAATCTCTTGAATTCTCTCCATCTACAGTCCAATCTCTCAATTCCTAACCTAAAATTGTTAAAATATAGAATTTAGATCATATCACACTGTTATTCAAACCACGTGTAGTGTGTCCCATTACAAACAATGCATTCCATATCTAATTTTAAAAAAATCACTTCTGTCCGCAGACTAAAGCATCAACATTTCCCAGTCCCAGTTTCCTTCCTCCCTGTTTTCTCCTCTCTCACTTCTTCCTGTTATTTAACATCACAGAATTTGAACATTTCCTAGTCTCTCATTACTATTCTCGAAGGTTTGAATAGGTCAATCTTTCCTATCATATTATAGTGTTTAACCTGTAAATGATGCACTAGATCAGATGTCATATCCACGAAGAAGCTGATCTTACTCCCTGGACCTCCACTCCTCTTAGTCTATCTGTAAAAATCTGGGTTTACATCCTGCAAGGTTGTGTTACAGCTGAAAATTATCTTACTTCACCATTACCTTATGAATTTCTTATCCTTTCTAACTAAAACATAATTATGAAGTCAGAGATAGTTTTGCATACCAGGTTTCTTCTATATCACAATAAACATTCAGCAAAATTTTTGTTAAAACAGTGAAAAAATGGGCTGGAGAGAGGGTTTAGCGGTTAAGCACTTGCCTGTGAAGCCTAAGGACCCCAGTTGGAGGCTTGATTCCCCAGGACCCACGTTAGCCAGATGCACAAGGGGGCTCACACATCTGGAGTTCGTTTTCAGTGGCTGGAAGCCCTGGCGAGCACATTCTGTCTCTCTCTGTCTCTCTCTCTGTCACTCTCGAATAAATAAATAAATATGAACAAAATAATTTAAAAACAACAGTAAAAAAATAACATCACCATATCACAGAGATAGACATAGAGAAACGACCCAGTAATAAATGCTAAGCCATCACCACATGCTTAAGTATTTTATATGCATATGTGCTGTTATATGTCTTTCCACTCTAAACCAGTACAATATATTTTATCATTTCTACTGTATAGTATGCAAACTGGTTAAAAGATGCTCCTGAAGTCTCATAAATAGGTAAATGAAGTTCTAAATCAACCTACATATACCTGACTCCATGACACAAGTTGTTTGATTCTATCACACAGAAGACACATATGGAGAAAAGAAGGGTTATCATGCAACAGCAAAACATACCATAGAAAACAAATTGGTAACTAACTGCTTAGTCTAGTTTTCTAGAAGAAGCAAAAATAGTTAATTTTGGCCCCTTGGAGATGCTATAGATGCTTATGGATAGGGGGTGGGAGATGTACTAATATAAAGAAGGATCCAAACAATGTTTCAATAAGCTTAAAATAACTGGGACTGGGACGGGTGTTTGCTTTTAACATGGGTAAATTTAATTAGCATTGTGGGTGGCTCAGAACTGATGCAGACCTCCTCTGGCTGTTGCGCAAAATTATCCAGTGCTACATTTAGCATTTCTCTGAATAGGTTTTTGATTTCCATCAAAATTTCAATAACATTTTCAGGTGCCTCAGTCAGAAATTTGAACCAGTATAGAAAAGAAAATTAAATTTAAGCTAAGTGGAATGTGATGTTTCATCAGCTCTGACATCCTCTTAGAAAACTCTTGCTTCTAAGTCATAGGAGGCAATGCACTGGGAAAATTTTTCTAAATTAAGTTACCTAAGAAAGTTTGTTGAAACACACACACACACACACACACACACACATGTCATAACACTTACGGAAAGGAGTATGTTACATGCTGAAGTAATATTTTTAAAATGAACACAATTACAGTTTCAAAGTGCTGGTGTATTCCATGCATTGTAGAGATGAGATCACTGATGAAGGAACTTGAATCATCATAAAATATGAGAAATAAAATAAAACTTTTGTGTATAAATCATACCTCAACCAAATATTAAAAAGGAAATAAAAGTAAAGAAGTTAAATGTAGATAGAAGCCAGACATGGGGGCACATTCCTTTAGTCCCAGTACTTGGAAGGCAGAGGCAGGAGGAACACCATAATTGAATTCTAGGCCAACGTAGGCTAAAATGATAGCCTACCTTGAAAAAAATTGAAAAAAAAATAGATAGAGTGATAATAGCCTGTGAACAGAACAACCATTTAAAGATCATCTAAATGAAAAGTTACTTGGCAATAATTGCTTTGAAGGAGGGCGATTAATACTGTAAAAGCAAATATAAATTTCCTGACATGGTAGGGTGAACATCAGATAGATTGGAGACTGGATAGAAGCAGATCAGGAAAAGAGAATTAAGAAGGTAACAGGAAAGGTAGTCTTAGAACATAATGGCTTCATATAGGAAGGCATTTCAGCAGAAAAGCTAATGCATGTTTATAAATAGTAGAAAGACATGACATGACCAACATAAAAAAGACATACATGTAGCTTCAGTGATGAGAAGGAACTGAAAAAAATTAAGGGATAAGTATGAATATCAGTAGAATTATATTTAACTATGTATTTAATTATGACTCAATGGTGGTGACTTGGACAAAGAGTCAGGGCAAACTCTGTGGAGGTCATAAGAGGACTCAATAGCATTTGACATTAGATTTGACATGGAAAAGGAGAAAGTAAGTAAGGATTGTTTCCAAACATTTAGTGTCAGTAAAAGAGTGATAGCCAAACTATTTACCCCAATGGAGGTATAAATATAAGTTTTTATTAAAATAAAAATAATATTCAGTGAATGATTTTTGCCTCCCAACTATAATTGTCCTTTGATAAACAGAGGATGAATATAGGAATTATTTAGACTGTTTTGCTTTTAAATAAATTTCCCTGCTCACTCAAAATTGCTATGCAGTAGCTCACAAGGAGCTCAAAATATGTCAGGAGAGATTAAATTAGAAAGGGAACAAAAATGGCCTTTGGCTCAACAGTTCCACTATTGGGAATTCATCCCAAGGGGAAATGTATTGTATAAGTTATTCAAGGTGCTTACTGCCACATTACATAGCATAATCAAAGATGGGAATTACACTGACAAACTAATAATTGTACATTATTAAAATAGCCATTTTGTATGCAAAAGTACTAATATTAAAATAAAATGTTACAGTAAGATGTTCACTGTTATATATTTTTTGTAGAATCAAAACATTTTCGAGGTCTTTATATAAAGAGCTTGCTTATCTCTGTTTTTTTTTAATTTTTTAAATTAGTTTGTACTAAGTGAATACAGTCAAGTTGGTACCATTGTTAGCCTCCTGAATGTCCTACCGCCTCCCTGGCCCCTCCTTGTTGAGGTATATGGGTCATGCATTGTGGAATTAGCCCACAGTTATGGGTAGGAGGAAATGTCTCTGCATATCATGACCCAACATGTGGCTCTGACATTCTTTCTGCCCCCTTTTCTGCAAAATTTCCCTGAGCCATGTTGGGTTAATTTTGGGTCTGCTTCAGTGATGAGGAGTTTCTGTGTCTCTGGATATCTGATGTGGTAGGAGGTGATTGTTCTCTGTGTCAATCTCCTTAACCCTTATACGGGTAGCAGGTTCACCAAGAAAACAGCACCATTGCTTGTTGTGCCAATTATTCTTAGTTTCAGCTGGGGCCCTTCTGAGGTATGATGCGGCGGTTATTTCCTTAGGATCTGCATATTTCTGAAAAAGAGAAATAGATTCTCCAACAAAGAGTAAAGTTAGCACCAGATAAATGGGATAACCCTTATTTTTTTGTAGAGAATATAATAGGTGTAGGCCCTCTTGTAGCTCACGATTAGTGGTAGCTTGATAATAGAGAGCGGGCTCTTGTTTGGATATGGTTCTGGCTTGTTTCCCAGCTCCAGCTATGGGTCCAGTTCCACTGGGCAGATCAGTTAACCAAATCAAGAGCAGTTGTTTTCCCACCATGACTGTGCACCACTATTGCACTTGTGTAAGCATCACTACAGGTTATTTGCTGCGAAGTAGGTTAGACCATGAGTTGCTTGGACAAAGAATGGTCATTTTCCCCCAGTCACCCACATAGCACCTTCTGGCACTAGACATGCTTACTGTCTGGGGACTGACTCTCTTCCAGCTTCCAGCCATGTCACTCCATGTTATGTGTCAACCGCATATGGTGTCTTCAGCAGTAGGGTCTTAGCACTAACCTTTGGTGGGTCATCAAGTACTCTGATGGAAATCTGTCATTCTTTTAGGAACATTCCATGATATAGGAATGTAAAAAGACTTCCTGAAAAAAAAAAACAGTAGCACAGGGTCTTAAACAGTCACTCAACCAATGGGATCACATTAAGCTGAAGAGTTTCTTCACAGACAAATATACAATAAGCAAAGCCAATAGATTACCCACAGAATGGGAGAAATTATTTGCTGAATATCCATCTGACAGACACCTAATCTCTAGAATCTACAAAGAACTTAAAAGGCTAAACAATAAAAAGTCAAACAACCCACTCACAAAATGGGGCAAAGAGCTGGACAGGCAGTACACAGAGGAAGAAATACAAATGGAAAACACACATTTAAGAAAATGTTCATCATCCCTAATCATCAGGGAAATGCAAATTAAAACAAATATGAGATTCCACCTTACCCCAGTAAGGATAGCAATTATCAAATGGAAATAAATGCTGGTGAGGATGTGGAGAAATAGGAACCCTTATCCACTGTTGGTGGGAATGTAAGATGAAACAACCACTTTGGAAAGCAATATGGAGTATCCTAAAAAAGCTGACTATAGAGTTACCAACAGATCTAGTTATTCCCTTACTAGGGGAGTGGATGGCAAGGGATGGGGTGGAGGACACAAAACTAGTCCCAAACAGCAATGGTACCATAAAATTCTACATCCTAAAAGGCAGGCCAAATGGTTGAACCTTCACCAGGCCCTTAGAGGGAACACCTGAGTCACAAGGCACTGGAGACGGTACGATGAAAACTGACCATACAGCTTCTCTCTCTCTCTCTCTCTCCTCTCTAACTCTTTTATGTCAGTTATTTTTTTCTTCCTTCTCTTAGTGAGCACTGACCTGTAACTCCCAGTACTAGCAGGTGGCTATCATCCACAATGAGCTTTTGATCAGAGAGACCTACAAGGTTTTCTAAAAGAATGACAGATTTCTGTCAGAGTAGTTGTTAGTGGTAAAACCCTACTGCTGAAGGCACCATTTTTCTAAAAGAATGACAGATTTCTGTCAGAGTAGTTGTTAGTGGCAAAACCCTACTGCTGAAGGAACCATATGTGGTTGACACTTAACATGGAGTGACATGGCTGGAAGCTGGAAGAGTCTGTCCCCAGACAGTCAGTGTGTCTAGTGCCAGAAGGTGCTACATGGGTGACTGGGGGAAAATGATCAATATATGTCCAACAAACTCATGGTCTAACCTACTTACCAGCAAATAACCTGTTGTGATGCTCATACAAGTGCAATAGTGGTGCACAGCCATGGTGGAAAACCAACTGCTATTGATTTGGCTAACTGATCCACTCAGTGGAACTGTACCCATAGCTGGAGCTGGGAAACAAGTCAGAACCATATCCAAACATGAGCCCACTCTCTATTATTAAGCTACCACCAATCATGGGCTACAAGAGGGCCTACACCTGTTAAATTCTGTATAAAAAAATACGGGTTATCCCATTTATCTGGTGCAAACTTTCCTCTCCTTTGGAGAATCTGGTTCTCCTTTTCAGATAGATTCAGATCCTAAGGAGAGAACCACCCCATCATAACTCAAAAGAGCCCTAGCTGAAACTAAGAATAATTGGTGAAACAAGCAAGGGTGCTGTTTTCTTGGTGAACCTGGTAGCAGCACAAGGGTGAAGGATATCTACACAGAGAACAATTAACTCCTACCAAATCAGATACTCAGGGACACAGAGGCTCCCAACAACTCATCACTGAAGCAGACCCAAAATGAACCCAACATGGCTCAGGGAAATTTTGTGGAAGAGGGGGCAGAAGGTCAGCTGCAGGGGCAGCATGCTATTGTGAAAGAAGTCTGAGGGCAGAAATTGAGCATCAGGGCTAGACCCCAGTGTCTGCATTGTTGGCTGGGAGGGAACAAAATAAAGGAAGGTCAGCAATGTGCAGCTGACCAACTTACAATCTTCTTACACCCATGTTGCAGGAACCCCCTCCGAAAATCAAATATTTATCTGAAAAATAGCTGAAATAGATGGCAACATGTACCAGCTCCAACCTTCAGGAGAAGCTTGGAGCTGATCCCGCTTCAAAAATCCAGACAGTGGTTTAGCCTGGAAGAAAAGCACTGAACTCGATGCCAGGTCTTACAAAGTCTTACACATATTTCTAGGAGGCAACACACACAAAACCAATCCTGCTCAGTCTTAAGTTCACTCATTCTAACCCAGTGGATAGACTTCAATAGCACACCTAGTGGATCAATTTAGACCAGACTGCCCAACATAGGTTATGCAATAGCTATGCTATTGTTGCATCCTCAGTGATACAAATGTCCTCAAGGTGGATAGAATCCAATGTGAAACAAATAAAAAAACAATATCCAGCAAAGTTATCCCCACCAAGATTACCTAGTCCCACAATGAAGCCTCCAATGAAACCTTAGTGGCCACCCAAGACATAGAAGCCCAGAATATCTCAGTAAGCATTTTAAATGAACCTAATGACACAGTGAACAAATGGTTGATTAAATGCAAAAAACAAACAAACAAAAAATAACCCATGAACCAAGTAGTCAATCAGGAGCTCCAAAAATGGAAAAAAAAATTGCCTAAATAATTCAATTACAAATCAAAGGTAGGCTCAATGAAATGGAAGAAAGACAACAAAAAGAAATCAAAGGCTAGACTAAAGAAATAATAGATCATCAATAAGAACATATCAAAAGTTGATTGACAGAAATAAAAAAGAATCAGGAAACAGCACTCCATAGATAACTTAATGAAATTGAAGTCAATCAAAATGAGATCAACAGAAGGCTAAAGAAATCTGAAGAGAATCAACAAATAAATGAGCTCATAGGCCAATGGAACAGCCTCAACAAGGACATATCCAAATGCAGGAAAGAACTCCAAAAGACAACAAAAAGGTCAAATCAAGAAATAAAAAATGTAATTCAAGAAAGAGATGGAAATACTGAAGAAAAGCATAATGGAAAACAGAAATATAATAACCCTCTTTGGAGGTTCCCAAGAAGGTCTCACCAACAGAATAGGCTGATGAAGGACAGAATTTCAGAACTGAAGCACAAGACAGAAAGGTTATACTAGGATTCCACAAACAGTGCAATGCTAAAAAAAATCTAGAAATCAAGAACAATATTAAGACAAAATGCTTCAGTTCCTGGAAACTGAACAATTAATCAATGATTAAACTATTAAACCATGAATGGATTGTTGAAAAAATCTGAAAGAAAATTAATCAATTTGTTAAACTGAATGGGAATGAAAACACAACATACCAAAACTTATGAGACACAATAAAGATAGTTCAAAGAGGGCAGTTTATAGCACTTAACACCTACATTACAAAGGCAGACAGAGAGATCTTAAATAAAGAACTTAAATATCCATTTCAAATTGCTGGAAAGACAAGAATAGCTCAAGCCCAAAAGTAACAGAAAGAAATTATCATGATGAAAGCATAAGTCAATGAATTAGAAATAAACAAAGCAATTTAAGAAACTTGATGAAACAAAACTAGTTCTTTAAAAAAAATAAACAAGATTGATAAACCACTAGCCAAATTGATCTAAAGAAAACAAAAAGAGAGATGATTGATATTAACAAGATAAGAAATGAAAATGTAGAGACCGCAAATGATAACAATGAAACTGGAAGAAGTATCAGGGCATATTTCAAAAATTTGTACTACACGAAATTGGAAAAACTCGTAGAAATGTGTGAATTTCTTGACCCAGAACAGGTATATTTCCTAAACAAACATTAATTCTGTCTAAATTGAAAGAGTAATTAAAAATATCCCAACAAATGAAACATCCTAGCATGGATGGACTCAGCTCTGAGTTCTAGAAAACCTTCAACAAAGAAATAAAGCCACTTCTCAAATTATTTTACACAATTGAAAAAGAGGGAATACTTCCAAATTCCTTCTATGAAGCCAAAATTGCTCTAATACCTAAACCAGACATAGATCATACAAAAATAGAAAATTGTAGTCTGATATCCCTAATGAACCTAGACTGAAAACTCTCAATAAAATCCTAGTAATCCAAATTCAACAACACCTCAAAAGCATCATCCAGGCTGGACAAATGGCTCATTGGTTAAGGTACTTGCCTGCAAAGCCTAAGGAACAGAGTTGAATTCCCTAGTGCCCATGTAATATCTAATGCATGATATGGAAATACAATTGAAGTTATACATAAGAATCACATGATTATTTTGATAGCTGCAGAAAATGCCCTTGACAAAACAAAGCACACCATCAAGACTAAAACACTGGAGAGAAATGGGATGGAGGGACCATGTGTCAAAGTAATAAAGGATATTTATAAAGACCTTAAGGTCCAGATAATACTAAATGGGGGAAAAAACCTGAAGTGTTCATATTAAAGTCTGAAACAAGACAGGTTTCCTCACTCTCACCATTGCTTGTCAACTTAGTACTTGAAGCTCAAGCAATTAGACAAGAGAAACAAATAAAGTGATACAAATTGGTAAGGAAGAACTGAAAACAGTCCTATAGATGAGAGGATTTTATATATGTGACAGAAAAGACTAGAAAATTTCTAAAGGTGATAAATTCTTTCTAAGTGACAGGATACAGAATCAATGTACAAAAATCAGTAGTCTCCTCATATGCATATGGATAAAGATAAGCATATGGAGAAAGAGATGTGGCACTCTTATGCTTTCAATAGTCACAAAAAAATTAAATGACTTTAAATATCTCTAACCAAGGAAGTGAAAGACCTATACAAAGAAAACAAAAAAAATCACTGAAGAAAAAAAAATTAGGGGAATATGAGAAGATGAAAAGATCTCCCATGCTCATGGATTGTTAAAATTATTGTGAAAATGGTCATCCTACCAAAAGTGTTATACAGATTTAACATAATTCCAATAAAAATATAGCAACATTCTTCACAGAGATAGAAAAGAAATCTCAAAATTTATATTGAAGAACAGAATACCTCAGATTGCCAAAAATATCATCAATAAAAAATACATCGGGTTTCACCATACATGATTTCAAGACCTAGTTCAAAGCCATAGTATCTAAAACAGCATGGCACAAAAACTTTCACACAGATCAATGGAACAAAACATAAATTAAAAAAAAAAAAAACAGACATACAGTTCAATGGAATAACATTTAGAAAGTCCATATCTAATCCCAAGAAACTACAGCCATCTCATCTTTGACAAAATGACCAAGAATACACAGTCTAGTGCCAGAAGGTGCTACATGGGTGACTGGGGGAAAATTACCAATATATGTCCAAGCAAGTCATGGTCTAACCTACTTCACAGCAAATAACCTGTTGTGATGCTCATACAAGTACAATAGTGGCGCACAGCCATGGTGGGAAACCAACTGCGCTTGATTTGGCTAACTGATCTTCTCAGTGGAACTGAACCCATAGCTGGAGCTATGGAAAAACAAGTCAGAACCATATCCAAACGTGAGCACACTCTCTATTATCAAGCTACCACCAATCGTGGGCTACAAAAGGGCCTACTCCTATTAAATTCTCTATGAAAAAATAATGGTTATCCCAGTTATCTGGTGCTAACTTTACTCTCCATTGGAGATTCTGCTTCTCTTTTTCAGATAGATGCAGATCCTAAGGAGAAAACAACCCCATCATACGACAAAAGGCCCCAGCTGAAACTAAGAATAATTGGCGAAGCAAGCAAGGGTGCTGTTTTCTTGCTGAACCTGGTACCAGCACAAGGGTGAAGGAGGTGGACAAAGAGAACAATCAACTCCTACCAAATCAGATATCCAGAGACACAGAGGCTCCCAAAACTTCATCACTGAAGCAGACTCAAAACAAACCCAACATGGCTCAGGGAAATTTTGTGGAAGAAGGGTCCAAAAGAATGTCAGAGCCACATATTGGGTCAGGATACGCAGAGACATTTCCTCCTACCCATAACTGTGGGCACTCCACAATGCATGACCCATATACCACAACAAGGAGAAGGCGGGTGGGTGAGGACATGAAGGAGGCTTACAATAGTACCAACTTGACTGTACTCACTGAGTACAAAACTGATTAATAGAAAAATAAAATAAAGTAAAAAGTGGGTCAAACTTAAATATCTAAACAAAATGATATATTAGACATATTTCTGCACAATTGCCACTTAACAATATCACTTGTGTTTCATGAAAATCAGGTGTAAAATAGAATCTGTTGTTTCTACTTTTTAAAATATACACTTTAATAAAAATGCATATGCATGTCAAAAAAAGAGAGCATCTTCAACAAATGGTGTGGGGGAAATTGGATAGTCATATGAAGAAGAATGAAATTAGACCTACTTCTCTTATCTGCACAATTGATTAAGTACTTGAATATAAGATATGAAATCTTTAAACAATAAGAATAAAAGACAGAGAGAACACTCCACAATGTAGGCAAAGGGAAAAATTCCTTAATAAGTTTCCAATAGCACAGAAAATTAGCTCAACAATCAACCCCTGGGACCTCTTGAAACTATAACACTACTGTACACAGAAGCAAACAGTCAACAGAGTCAATAGACATCCCACAGACTAGGAAACACTCTTTACCAGGTATACTTCTGACAATGGTCTAATGAAGAATTCAAAATCTAAACAACAGAAAAAAAAAATTGAAAAAAAAGGGCAGAGATTTCAACAGAAAATTCTCAAGGGAAGAAACACAAATGTCCATTACACACTTAAGGAGCTGTCCAACATCATTAGTAACTAAAGAAATGGAAATCAATACAACATTGAAATTGCATCTCACTCTAGTCAGCATGGCATAATCAAAAAAATCAAATAACAACAAATGTTGTTGAGTCTGTGGGGAAAGAGGAACCCTTACTCACTGTTGGTGGGAGTGCAAACTTGTACAACTACTATAGAAATCTGCATGGACACTCCTGAAAACATGAAAATAGATCTAGCATTTGATCCAGCTGTACCACTCTAGAGCATATATTCTAAAGACTCCACTCTTTACTACAGAGATATTTGGTCAGCCATGTTTGTTTCTGCTCTATTCACTATATCTAGGAAATGAATCAGCCCAGATTGCCATCAATTGATGAATGGATAATGAAGATGTGGTACATATACACAATGGAATTATACTCAGCAGTAAGGGAAAAAAATGAAATTTTCAGGAAAATGGATGGATTTGAAAAAAAAAATCATTCCAAGCAAGGTCACACAGGCACAAAACCAAATGCCACATGTACTCCTTCCTATGAGATTCCTAACTGGAGACAATTGGAGGTGAGTGGAAATCGTAGTTAGTACCAGGAATACAGGTATAAAATTAGAGTGAGACCAGGAGAGAGAAAAAAAATAGGGAAAGAGGAGAGGAGGAGTTATCCAACAGGTTAGGGGTGGGCAAAATATCAGGGGAGGAGTTGGAGTGGTAGGGGATAAGCAGGGTGGGAAGGAAAATTACATAAATATTAAGATAATACAAATCAGTCCAATAGAAACCCTTATTCTGGTTAGCATTCTACAAGTTATAATCATACCAACAAAGGGGTAGGGGAGTCAGTCTGGAAAAAAGGTGGAAAAAGCTTAACCTTAAAACTGTGGGCTCTGTCCAGTAAATCCCAGGCCCAGAATTGGGTTGTCCTCCACAGTGACTGGTTGGCCAGAGAGATTCATGAGGTTCACAAAGCAATGTAGGTCATTACCAAAACACTTCATTACTTGCTGGAGCTAAAAGGAAAGACCCTATTGCTGAAGACACCATAGGCTGTGGTTATAGAACATCAGAATACCGTGCTGGAACTGAAAGGGAAACTAGCTCCCTCAGAGTGCCCTATGGGAGCTGTTGGAAGCCAAAGGTCACTTCCAGCATGAATAATCAGGAGGCCCTGCAGACCACAAATCAACCAGCGAGACAAGAAATATACACATATGCAATGGTGGCATGCAGCCTCTGCTGGTAACCAACTGTTCTCTGATTAGACATGAGGCGACCTCATGGGACAGAATTCATATCTGGTACTGGAAAACAAGTCAGAATCCCATGGTTAGGAACCCCAAACTTCAGAAAGCATCCCCCACTTCTCTTTAAAGAAGAGTAGACTTGGACACCAAAAACTTCTCAAATAACTTTTTATACCCCCGTTAATAACGCAAGCTGCTCAAATACTTGGTTGGAGAATCTGCATTATTTTACAGATGACAGAGAAATTGGAGGAGATTCGTGATCCATTGATAAGATAAGAAGATAACCAACTGCCCACCAGGAACATTGCCAACTCTTTCATATCATCCAGGGCTCAGGAGAACTTGAAGAGGAAGCAGTTCCATGAACACTTCTTTCACTGCTAGCCTGACAACGAGCTCCAGGGAGACACTGAAAGACATGATGGTAAATTAAAACCTATAGAAGAAGAAATCTAGAGGCTACAAAGAACTGAGCAGTAAGTCAGACTTCCAACAGCACTGCCATAGATCAGTGAACATTGCCATAGATGGGGTGACAATATTGTAAGAGCCACAGAGTGTGTAGGAGTACCCTGAGACATGGTCCTACGCTACTACATAGGGATTGGCTGAGACCTTATTGATCCCACAGTTAGCATCATAACCCCTATAAGGAAGGCCTTAGGGTAACAGAAACAGAGAAGGGGACAAAAGATTGTAGCCTGTTATAATATATGTATAAAATATTTTTAATTATTTAGAAAATAATTACTTTAGTCCCTATAATAAATTATCCACCTACAATTTCTTCTTGGCACATACTCAACTTTGTAATTTTATAGTCATTTTCATATTTTTTTTAAAAAATAGGGCTGGGGAAATGGTTTAGCAGTTAAGCAATGGTCTTTTTTTTTTTTTTTTTTTAATAGATGATGACTGAGTCCCTCGGGTCTTGCTCTTTTATTTAATTAATTAATTAATTTATTTATTTATTTATGAGAGAGAGAAAGAGGCAGATAGAGAGAATGGGCGCGCCAGGGCCTCCAGACACTGCAAACGAACTCCAGAGGCATGCGCCCCCTTGTGCATCTGGCTTATGTGGGTCCTGGGGAATCGAGCTTCGAACCAGGGTCCTTAGGCTTCACAGGCAAGCGCTTAACCACTAACCCATCTCTCCAGCCCGGTTTAGCAGTTAAGATGCTTGCCTTCCAAGCCAAAGGACCCAGGTTCTATTCTCCGGGACCCTCATAAGCCACATGCACAATGTGGTGCATGCATCTGGAGTTTGTTTGCAGTGGCTTGATACCCTGATGTTCCCATTCTCTCTCTATCTTGCTGTCTTCATCTCACACTGTCATATATGTATATTAAAGTTAAAAAAAAGCCCCCTTTCCATTTCATAATATGGTAGATAGATATAGTGTGGTGGTTTAAATAGATGGCCCCAATATATTCAGATTTTTATTTGTTTGTAGTTTGCATCTGCAGCCACCTGGCTGGAGGCATGTCACTGGGTGGATCTTATGGTGTGCTGGTGGGTTTCAGATTTCAATCTAAAGATATGCAAAGTGTGACTAGCTGGAGTTCCTGAAGTGTGCTGTGCTGTGTGGCTTTTGACTTTGGCTTGTGCTTCTCTATCTCTGTGATTGGTCCCGTGGAGGCGGGCCAGCTTCTTCAGCCATTATGGAATTTCCCCTGGATCTGTAAGCTTCAATAAATATCCCTTCCTCCATAGCCTTGCCTGGTATGGAAGTTCATCTCACCGAATATGAACCTGTTTGCTACATATAGTACCTCTATTATCATACTATATTTACAAGAGTACCCTGGTAACCTTTAAATAAATATGATTCACTGCATGAAAAGACCTTTATATATGAAATTAAGAATCTTGAGATGGAAGATTACCTTGTATCATCCTACACATTCAATGTAATAATAACCATTATAAAAATAGAAGGAAAGAAGCAAAAGACTTGACAATCCTCGAAACCTAAATCAGAGAGATATGAGTCTATAAGCCAAAGAATGCAGGAGGCTTTATCCGACAGAAAACAGTTAGGGAAAGTGTTTCCTGCATACTCAAGGGGGAACACAACCCAATGAACATCTCAGCTTAAGCCAAATTAAACGCATTTCCAGAAAAGCAACATAATAACTCCTCATTCTTTCCAGCCAATGAATGTGTGATATTTGTTATAGAAGCAACAAGAAACTAAAACAGAGATTAAGAGTCTTTAGTCCTGCAACCTTACCCATTCACTCTCCTGTAAACATGCCATGTAACAAATGGCCCCATAGGTAGGACAGAATTCACCCCTATTTGTTGAATGGATGTTTGAATGAATTAGGAGGCATTACGTCCCCAATTTCCCCAGATTAGAAAAGTGAAATAAATGTGAAAGTAGCAAATAACAAAGCTTTTATAAGATATGATTTTCTATACAACCTTTAAGTGAAATGAGTTTTCCAAACATTACTGATATATTACATGTTGCTTAACATTTGTAGTTACACTCAACTTTTAATTATCTCCATATCTACAAATTCACACACAATTTCCAAAATAAAATATCTTGGTATGGCATTCGTTCTAAACATTGTCTAGATCTTAGGAAGAAAGGAATTGTGAAAAACTGCCTCGCCACTATTTTTCAAAAGATGTGAGTTGAATCATCCCATAGGGAGCTATCTTTGTCCTATGATAGTGATCCTTGTCACTAATAGAGCATCATCTTCATTGCCAGATGTCTATCAAAAAATCCCAATTTTTGGGAGTCATTTTTATTTTATTTTATTCATTTTTTCTCAATTTTTATTAACATTTTCCATGATTATAAAAAATAACCCATGGTAATACCCTCCCTACCTCCACTTTCCCTTTGAAATTCCATTCTCCATCACATCCCCTCCCCATCTCAATCAGCATCTCGTTTATTTTGATGCCATGATCTTTTCCTTCTCTTATGATGGTCTTGTGTAGGTAGTGTCAGGCACTATGAGGTCATGGATATCCAGGCCATTTTATGTCTGGAGGGAGCACGTTGTAAGGAGTCCTAGCCTTCCTTTGGGTCTTACATTCTTTCTGCCACCTCTTCCACATTAGACCATGAGCCTTGGAAGGTGTGATTGAGATGTTACTTGGTACTCCAGTCACTTCTTTCCAGCACTATGATACCTTCTGAGTCATCCCAAGGTCACTGCCATTTGAAAAGAGAGAATTCTCTACCCAAAGTGAGAGTAGCATTAATATAAGGGTATGATTATTAAGAGGAGTGTTTACTGGGCAGTTTGATAAGCATAGTATATACATTTAGCCAGACATCAGCACATGTTACATGCCTAGGGCTCATGACTACTGCTGTTTTAATTTTTCAATATCAGGGATATATTCCCTCCCATGGAGTGGGCCTCTAGTCCAATTGGAGGGCAGTTGGTTTACACCATGGTAGACGTGTCACTATTGCACCCATTGGCTCATTTGGCCTGGATGGACAATTATAAGGCTTTCAGTGTCCACTGTTGAGTATCTTCACTGGTGGTATCCCTTTCACCCATTGAACTACATGTAGAATGGCTTCTTCCAGCTTTCTGTCATCTGGTCTACATGGAAGAAGTTATCAGCTCAGTTCCAGAAGGATTTCTCAGTGGCCTTGCAGCCCAAGTATGTGGAGACTTCAGCAATAGGGTCTTACCATCTATTCCTGGTGGGAAACCAAAGGCCTTGGCAATGGCCTATAATGTTTTGGGGGCATCAGGGACCTCCCTGGCCAACAACTCACTGGAAGGTATCTCATCCCTGGTCCTGAAAATTTTCTAACAATGATCTATAGCTTCTGAGTGTTCCATTGTCCAAAACCAGAGGATTCCATATGATTTATTTATATCCTTTTAGATTTTGGTTATCCCTCCCTCCACCTTTCCTTTACTCAATCTCTTCCCCTGACCTCACTTTAGGTATTTGCATCCCTGTTAATCCATTTTTCTACTTACATATATACGATACCAACTATTAATTACCCTTCTCCCTTCCTTTCTCTTCCTTTTTATCTCTTGTTTAGCTTACTTGCCTCAGCTACTGAGTTTTGTCCTTCTCACACAGAAGCCCAATCATCTGTAGCTAGTATCCACATATGAGAGACAACATGTGGCACTTGGCTTTCTGGGCCTGGGTTACCACATTTAGTAAAACCCTTTCCAGATTCATCCATTTTCCTGCAAATTTCAGAAATTCATTTTTATTTACTGCTGAGTAGGACTCCATTGTATAAATGTGCCATATCTTCATTATCCACTCATCAGTTGAGGGACATGTAGGCTGCTTCCATTTACCAGCTATTATGAATTGAGCAGCAATAAACATGGTTGAGCATGTACTTCTAAGGAAATGAGATGAGTCCTTAGGATATAACCCTAGGAGTGCTATAGCTGGGTCATATGGTAGATCAATTTTTAGCTGTCTTAGAAACCTCCACACTGATTTCCACAATGGGTGGACCAGATTGCATTCCCACAAACAGTGTGGAATGGTTCCTCTTTTTTTCGCATCCCCACCAGCATTTATGACCATTTGTTTTCATGATGGTAGCCAATCTGACAGGAGTGAGATCAAATCTCAATGTAGTTTTAATCTTCATGTCCCTGATGACTAGGGATGTAGAACATTTTTTTAGATGCTTATATGCCATCTGTGTTTCTTCTTTTGAGAACTCTATATTTAGCTCCATAGCCCATTTTTTAATTGGCTTGTCTGATTTCTTATTATTCATCTATTTGAGTTCTTTGTATATCCTAGATATTAATCCTCTATCAGATATACAGCTGGCAAAGATTTTTTCCCATTCTGTAGGTTGCCTCTTTGCTTTATTCACAGTGTCCTTTGCAGTATAAAATCTTTGTAATTTCATGAGTTCCCAGGGGTTAATCTGTGGTTTTATTGCCTGAGCAATTGTTGTTATATTCAGAAAGTCTTTGCCAAGACCAGTATGTTGAAGAGTTTCCCCTAATTTTTGCTGTAGCATTTCCAGGGTTTCAGGTCTGTTGTTAAGTCTTTAATCCATCTGGACTTAATTCTTGTGCATGGAGAGAGAGAAGACACTATTTTCATCCTTCTACAGAGACATATCCAGTTTTCCTAGCACGATTTGCTGAAGAGGCTATCTTTTCTCCAATGAGTATTTTTGGCCTTGTAATCAAATATCAGGTAGCTATAGCTACCCAGACTTACATTTGGGTCCTCTATTCTGTTCTATTGATCTACATGTCTGGTTTTTTGCCAGTGCCATGATGGTTTTGTTACTATGGCACTGTAGTATAGGTTAAAGTCAGGTATGGTGATAATGCCAGCCTTATTTTTGTTGCTTAGTATTATTTTAGATATTTGATGTTTTTTTGTGATTCCAAATGGATTTTTGCATTTTTTTTTTCTATTTCTGTGAAGAAAGCCATTGGAATTTTGATGGGGATTACATTAAATGCCTAGTTTGCTTTTGGTAAGATTGCCATTTTCACAATATTGATTCTTCCAATCCAGGAACAAGGGATGTTTTTCCATTTTGTAGTGTCTTCTGCAATTTCTCGCTTGAGTGTTTTAAAGTTTTCATTGTATAGATCCTTTACTTCCTTGGTTAGGGTTATTCCAGGGTACTTTACTTTCTCTGATGCAATTGTGAATGGGAGTGATTCTCTGATTTCATCCTCTGTGTGTTTCTTGTTAGCATATAGGAAGGCTACTGATATCTGTGGATTTATTTGGTATTCTCCTACATGGCTGTAGGTGTTTATCAGCTCTAACAATTTGATGGTAGAGTCTTTAGGGTCCTTTATATATAGAATTGTGTCATCTGGAAATAATGATCACTTGATCTCTTCCTTTTCAATTTGTATCCCTTTTACATGTATCTCTTGCCTTATTGCCATGGCTAAGACTTCCAGTACTATATTATATAAAAGTGGGGACACTGGACACATTTTTGTTGTTGCTGATTTTAGTGGAAATGCTTCCAGGTTTTCCCCATTTTGCAATATGTTGGCTGTAGCCTTGTCATATATAGCCTTTATTATATTGAGATATGTTCCTTCTATTCCCAGTCTGTGTAGGACTTTTATCATGAAGGGATGTTGGATTTTGTCAAATAGTTTCTCATGTGATTTTTGTCCTTCAGTCCATTTGTATAATGTATTACATTTATTGATTTGCGTATGTTGAATCTCCCTGCCTCTCTGGGATAAAGCCTATTTGGTCAGGGTGAATGATCTTTCTGATACCTTCTTGTATTCTGTTTGCCAATATATTGTTGAGAATTTTTGCATCTATGTTCATGAGGGAGATTGGTCTGTAATTTTCCTTTTTTGTTCTATCTTTGCCTGGTTTTGGTATCATGGTGATGCTGGCTTTGTAGAAGGAGTTTGGTGGGATTCCTTCTTTTTCTATTTTATGGAAAAGCTTAAGAAGCACTTTTGTTAGTTCTTCTCTGAAGGTCTGTTAAAATTCAGCAGTGAATCCATCTGGGCCTGGGCTGTTTTCAGTTGGGAGATTTTTGATAACTTCTTAGATCTCCATGCTTCTTATAGGTCTATTTAATGATTTACTCAACTTGATTTAATTTAGGTTGGTCCTATAAATCAAGGAAATCAACCATTTCTTTCATATTTTCATACTTTCTGGAGTATACGCTTTTATAGTATGTCCTATGATTTTTTGAATTTATCTGTCATCTGTTGTGATTTTACCTATTTCATCTTTAATTTTATTAATTTATGTCTCTTCTCTCTTTCTTTTTGTCATATTTGCTAAGGGTTTATAAATCTTGTTTATCCTTTCAAAGAACCAACTCTTTGTTTCTTTGATTCTTTGGATTGTCTTTTGTTTGTTTCTATATCATTAATTTCTGTCCTAATCTTTATTATTTCTTCCCATCTACTGATTTTTGGTTTGCCTTGTCCTTCTTTTTCCAAGACTTTAAGGTAAAGCATTTGGTCGTTTATTGCCACCTTTCTAATTTCTTAATATAGGCACTTAAAGCTATAAATTTACCTCTTAGGACTGCCTTCATTGTGTCCCAGAGATTTTGGTATAAGTTGTGTTCTCATTATTGTTTGACTCTATAATTTTTTTGATTTTCTTCTTGATTTCTTCATTGAACCATTCATCATTCAGTAGTGTGTTGTTTCATTTCCATGATTTTGTGGATGCTCTATAGCCTTTCTTGCTATTGATTTGTAGTTTGATTCCATTATGGTCAGATAGAATGCAAGGAATTATTTCAATTTTCCTGTATTTGTTAAGATTTGCTTTGTGTCCTAATATATGGTCTATTTTAGAGAGTATTCCATGTGCTGCTTAAAAGAATGCATATTCTGCATCATTTGGATGAAATGTCCTGTGTATATCTGTTAGCTCCATTCCTTCTATGATCTCATTTAGTCCAGATGCCTCTCTGTTTATTTTTCTTGGTATGACCTGTCAATTGATGAGAGTGGGGTGTTGAAGTCACCCACTACCACTGTGTTTGGTGTTATCTGTGACCTTAGTTCTAATAGCCTTTGTTTGATGAATGTGGGGGCCTCCATGTTAGGTGCATATATGTTTAGGATTGTAATATCATCCCATTGGAGGGTACCTTTAATCAATATAAAGTGGCCTTCCTTATCTTTCTTAACTAATGTTGGACTGAAGTCTACCTTGTCTGATATTAGGATAACAACCTCCACTTGTTTTCCAGGTCCATTTGCTTGAAACACCTTTTCCAACCTTTCACCCTAAGATAGTGTCCATCCTTTGCAGAAAAGTGTGTTTCTTGGAGGCAACAAATTGAAGGATCCTGCTTTTTGAACCAGTCTGCAATACTATATATTTTGGTTGGGGGATTGAGGCTGTTGATATTAAGAGATATTATTGGAAGGTGTGTATTCATTTTTGCCATTTTTTTTTAGTTCTTCCGGTTTTACCTTTGCCTTCTTGTATTAACTAGTATTTGAATATTGTTTGTTTTTTTCCTGGTTCTTTTTATATATGCTTTTCTTTTTCTTCAGCATATAGGATAGTTTCAAGTATTTTCTGTAGAGCTGATTTTGTCCTCAAACACTCCTTTAGCTTGCTTTTGTCATGGAACATCCTTATTTCTCCGTCTATTTGAATGGATAGCTTTGCACGATAAAGTAACCTTGGTTGACTGTTCTTATCTTTCAGAACTTGGAACACATCACTCCATGCCCTTCTGGCTTTTAAAGTTTGTGTTCAGTAATCTTCTGTAATCCTGATAGGCTTTCCCTTGTAGATAAATTGATTTTTCTCTCTAACTGCTTTCAAATTTTTTTCTTTGCTTTTTGTGTTTGGTAGTTTGAATATAATATGGTGAGTAGAGGTTCTTTCCAGGTTTTATCTGGCTGGTGTTCTAAAGTTTTCCTGTATCTTCATTGTCATCTCTATCCCAATTTGGGCGAAGTTTTCTTGTATGGTTTTGTTGAAGGTTCCTACTATGCCTTTGGTGTAAAATTCTTCTCCTTCTACTATACCCTGAATTGTTATGTTTGATCTTTTCATAGCGTCCCAAATATCTTGAAATTCCCACTCATACTTTTTTATTAGTTTGTCCTTGTCTTTGTTGGACTGTATTTGATCTGCCACCTGGTCTTCTAGCTTAGATATTCTGTCCTCTCCTTCATCCATTCTACTGGTGAGATTTTCTACAGAGATTTTTTTTTCCATTAACTGTGTTCCTCATTGCTAGTAATTCTGACTGGTTTTTCTTTATTATTTCTATTTCCTTATTTATGTCTAGTATTGACTTCTTTATTTCATTAAATTGGTGTCCTGTGTTTTCTTTGATTCCTTTGATTTCCTCTTTCATTCCTGTGATTTCTTCTTTGATTTCTTTGAACATATTTGTAATCATTCTTTTGAAATCTTTCTCAGGCATTTCCTCTAGCTCGTTCTCACTGGAGGTCATTTCTGATGCAATACTCTTTGGTGGACTTATATTGTCTTGATTTTTGATGCTTCTTGTGTTATGATGTATATATTTTTGCATCCTGGATTATTTAATGATTGGATTTTCTAGTTAGCTGGGTATTATTAAATGTGTTGATCAATCTGATGTTATATATCTTCAGGGTAGGAGCTTAAGGCACTAGGTGTGGCTATCAAGACTCTCAGAGTATCTACAAAAGTGACCCTAGGTTTTGGGTTTGCCTGCTATGAGAGTATTCCCGTAGGCTGAGTGGAACCAAATACAGATAGGTTCTAAAATTTAACTAAACAATATACACTTTAAATGGTGTGTGGTGCCTCAACCAGTCCCTTTAATCTGACAACAAGGAGGTTAAGATTTCTGGTCTGTTAAGGGTTCCAAGTCAGCTTCTGACCAGGTGAAACCCTCCCCTAATGTATAACAGAAGAGGAAACAAAGCCAGTAGAAATCAAGAAGCAACAAATAACAACCCAGAAATACAGCTTATTTAAGAATGGCAAATCTGACCATCCATCTGATTTAACATATAATTTATCCTGATATGGAAGTTGCAACTAGCACTTCTCTTTCAGGCCTATATACCAGGTTTATTAGGAGGGTACTGACCTGGTAATCCCAGTTATCTTTTGGGATGATTTTGGTCTCTGTTATGCTGCTCCTGCTTGGGTCCCACTGTTTGTTCAAGTAGGCATGGCCAGGTCCCTCGACTGCTGATCTGTTCACTGGAGCTGGCAGGCGGTGGGGGAGGGGAAGCTGGCGATGCTGCTCTATTTCTCTTGCTGGTCAACATGTTCTTCTACCTTGTGACCTGCTCCTCCATTGTTCACTGCCATTCTCCCTTCATGTTTCTTGAGTTTGTGGAGAGATCTGGTGTGGTGTGACTCGAAAATCTCCTCACCTGGCTTTTCCTGCTGATCAAGCCAAGCCTGGCGGGTAGGTGTCATGCTGCTGCTGCAGTGCCGCGGACCTGCCAGAACCACTGCAAGCCTGTGGGATCTCTGGATACTCTGGATCTCTTCTATTTCTCCGCTGCCATTTCATTTTTCTATACACCTCACTTTTTAGTAAAAGGGCATATTTTGCTGTTTTTTTTTTTTTTTTTTTTTTTTTTTTTTTTTGGCTTTTTCCCCCCTAGGCTGCTTTGGCTTAGTACCTATGCTGCCATCTTAACCAGAAGTCAAAAGCCCAAATTTTGATAACTTACTTTGACTTCAGTTAAAAACAAATTCCCACAAAGAATGCAATGTTCATTCATCATGTATGTCCTCAACCTTCAATCATGTGAATTATTTTTACAGAGCTGGAATCAAGGCTACTATTGTTTCTTTTTGATGATTTTTCAGGTTAATGAATATTTTGCACTTTCATCTAGTTCTTTTGAAAATTAATGCTTCCTATAGCAGATTGTCAGGAGAACATACATTGTAGTAACCTAGAGGACTTCTTCTAACACAATCAAGGCTCTCCACCTGGGTTTCTGGTTTGTTTCAGGTGATCCATGGAGGTACATTTCTATCATGATGTCAGATAATGCTGCTACTGGACCAGAGGCTTTAGTTTTGGAGAGGAGGCTGCTTGTTTCATGGCAGTTATTGTGAGCAGGGTAAGTCAGGTCAGTTCTTTCCTGGATTGTTTGTGTTTCTCTCCCTTTTTCATTCTCTGAAAAGCTTCCTTGATTGAGAGAAGCCATTGTCTGAAGCATAATAATATCAAGAATGAAAGCCATTCTTGCCTCCACCCTACTCCACTATACACACACACACACATGCACATGTGCACATAATCACATCATGAAGGGGTATCAGTGAGCATTGTTCCTACCATACCCTTATGTAGGAAAGTGTCAAACTGCAATATTAGAACAAAAAATCTCAACTCATGTCTCCTGTGAAAATCTATTTTAAACTTGAGCATGAGAATGATGTGAAGGCCATTATACCTAATGAGTAATTGTTCAAAATCTAAGTAAGTGAAGAAAAATGCAAACCAAAGACATTAGAAATCAATTTAAAAACAAGTAGCATTTTGCCATACTTAAGAATTATTCATTAGTGGTCTTAGGTACATCCCTATCACCAAGACAACACAGAAAATGAGATTTAAAGAAAATATTTAATATTTAGCCTAACAAACTTATTTCAGTCCCTTCTATTTCAAAATGACCTCTCTTAGATACATATATTATCACACATATTTATATAGATATGCATACAGAGAGAAATATCATTGTGGGAGTATATCACATCTACTCCAACAGTGCTAAACTCTAAAGTGTCATGTTGGAAAGCACTAAAGGATGTGTGGAAATGGATGTGGACTGTCTCCTTCTCTGAGTCATCAGGTTTTAAATAGAAGAGAGATAGTAAATTTTTGTCTGCATCACAATGTGTGTCTTCTCTGATTCACTACTCTCATTCATCTTACTGTTCTCTAATTTGTAAAGATGCAGGCTGCTCATAAATATTCATGTAAGCTCTGGAGGTAGACTGCAATGTTCAGTGCTCTGTTAGAAATGAGCAGAACATCAAAGAGGGATGTAGATGATGTAGATGAGTGGCTTGTTATTGGATGAAAAAATAAATGGCATGATTATGTCAAAGAGCAATTTCACAGCTAAACATGCAAGAAGGTTCCCAACCATTGCTTAGGCCAGTGAGCATCAAACTTGAACATGTCAGAATAAATTCTAGCAAGACGTGAAATACCTAAGTCCATTATCCAAACTTTTCATTTAGCTTATTCTGTATCTAACATGTGTGTAACTGTAGGTAATTTAATATATTTTCTGGTGGTACTTATATAAACCTGGATCAAGACCCTTGTTCAATTATTAACAAGGCACATTAAGTCAATTAAAGAATTTTAGTTTATGGCTACCATATTCAGATCTGAAAATACAAAGATAAAATGTAGTCAATGAAGTAAAATTATAATGAAAACATAATCATGGAAAAAATGGAACCTATGGACCAGTTCATTTAGTTCAAAAAAATTTGAGTATGTTTATGTTTTTTCAGAAACCTGAATGAATGTGTGTGTGGAGGGGAGTGGTTTAGAGGGAAAATGATCATGCAAAAGTCAGGGTATATATACTATATATACTATGTTTAAAAATGATGGATGGACCTGGGTGACCAGAGCATATGTATAGTAAGTACAGACAGCAGGGGCTGGAATTTTTTTTTTTTTTTTTTTTAGTTGGCAAGGATTTTAAGACGTTTTATCACATACATTCTGCTATTCTTCCCTTTCATGGCCATTTATTTAGCAAATAAATGGGGTTACTTATTACAGAAAGCTTTCACCTTTAGGATCTGGCTGAGTTTTAATATTCTTTTTATTAGTTTTGTACTCAGTGAAATTGTACCAGCACAAGGGTGAAGGTCATTGACACAGAGAACAATCAACTCCTACCAAATCAGATATCCAGAGACACAGAGGCTCCCAAGACCTCATCACTGAAGCAGACCTAAAATGACCCCAACATGGCTCAGGGAAATTTGTGGAAGAGGGGTGGAAAGAATGTCAGAGCCATATGTTGGGTCACGATACACAGAGACATTTCCTCTTACCCATAACTGAGGGCTAACCCCACAATACATGATCCATATACCCCAACAAGGAGGGGCCAGGGGGAGGAGGAGGACAGGGAGGAGGCTAACATGGGGCTGATTTTTTTTTTAACAATTGTGTAAAATGCAAATACTATCAACTTGCTGAGATTTTAAGTATACTGTAAGAAGTAGGAAGTCAGAGTTATTTTGAGGTTCAAATGGCATTAGTATTCCATCTGGAATAATATGGTCATGAACAGGAGAAGCAATCAATCAGGAGGATATTAACTCATTAAACTCACTGCTGAGAAATCAGAGGAAGAAGAAGAAAATTCCGGTTGTACTTAACCTGCCCTCTTTAAATTCTAGGCTTCTTCTGTCTTCTGTCTCATCATTGCACCCATAGGAGTAGGACCAGATTCCAGGTCCCTACTGATCAGCAGCTTATGACTTTAGAAATCTGAATGGAGTTAAATACAACACTACTAACAAGCTTAGGGCTTTGGGAAAGATATCACCATGGAATTGATCATGTATAGATTTCATCTGGCTCCTGGCACAACTTTCACTTAACATCAGTAATGAAAGGTTAAAGGAGTTCATTTAGGGCACGTTCCTGGGCAGACACATGTTCGGCTAAGAAAGAATGGAGCTGTGCACACGGCTCACATCCTTAGCCTCCGCAGGAGAAAACCAGACAGACTTCTCTCCGGCATGGGAGAGATCAGCTGTCTCTTCCTTTTATCTAGATTTCAAGAACAACATTCAGGAAAATTAATATTTTTCCATCAAACTAATTTCTTAGATGCCTGAAACAGGGGATAAAAAGTTCCCAACATGAATAAAATTAGAAAACACTCAAGCAAAGTATCTACTTTGATTTCTATTCATTCTCAAGTGATGTATCATCTTCAACACACATTAGTATGACATATGAGAGGCAATTTATCTATTTAACAATAACAAATAAAATCTATTGGTATATCATTAACATTAGTTTGTTTTCCAGTAAAATTCAGGTGTAAAAAGTATCCATGCAATACCTCTGAGCATATGTGGCTTGGGAATGTACTGAGAAACATTTTAAAAAATAGTAGAATCTCAGTTCACAGAGAGATTAATCATACTACCACTTATCTTGGTAGGCCTCAAGCATCGTCGTTAACTGCCCACTGGGGAAGCTCCTAGGTTGTGGATTATATATATATCAGTTATAAGGGATCAGCATAGCTTTCTACAGGCTGCTTTGTTCAACTTCAACATTAAGAATAATTTTGACTACTTAGATGGCTGAGATAAGAGATTATAAGAATACAAGTTATGGCCAATGAACTTATTTTGAATTCAAATATTAGTGTCCACAAATAAAGTTTGATTGGAGCAAAAATAGATACTCATGCTCCTCTCACAATAGACACTGAACACTTATTAACATAACAGTATAATACTAGAAAAGTTGCCCATAGAATACACAAGGCCTTGGGAACCTGAGATTTGACATTGCACAGAATTCTGCTAGCTGTTGTCTAATGTAAAGGTAAGAGAGCTCACATTTTGGAAAGAATTTGGTTTTGAACAGCCAGGTCTGGTATGTTACTTACTTGTTAACATTAAGATAAAAAATATTACGTATATCTTAGATTGCTGTAATTTATACATTTAGTTTACGTTGGTTGACCAATTAATAGGACCTGAACCCCTGAGAGGTATTTTGTGGATTAGTCTAGTCTCTGTACATGTCTATGGGGGATTATCTTGATAGGTTAATTCAGGTGGGAAGACTCACATTCACTGCAGACTCAACCATTCCATGGGCTGTGATTTTAGGGTGTATAAAAAGAAGAGAACTGGCTGAGCAGAAACATTCATTGCTCCCTATTCCCCACTGTGATGAATGTGACAACTGCTTTAAGTACCTGTCACCATGCCTTCCATACAATGATAGAATGTAACCTGGAAGTGTTAACTGAAATAAACCCTTTCTCCCTTAATTGATTTTTAAAAATATTTTTATTAGTTTATTTGCACATATATGTGTTTGTGTATATGGACACATTAGAGTCTTATGATACTACCAAATATACTCCAGACACATGAAAAACTTTTACACTGGGCTTTACCTAAGGACTTGTGAATTGAACCCAGAGTAGTGGGCTTTGTAAGCAAGCACTTGAACTACAGAACTAGTTACCCAGCCCTTAAACTGCTTTTTGTTATGTACTTTCCTCCAACCGAGAAAACTTGATTTGTACATTGTACAACTAGACTTGGTTTTGTACACTGTTTTCAACAGAAGTGTGACAGAGAAATCCAACTGTCATTATTGTGTTTGTACTTAAATGAAAACTGCTCAGATGTCAGGTAAGTAATCAGATAAAACTGCACATATTGAAGGATTACAGCTGTTAATAAAACTCTCACTTCAAAACGGGTAAGGAACACGAAAATATTAACAATATTAAAATTAAACTGGAGGGATATTCTCCTTTCTTTTACTATGCATGCAAATCAT